>VZTH01005161.1:43667-177056 GCA_013397815.1 Aleadryas rufinucha
GGGGCAGCGAGCACGGAGACGGCGGCAGCAGCCGGGTAAATACTGCCGTGCGTCCAGGGGTCTCGGTGTGGGTCCTGCCTCCTCTCCCGGGGGGCTGTCAGAGCCCCAAACTTGGCGCGGCGAGGTCCTTGCAAAATTACACCGGCCCCGGGCTCTCCCTGTGCGGAGGGAGAGCGGCAATTTCCCCCCTATTCCTTAGAGAACCAAATGGGGGGAAAAAAAAATTCATTGATTTCCATATTAAGTAGTGTTTTCCCACTAGTTTCCATTACATTTTTATTTGTCTTACCGGCTAGAGCCATTTTAGAGAAGGTTCAAAGATGATGCTGTCTTTTGCTAAGGCAGAGGATGTAACTAGTAATTTTCCTCCATTTAATACATTGGGTTGTGTTAGTGCATAAATACCGTTTAACTTATGGGGATATAACTTTTTAGATAGCATGTTGAATGAGTACTTTGTCTGAATTCTTCCTGCTGTCACGGCGGGCATACAAAGAGGACTGTTACTGATTTATATCTTTGAGAGGTGTTCTTTGATAGGCACTGCTTTGTAGTTGGGGCTGTGCACAGGGTGTTCCAGTCTTCTCACTCTGTCTTGGCAAAGTCTGATTTGGGCATGTGAAGCTCTGTTTTGGCATCTGAAGTGGATGGCATCTTCGATGCAGATACCTTCGTACTAAATCAAAGTGCGAAGACTTTTTTTTTTTTACATGAGTGGCATTCGCTCACTTAGGTTTTCTCTTGTTGCTCCTTGGTGCAGTGATTGTTTTGTCTGGTGACTCTAAGCTGTGGTGTGTAATAAGTTCATTGTGCGTTTGTATTACCGTGAAAAAAGAGATTTTCGTACTGGGGTATTCTAGGCAGTGGTTGCATGGTCACTCAATCTAGCATTCATACAGCTGGAAAGAACGTTATACTCGCCTTTTCCTATTGCTTTGCAATATATTCTGCCCTCTCCTGTGTGCTCAGGCTTGGATTTGTGAGTTGCAGGGTGGGCCGATGTAGCTGGAAGTCCAACAAAAGTATGTTGTCTGCTGATTCATTGCCTGATGGGACCCCCAAGAGAGAATGGGGATTGCCCTTTCTCATGGTGATGCAGGTTCTTACCGGATTTCTTTGGAGCTGCAGCCATAGAAGAGGTCACAGGTGATTGTAGTGGCATTAAAATTTAGGTGTTGGTGTTATTTCTTATTGAAAGGTGAGCTGTCCTGGAGATGCAGGAAGATAATGTTGTCTTTGACAGTTAAGCCAAGACAGGCAAAGAAACTTGCCTCTGGCCATCTGTTTTTATGTGGTATTTCACCTTTATCTCCATCCTGTTAAGTTTCCTGTCTGGTACCCTTGCAAACGGCATTACTGTAGCATCCATGTTGAAAATAAGTAGTTCTTTAAAAGGGAATGTTTTTCTATCTGGTTCATGTCAGTTTGTGTTGTGGCTTGATGGACAGTTGCGTGTTCCCAACTGATGGATGGCAACCTGGGATCCAGGACAGAACTTTCTTAAACTGACTTCACCATCACTCAGTCTCCCATTTCACTGTATCCGTGATAGGCTGTAACAAAACTTTCAATGCTGACTGTGTTGGTGTTTCAGACTTGGAGAAATTTGATCTAGGAGTTTTGACTAGAAGCCTCCCACTCTCCCTTTGATGGCGGGGTGGGGGGAAGGCCACCAAAAATGTCCACTTTACACAAACATTATTTTTGATGAACACTGTTCTTCTAGTGTTATTTTGCACCCTCCTGGCTCAAGTTAAATCAGTCATCTCAGCAAATAGTTAGAGATTAATGACGTTTTTCTTGCCTATTCTAACTTCAGAGAAGGATTGAAAAACTATTAATCCTAGAAATTAGGCGTTAGCAGGTTAGCTAATGCTGAACTTATGAGCCAAATGGATTTTTTGTTTGTTTACAGGATTACTGCATTTAAGGAAAGCTCTTCTGTAGGAAGCAATTGTCACAATAAGAGAGATCTTGAGACAATTAAATAGAGCTCTTCAACCTATATTGTGCTGACTCTTGCATTTGCTAAAGCCCAGTGTAAGTAATTCTTGGAGTGTAACATCCCCATTTTTTCCATGGAAACTTTTGTCCCCCAACAGGTGTTTGACTGACAACTGACACTACTTTTTCTTCAAAAGTGATGTTACAAAGCATAAAATACATATATAGGTTTATTTTACTTTTTAAAAGTACTGTTTACAAAAGTAGCATTAATTAGAGAAAGATAAAAGCTGGGATTATGCTGGTGTTTTCCAGAGGGTCAAACTAAAATGTGATGGAAAGAAAGCAGACAGCAGATATGTTGGATATCATGACTGGTTAGGGTAGAGTTTTAATAAAATTTTTAGTGTTTTATGACTTAAGATGCTCTCTCTTCAGAAGTTTGAGAATACAAAATGTGCGGATGTGGAGTTACACCAATATGTTAGTAAGTGGGATTTTGGAGCTGTTGCTGAAAGAACATGAACTCAGAAGCCTGATGAAAAGGAATTTAAGTTGCAACAAGGAAAGAAGACTTGGAAGAGGGGAATATATGCATAAGGGTGGGAGATGTAGTATGTTGAATGAAGACACTGATGGGATAAGGGCATGGGGTTGAAATGGAGAAAATATTTATGTAAAAGCTCCAGGTTATTGTCCTTATCCTTCATATGAATTGGAGTATGAAAGGAGCAGCCTTGGAGATTTCTTACTACATTTTCTTGATTCTAAGAGAGGGTTTTTTTGTTTCTTTGTTTGTGTTTTTTGGGATATTTTTTTTTTAATTATTATTTGTGAGATGGAGTACATGCATTTCCAGGTAACAGCATTGTTGCACATTTTGTTGTGCATGACTGGGATGCTGACAGTGGCGCCGTGTATTGGATGTTCTGAGTAGGGATGGTGTTAATTTCTTAATAGCTGAGGAAAACTGTGGTGATTGGAAGAACGTGGAGTGACAGCAAAGGTTTGGGGCGAGTACTGGGAAATGGAGGAGAGGATCAGGGCTTTACAGTGAGAGATTTTGTCAGACTTTCATTTGTTTTTGCAAGGCTGACACATGCTGCTTTTATTTATCCCTGCTGACCTGCGTGCTTGTTCTTTTTAAAGGTTTTGTTTTAGCTTCTTTGCTTTCTTGTAAGAAAATTGGCTGATTAGAGGACTGGAGCATGTGGGGTCAACAGAGAATGGAGAAATGACAAGCAGGTATGCAACCTGTTCAGTAATATGGCAGTGGTAACTGTGGTTTAGGTGACAGAACAGGAAGGGAGAAAAATGCAGTGCAATGCACACGTAGGTATGACTAGTGGTGGTGTTCAGTGCTCCAAATACATAAACCTTTTAAAACTGGAATTTCTCCAGTTAAAAAAAATAAATTAAAAAATCATGAAGTGCAAATATTTACTGCCCTAGCTGCTGTCTCTGGACAATCTGTATAGGTCAGTCATAGGTAATCCAAACATTCTTAATGTAAACTATTTCTTTTCTTTGCTCAGAGTTTGTTGGGGGATGTAATCACTTCTCTGTCTTCAGTGGAGATGATTGTCATCTATATGCCCACAGTCTTGATGACAGGAAGATGGCCTTGAAGATAGTAATTTCTTGAGGCAGCCCTCAAAATTCAGTGTTACATTGGGCACAAGTGAGCCTTCAGAATGTGTTTGTATGAGACACATGCACCTTGCTCAGCCAGGCTGTTGCAGGATCATATTGTGCTGGACAAGACAGTTGGTCTTAAAAAGGAGTTAAAGTGTGTTCTGATAAATGCTGGCATTCAGCTTAATGGAACAAAACAGAAATCACTAATATGTTACCTTAGAATAAAGCTGTATGCACAATGGATTCTAGTACAGATTTGTACTGCAGGTGAACTTTGTTAGGTAAACTTGTGAGGGAATTCTTTTGCTTTCTGTTGGGTATTATGTACTGTTTTTTTGGTCTCTTGGAGGACTGAGCTGAATCTGCTGCATGTTCTCATGGTGGATGCAGACAATTCAGTGCACCTGCTGCTTGCTACTGCAGTTTTCAACAGTAAAAGTGGTGTGCACTGCATGACTGGTTTGGCAGAACTGAAGCTGGTTAACTGCTTCCTGTTAAGCAGAATCTAAATTGGTTTAAAAAAGCAAATCAAGTATCTCTGTGTTTAGGCAGTCTCATCTGTTTTTTATGGAACTCCCCGTAACTCTGATCATTCCTGTATTCCAGTGCTATGTTTTAGAATAATGTGAGGTGTAACTAGTTAAGCATAACTTACCAGTGATGATGTTTTGTGCTCTGTGTATGTGTACAAAGGAAGGTCTGTGCAGAGGCAACGAGCTCAGGTCTTCTCTGCCGTAGATTTTTCAGAGGCAACTTTATTTAGTTTACTTTGGTTTATCTCTACCAGTAATAAGTAATGGTAATGGAAATTCTACTATAGAAGGTGTTTCTAGTGTCATTGGTGTTTTTAGTATTATGTTGTGCTTATCTGCTGAAAGCAGCATGAGGTGAGGAAAACTGCTAAAAACACCACTGCCAGGAAAATCTTTATTTACACTGGTTTATACTTTGTTTCATGTTGTTACTGAAGTTGTAAAGGGTCAGAAATCCAGACACTTAATTAAGACCTTTCTGGCACTGTTTTTTATACGTTTATTTAGCTGCTTCTTCTCTACAAAGAAAGGAGGACAGCAGCAAATTTGGGACTTTGTGACTTTCTCTTTGGTTTTACATCTTCCAAAATGGTGCTCTATGAAATGTATTTTTGCTTTGAAAATTTCTAGATAATTTAAATATGGAGCATGTTATTAGGACCTGGGATGAGAAGTTAAATGCAGTCAATACCCCCCCTTTTGTTTAGTAACTAAATAGAACTGAAGTATTTGGAACAGTTGTTCTTTTTGTTTGATTTTTAATTGATCCATCCCCCCCAAGTCACATTTATTAAGCAGAGCAGAATCACTTTCCTTTCTGTAGCTGAGATGAAAATCCCCTGATTGATGGGCTTGCACTCTTTCTTCAATTTACAGAGGCGTTCACCGAGTGTCCGCTCTGAGTCTTCACTGGAACACAGTTTGCGGATTACTGTTGGTAATGACCGGTATTGCATTGGCACGCTGGAGCGAAGGAGGCTGCCTGATAGACTGGGCTCACCAACTGATAACCTGAGTGACAGGTATGGTCCTCTGCAGGTGGGGATTCACGTGGGTGAAACAGTGTGGGAATGGCTCTACTGGATGAGACCAAACATCTCCTTAGCCCACTGAATGCCTCGGGAGTGAGGGTAAGCATGTAGTGATGCTTCCCGGGAGTATTCCCCCAGCCTCTCGCAAGCTGTGGTGCAGGGAATTCCTGAGCAAAAGTCTCTGCCTGTATAACTCTATAAACAGATATTTCTTCTCTAATTTTTGTCAGCTACTTCTAAACCCCATATAAATTAAGCATGCACAGCATATATTGCAGGAGGGAGTGTGATGTCAAGCCCTCTGGTGCTTCCTTCCCCTTAAGGGTGGGATGTCACATGGAGACACTTCATTTGACATTTCACTGCTTCAACCACCTTCTGTTTTTTATGAAACTACCTAGTCCTTACTGAAAGGAAGGTTGTTTAGGATAAGGATAGTGTAAAGCTTCAACTTTCTCATTTATTGGGAGGAATTGTCTACTTACCTGGTTTTGAGACTAGTCTAGAAGAAAACTCTAGAGCAGCTTGAAGAAGATTATTATTTTGACTTTAAAAACCTTGCAGAAGAGAACATAGTCAGATAGTCTCATACATTGTAAAAGAAGTGTTAGAATTCTTATGATCTCTTGATTGAAACTGGAGAGAAACAGTTAGTGGAGAGAATTCTTTTGTGTTAAAAATACTGCTGTGAACAGTGAAGTGTAAATATTAGTACATACAATTTGGAAATCTTTGCCTTCAGTAGGAGAACCAGTATAATCTGGCAAAAGAAAGAGAATCAGAAAACCGTGCAAATAATTATCTTTGTCTTGATTTGCAAAGTTAAAGATGGCATAACTTGTGCCCTGAAGCATACAGTTGCACTTTCAGGTCAGGGACAAGCATCCAGCACAAAAAAAAGCACTACCACTTCCATTTTTGATGCAAATATCATCAACTGTTCAGAAAAAAAAGAAAATATGAGAGAAAGGGAAGTGAGCAGAATAAATGAATTTCCTGTCTTTCTCAGGTGTAAAGTTAAGTTTCAGCAGGTGTAGAAAACCAAATGAGTGTTTGATTTTCGGTACTGTCACTTTTATGCCTTTACCACAGTTCTCCTGGCATTAGTGTTTGATTTGTAAATCCCCTGAGCAGTCTGCAATCTTCTGAATGAAGTGATTGCATATTCTCAGGGAGAGTACAGTGGTTGGAAGGAGAAGGAAGTGGTATGTAGGAGAACTGGCACTTCTTTGGCAAGTTAGGAACATTTGAGGGTGCGGGCGGGGGGGTGATGTCTGTCCCATTGCTTCATTTTCTCAGGTGAGATTTCAGATTTAACCTGTTCTGTGGTGCTGATGCATGGTTAGAAATAACATCAGTTATGGTGGAGTTTATCTAACATAAGAGTGAGAAATCACAAAAGTTGACTTCTCTGTTACAGAACCCATAGATGCGAAAAGAATGGTAAGAATAGACTCCAGAGAAGGTTTAAAAGTGAAAGATGAGTTAGAATGAGAAGAAGATAAAGTGAGACCATGTAGACTTTAATCTTTAAGTGACTTCCTGTGTACTTGTAGTGTAAGTATGCAAGAACTTCATGTTGTTACATTTACTCTTTTTTTTGTCTAATCTGTGCTGGCTGCACTTTTCTGAGTGATGCCCATTGTCCAGAAGCTTAAAGTATGTGACAACCAAGTCACCTGTTAGCTTTTCCTAAATCATCCAGGTACTGCTTTTGAATTCTAAATTTCTTCACTGCTAGCCATTTTGGTTGTTTTCAAAAGACACTTGGTATTTGGTTACGGACATTGTTTATCGAGTATTTTTTATCATGTATTTTTTCCCACTCTCTGAGAGGCTGCCCTGGTTTCAGGACACTGACTTTATATCTGTCTCCAGGCTGTAAAATGGTCCTTTCTGTCACTGGTCATATCACATTTTTATTTGGCATGTGGTACATTCTCATTCCAATTAAAAAAAAAAAAAGGCAAAAGAAAAAAGTGTTTCCTGAAGATGACTTTTCAAATTCTGAAGTAATTGGAGCAAATAATCCTGAATTTAGTTATTCTCAGCTATTTTTGCTAGCTACTTCTGTATTTCAAGCAATCACTTTGACACATTATTCTCTGTAATTTGTAGGGCATTGGGATGGTAGAGAGGTTCATTAGCCTGTAAAGGAAATAAAATACCAAAGGATGGAATTCAGGGAGGCTTTTAGAGTCTCCTGCAGCAGTAGATTTTCAGGATGCCTGAGGAGACTTTCTCAGGGTGTGTTCACGTGCAGGTCCGTCCCGAAGCAACTGTAAGAACTTGCCCCAAGTTTCTAGGGCAGCTGGTCTCCTGCACATGTCTAAGTAGGCATGCTGAATGCTGCTAGACCGTGTCTTCAAGGTTACCTAGGCAGCTTCAGTCTCCTGCTTTGACTGATAAGTATGTTTCTGTCTTCCAGAATCTTAATCTGTCAAGGTGAAAATCTTTTCCCTCTCCCTGTCTTCCATCTCCCTGGCACTCAGTATTTTTAAGACATTCTACTACTATTTGGCATAAGCTATAGAGAGCATCCCACCAATTCTTTCATCTGAAGTTAATACAAAAGATAGACCATATCACTGCTGAGACTTGGTCTGCATTAAGCTGTGTTCTGAAATAGCATTTTTGGCATAAAATCAAGAGTAACAGTTGGCTTGAATATGAACAGCTCATCTGACTCCCTATTCAAAGACTGTGTATTAAAGTGGAGTCATGTTGGTTGCTGACAGCAGAATACCACTATTTGTTTCTGTTTCTGTGTATGTGAATAAATACGCCAAAAAGTAAATTACCTTATACTAGTTGTAGGTCTCTGAGGCATCGTGTGTGTAGCCTGTGATCTGTTTTCCATCTCTGAAACTGCAAATTCCAGTGATTCATGGATTCTCTGTTGGTGAAGGAATTGGGATGGTCACAGTGGTACCACCTTGTATCCTTTCTCAGGGATGTGGTAGCCAGTAGTGGACATTATTGGCTGAAAGCATCCAAACCAATTAAGAAGGACATATTTCTCTTGGGTTGTATGCACAGAAAACATGTTTCAAAGAATCCTGTAAGGCAAGTAATCGTTTTTCTCACACCAGTATTTAATCTTCAGGTTTTAAATTTGCATCTTAGCTGTTCAGAGTGTATTTGGAATGTCTTGCTAGTTGTAAATAAAATTGGTTTTCTGTTCCTTTCTTTCCGAAGTATGACTAAAAATTCCTCTGCTTTGTCACTGCAGTCAGAATGTTTGAATTGTAGGTGACAGCTGCCAGACATGCATCTAAATAATTTTATTTGCACAAAAGTCAGCTGAAGGTATATGGTGAAACACATCTGTTACTCCATCAGGTTTGTTCATGCAGCTTGTACAGGTTTAGCAGGCTCTCAGAAAATGTGACACTGCGAATAGACATACCTTTATGTAGGTTGTGACAACAACATTTATTTATGAAATTTAATTTAGCTATTTTAAGATATTTTTATGCTTTTGGAGGTGGTGGATATGTGTAGTTTGCTGAAAACTGGAAAGATATCGTGTAATACAGTGGGTACAGGTGCATGGCACATTTGCTTTATAAGATGTGTTGGACTGATGAGTACTAAATGCTTTGCAATGATGCAAGGTAAAGTGAAGTTTTGTGTTGGTTTTGTTCTTAAATATGCATATGTGAACTATGAAAATACCCAAGAAAAAGAACCATTTCTGTTATTCTTTAGTCTGATGTGAAAAACTGGGGCTGTAATTTATTTGAAGATTTTTTGAAGATGTCTTCTGACATGGCTTGATTTGTCCCTTCTCAAATCTATGGAGGGACCTTTTTGAGTAGGAGGAAGTGATCTTTGAGGATTCAGGCCATTATATATAGTTTATCTCAAATTGATTCACTCAGGAAAGAGTTTTCTCTCTCATTGATTTCATTTAAGGAGCACATTTTCTTTCTTGGACGATCGTGATATATTTTGAAATATCAATCAGTAAAACCAGCAGCTGGTAACTTTTAAAGTGGTTTGGTTTGTTCCTGCCTTATCTAAGAAAAGTCCCAGAATAGTTCTTAGACATGGAGAAAAAGGCCTTAGTTAAAACAGTACTCCTAATTGGAGGTGTGTGTAGGAATTGGTCCAAAAGAAGATACTCCAAGCGAGGAAGCTGGTTGTTCTGATGTTGTGACAGTTGCACATCCACTGTGTGTAATAATGCAGGGGCTGGTACAGAAGAACTATACCATTACACTTAATCTCCCTGGTTTGTAGACATCAGAAACTGTGCTTCTTTTTGGGTATGGGGTTAATGTGATTAGTGACAGTGCTGTCTATATATCTGTTGCAAAAGAAAATGTTGTTAGAATTTGTGGTCCTTGTCCACAGCTGAAGATAAAAAGAGGATCTGGTTGCATTTGCCAGTGTGAAACTGAATTACACTTTGAATAATTCATACGAAATCTGACCTTGGCATCTTGCTGGGAGAGGCGAGGAAAGGGATTGTGGTCTGAAATATGATAGTAAGGGTTTTTTTTAAATGTGTAGTCTCTCACATTCACAGAAACGAATCCATCCTATCAATTTTTCAAGGCTCTTATTCTTCAGTATGAGTTGAATCGTTCATGTCACTGTGTTTGAGGGTAACTTCCTAGGAGGGACATACAGTACCATTAAAAATAAGTCTCCCTCTCTACCCTGCCTTTTAAGTACATAAAATGTTGGTTCTGCTTAGTGAGGGAGATGCTATTTTGAAACTGATTTGGAAATTTCTTACCCCTGAGTAGGAGTAAGGCTTCATTTACTCTGATTCAAGTACTTATATTTATTCTGTGTTTCTCTTACACAGGGATGATATGGCTGATGGTCCAATATTCACTAGAGGCCTCACGTGTCCTCGAGGCCTTGAGAGATACCCAGCCCATGAAGATCAGCCTTCAAGTCCCTTCGTTCCGAGGCATGATGAAGACTACCGCAACAGAGATGTTTTCCTCCACCGTTCAGATTACAGTCCACACTATGGCCGTCGGGAGGAGCTGCCTCGTGGATCTGACAGAGATGGTGACAAACTGAGGAGATCCCCCTACCCACTGAGGGCAGAGGAGAGGGGACGAGAAATTAAGCGTCCACGGTATGAAAAGGATGAGAAGATGCATGGTGTGAGTGGAGAGCATCAGGGTTTTTCATCAGGAACACGAAACTATCGCAGACGAAGCCGCAGCCGTAGTAGAAGCCTGAGCCCGTCATACCTGAATGAAGAATTCCGAGAGCTTGACCGTGCAAGGAGGAAAAGAGAAGAAGAAGAGCGCAGTAGAAACTTGAATCATGATGTTTCAGGCAGTGGCTATGCGATCCCTGGCTTGACTAACACACTACAGACTTCTGAGCCTCGGTATTCATATAGGCCTGAAGAAATCCCACCCATGCCCAAAAAATCTATTTTGAAGAAACGAGTAGAGATGGAAGTCGAGCCTGCTGTTCAGGTTTGGTCTCTGTGTGTCTGTCTATGAGCTTCTACTTTCCAAAACAGTTACTTCATGATACAGAATGTTAGTTTGATTTCCAAAATAGAGAAGCCAAATCTTTGTTTCCCTGTCTTTAAGAGGATAGGTATCTTTTTGCAGGCCTGTATAAGTTAGAATTGCATTAGAAACTTTAAATGGTTATGGCATTTAATCAGGAATCATATATTTACATATATATATATATAAACTGAGACAGAATAAAATGTCTTTGTGGAAATTCAACCCAGGATGCAGAGATCTGGGCCAGCTTTTATAGACTCTTGTCTTGTCAAGCTGACTCTTGTAGTACCACAGGCAGTCAGGATATTGATTGAAACTCTTCCCCTGTCACAGTGTCTCTTTCTTGTTTCTTTATAGATTTAGAGAACTGCCTAATGCATCCTCAGTACCTCTGTCTGAAAACGTCTTTTAAATTTCCTTATTTTTTTCCCTTTGGACTGTAGGCTGGGATCAGCCCTACTTAATTTGTACCAAACCTGTACCAATTGAGTCTCAAAATTAGAGCAATGGACAGATAAGTGGCTGTGACTACTGTGATAAATTGACTTTTTGTGTTTTAATACATCACTTTGATTTGCCTGTTGTGCTGATCAGTGTTGGTTTGACAGTGACATGTTTATCTCAGGAGTGCTCCGATACTGAGGATCCCATTCCTATTTCCTATTACTGGAAATGCTATTTAATATGGCATTAATTATGAATATCTGAAGAAGTGACTGGGAATAACCCCAATGCAGTAGTTTTTACCTGAATTAAGGTATTGAAATCGTATTGGACTATGACTAAACTCAAAGTATATCCAAAATTATGTAAGAGGGTTTCAATTTAAAAATTTCAGTTCTCATGCTTGCAAAAAAATTGTGAAATACAATTGTGATTTTGTGTATTCTCTGAGATAAGCATTCATTGTTGGACGTGGCATTCCAAAATCATCAGGCTACTTGGTTTGTAGTCTTCTGTGTTCTCTTTCAACTGTATATTGTCTCCTAATACTCTTATTCAGCTTTGAACTCAAGGAGAAATGAACATGTTCCTTTCTTTGTTCTGTGAGGTGCCTTAGTGCCTTGTAGTAAATAGTATCTCATAGTGCCTTAGAAGGCCTTGTAGTAAATAGTATCTTCTCTCTTTCAGCCCGAGGGCTTTTCAAGCAGTCCAGCCCCCAGCAAGGATCTTCCTCTTCTTTCTAGCCAGTCGTCTTTGCCCCAGAGCAACAATGTGGCTCCTTTTGCCTCTGAAGTGGAAAACTTTCTCAAACGGTTTAACAAAGACTCTCTTGCGGAGTCTGCAAACAAGGAGTTGCGTGAAGGTCTGTATGAGTGGAACCCACTCTCTGGGCCTCCCAAAGACACTTTGGCATTTGAAGAGAAGTTTGGAAGCTTTTTAAGTCACAAAGAAAAGGTGGAACCCAAGTCAGAGCCCGCTGATCGCCATACTGACTTCCTGCTGCCTCATGAGAGGGCCAGTCAGGATGGCAGTGGTTTCTCCCGAATTCTGGGCATGATGGCTGATTCTGTCAGTGCTCAGGAGAAGAGGAGGCGTAGCTTTCCTGACATTGAGGATGAAGAGAAATTTCTTTATGGTGATGAGGATGAAGAGACCAAAATTGAATCTCTCCCTATCGAGAAGCCCCCAGTGAGTTGTGGCAATGAGATAATAATCCAAAAAATGAGCCCACCTCCTTCTCCTGCTCCAGCTGTCAAGATGGATCCTTTAGAAGAGCCAAACGCAGAGTATGCAAAGATCCACGACTTACTCAAAACCATTGGTCTTGACATTGGTGTTGCTGAAATTGGAAAACTGGCTGTTCGGACCCAGGAACGCCTTCATGGCAAAAAGCTGGCATCTCGTTCTCCAGATCGTCGCTCTTCAGACACGCGCAGACTGGACGCCTGGGACCTGCGCCGCAGCCGGAGTGACACTCGTTCTCCTGAGTCAGGCCAGCAGCGTTCAGCGTCGCCTCCGGGCTCTTTCCAGCAGTCTAAAGATGCGTCCTCTCTTCAGAAATCAGAATATACTAAGAACAATCCAGTGGGACAGGAGATACCTCCACATACACCAGAACAGCCTCTTCCTTCTGTCTCTCTCATCCCTTCAGTTCCACCAACTCCTCCTAGTTTGCCACCTACACCTACTTCTGTTTCCCAATACCAAATTCCCAACTATTCCCACTACACTGCCACTCAAATGCCCCAAAACTATCCACCTCCCACAATAGCTCCTCCAGGATATGATGCATATGGACACTATATGGCATATGCAGCCCCTGGCTGGCCCATGTACCCCCCTGCCCAGCAGCCTAATCCTACGCTCCCAGAAGCTCATAGTCTTCTTACTATGGCCATGTCAGCAAACCCCACACGTCCCAATCTCCGGGTGATAGAGACAGTCTCTCTGGGAAAGGATGTCCCTGATGTAAAAAGAGATGGTTCTGTGCTCGTTCAAGTCCCTACCACTCCTTCTCATTCCAAAGCACCCCTTCGTCTGTCTTCACATGCTCTCAAAAATACCACAGAAAGGATGTCGGATGAAAAAAATCGGGCAGCTCAAAAGCAGAAGGTATGTTAGGTACTCTCATACTTATTGGATTGCATGATTGGTGGGGTGGAAGCTTTTTCTCTTCAGGTGCACCTTTTTCTTTTTTTTTTGGAGTTGCTCCAGTTTAAAAATAATTTGACCTAGTTTACTTTTGTTAAAGATTTCTAAGCATTTGTCTGTATTAATCTGTGACACTTTTGAAAAATGCATTTTAAATCCCCTGATACCTTGATGGGGCTACCTAAAAACAGAGGCTAGACAAAATTAAGAGGATAAAAGTGGGTATTTATTGAAGGGCCTTCAAGGTACACTTCGGGCAGTCAAAAGCCTTCAAAGAGGCTACACCCAAAATGGACAACTTGGTCACGGGTTTTGGTACTTTTATAAGTTTGGTCCATTTGCATATTGGGATTAATTCTCCAATTACAATTTCGGGTAATGAAGTCATTACCCCAGGTTTGTTCCCCCGCTCTTAAGCCACTTTGTTTACATATTTTGGGGCCTGAGACACTAAGGTATCCTTGAAGTTCAGGCCTAGAGAGGATTTGTTTTGTCTGGCCAGAATGGGAGAACAGTAGCTAACAGGCTACATGGAGTCCTAGAGTTACACACTGAAGCACTACAGGATATGAAAAATATAAAAGCTAAAATCCTAAGGTATTACCCCCAAAGTTGTATGCCATCAGTTATGGCAGAACAGATTAAATCAAAAACAAAGTTGAAGTTCTTTGGACCATCCAAAATCTTACAGAGAAAACACATGGTGGCCGCAGCTTGGCTTTATTCTGCTGAGCTTTAGATATTGAAATACCTGAAGATATGTGGAGATATGTAAGTGTCTGAAGGGAAGTGTTAAGAAAATAAAATTGCTTATTTCACTGATGTCCAGTGGCAGAACAAGAGGCAATAGGCACAAACTGAAACATGGGAGGCTCCATCTGAACATGCTACATTGTACAATAATACCATGGTTATACCTGTATTAGACATTCTTAAATTCACCATCGCATGCAATCTTCTCTCTATATTTATATTAATTCTCTTACAAAAATCACAAAATGAGAAGAATTTAAGGGAAGCTCAACTTGGAGGTTCTGACACCAGGTTATGGGTGTTAATGTTTTCCTCTTCTAATTACCTTGGTTTGTACAATAATTAGAGAGTAGTGGGGAAGAACGTATTTTAATATAGGAAACTCTAATTACACAACTGTCAAAGAACTGGAAGATTCCCAAAAGTTGTTTGAGTTTTCAGACTGGTGTCCACTTGGTCTTCATTGTTAAAATAGGGGCATAGAATTATATGGGTTGGAAGGGACAATTAAAGATCATCTAGTTTTAACGTCACTGCCATGGACAGGGACACCTTCCACCAGACCTGGTTGCTCAAAGCCCCATCCAACCTGGCCTTGAACACTTCAGGGTTGGAGGGTCCACAACCTGTATGGGCAACCTGTTCCAGTGCCTCACCATCCTCATTGTAAAAAAATTCTTCCTTTATACCTAACTTAAATCTACCCTCTTTTAGTTTGAGACTGTTGCCACTTTTCCTGTGACTACAGATCTTGGTAAAATATCTGTACCCATTTTTCTTCCACACCCCCTTTAAGTATTGAGGCTGCAATAAGGTCTTTTATTACAAGTGTCTTTTCTTCCCTTGCATGAAGTGCTACATCAGCAAATAAGTGAGCTTCCACTGCTTGCAGGAATAATAATTTCTTCAGCTGACGCAGCTGAAATTTTGTTCTTAATACAATTAGTACTTTTGGAAGAGCTCTCTTGGCTAAAGGTCTGTGGTTTTCTCCTGCCCTGACATACCATGGGTAGCTCATCTGTGCATCTTGGTAAAACTTCCAAGGCTTTGTCTGCATTACAAGATATCTTTGACTTGGCCTTAGTCCACTGGGTTTTCTTGCTGGGATGGCTTGGAGTATAAAAATTTGCATGCTCCTGTTGATGCCCCTATGCTGCAGAAAACTCAGAAGGAGAGAAGGGTTCTTTGGTGATTAAAAAAATAGCACAGAAAACCAAAATAATAATTTAAAAACCCCTTATGGTGTTTAAGATGTGGCTTAACTGTGTTGGTAGAACTGCTTTAGGAAGGATTCAGGGATCCAGCCAACATTTACATTGCCATGGTAGAAGTGATTGTCTAGGGAAGTCAAGATCACTTGTTTCTTAAGGGAGGAGTCTAGTAAGTTTTAAGAGCCTTGTGAAGATAATGAAAAAATTGGGATTTGTCTCTTGAAAAATAAAGCTGGTAAAGAAACTGAAAGAACTTTTCAGGTTTCATTTTAGCATATTGCTTTGTTTCCTTCTATAAGAATCAATGAAAATCAGTGGAAAAAGGATTTGTCAGCTCCTCATGCCACTGTTTATGTTATTGAACAAGAAACAAATTTCATCCTGATGTTTCATTTCAGATTGAAGCAAAACCTAACTAATAGCTAAAATGGGTCCGAGTCAAAGCAGGAGGCAAGGTGAAGGGCTGTGAAGGCTGATGGAACATGCTAGCTGTAGAGATACTGCATGAGTTTTGAATACCCATTTGGCATTGATCTTGATTAGCCCTGTAGATGATAGTGAGCTGAGCCTAACGGCCTTGGGAAGTGGTGCAACAAACAGAGCAGTTTAGAGGAATACACTGCCCAAAAGAAAAAAATTGCCTACCAACAGAGTTGAAGCATGACCACACAATACAGTTACCTTCAGATACAGAGAGGTGTATTTATTGTGTTAAAATACTCAAGAACATTTTGGGAATTGCGAGCAGTGTGTCTGGGAGGCTGAGGTCTTCTGTTGTTCTTGCAAGACTGTTTAACTTGTGTTGGGAAGAGAAGAAAATCCAGACACCTTCCAATTTATTTAGGTGATAGAAGAGAGAGAAAAACTGAAGAATGATCGAGAAGCGCGGCAGAAGAAGCTTTACTATCTCAAGACTGAATTGGACAGGCTTCGTAAACAGCAAGGTAAAGTACACTATTCCCTCACACCTCAGCCCCTACTTCTTTTTTTCTCCCATTGGGATGTGTCACAAGTCTTGGTACCTAATAGGAGAAGGGAGGACCGAAATAATAATAGTCCATAACAGTATTTTCATACTCCTCACAATGCAAAACTCTTGAGAAAACAGTGACGTAGTTACTGTATTAAAATCAATTACATCAAAATTTGGCTGTTACATTGAAGCAAACAGTTGCTCTTGCATCTTCTTTGGCAGCTTGATAAGCTAAAGGAATTGTACGTTATGCATTTTACTGCTTCTTTAGAAGTGAGAAATAGTAACTGAAGATGTTACTGTGCCTTTCAATTGTTCCTGAATATCATCTGTTGATGGAAAAGTCTTCTCTCAACAGAGCTGATTTTTGTGTCTTTAAAACTTGTTTGGTTCAAATAAATACTTATTTCCCTCACCTTTGGGAAATAATACTTTCAGGTTAGAATATGAAATTTAACTTTTGCTCATTTGTTGACAGGGAAATAGTGATTATTAAATTCATCCTGTGGAGGATTGTGGTGCCTCTCTTAGGTTTTGTATTATGGCAGTCCTATAGAGGCAGATAATGCAGATTTAGTGATGCTGTACCTGAGAGTTCCATCTTTACAACTTTATAGTGAAGATTTAGCCGTAATATTTTATATTAGTGTTTTACTTGTTGCTGGAATTATTGTACAGATCTAAAGTCAATTTTCCTGTTGCATTTCTGACTCTTCTTCTTCCTTGATTGTCGCAGGAGAGATGTTGAGGAAGAAACGTCGTGAGAAGGACGGACATAAAGACCCCTTGTTGGTTGAGGTGAACAGACTACAAGAGAATATTATGAAGGAGATTGCAGAGCTGCATAAAGAATCTGATGCGGCTGACAAGAAGCAGTCTGAGCTTGACAAAGTAGCACAGATCCTGGGGATTAACATATTTGAAAAACCCCGGAAACCGTCTGTGGAAACTAAAGATTCCTCGGAAAAGAACAGCAAGTCAGAAAATGCAAAAGGTGTAGAGAAAACGTCTTCCTCCAACAAGGTAAAGTCTTATAGTTTGTGTGCTAATGATTTTCCCACTAAGAAAAGGGAGCACTGGGGAGACAGCTGGTCCCAAACATTTACTAAAGGATCATTTGATATAATTTGTTACCACATGTCATACACTGGTGTTGATGGTGCATGCAGGTGAGAGTCAATGTATCAGTGTATATAATGTCCCTCAGGTTTTGTGCAGTTCAGCACCATTTGCTATTTTTTATCTTGGTTTTGCTGAGGTGTTGGTTGGATTGAACAGTATCATGAGTGTTTGTGGCTGTTTGGTCTCAATACTGTGCCAGAAGGACGGAGGTATTTTCTGTACAAAATTTCTGGCATGGCCTTTCATGGTGGAGTGTTCATAGCCGCACAGCTCTCTGAAAGTTGGGAGCATGTTGGTCTTCTCACTGGGTAGCGATAGTAACAAATTACAAGACTTACATATGATTGTCAGCTTAACATGATTTTTATGTACATGTGTTCTTTCTTAACAAATGTCAGTATGCATCAGTATGGTCTCTCTGACATGGTCTGTACTATTCTGTGCTGGATGTACCAGAACAGGCTTACTGCATTCCAGAAGATAGTTTTTACTGTGAAAGTGGTATGGATACTACCATCTGAAAGATTATGCATGTATTCAGGAAATCAATTATCCTGCTTTTCAGATATTTATTCAAATATGTAACAGAAATAGCTAATGGAAAATTGTAGGTGAATTTTGTGTAGATCTTAGCATATATATTTTTTGCAGAGAGGAAAATGTTAGTAGGGTAGGAGGTATAAGGACAACTGAGAGGGCACCTCATGAAGGTATCTGAAGGGAGGGTGTGAAGTGGACAGAGCCAGGTTCTTCTCAGTGGTGCCAAGCAATAGTACACGAGGCAGGGGGCAAAACTGATGTGCAGGAAGTTCCAGCTGAACATGAGGAAGAACTTCTTTCCTGTGTGGGTGACTGAGCAGTGGAACAGATTGCCCAGAGAGGCTGTGGAGTCTTTCTCACTGCTCTGGGATTCGTACCATCTGGACACAATCGTGTGCTGTGTGCTCTGGGATGACCCTGCTTGAGCAGGGAGGTTGGACCAGATGACCCCGTGCAGTCCCTTCCAACCTTACTCATTTTGTGATTCTGTATTTCCTACAAGGTCACTCACATCTGTTTATCCTGTAAAATTTTCTTTATGCTTTATTGTGGTCTGAGAATTCATTAGGTATCTTTAATTTAAAGGCTTGCTTTTGGTTTTGTTTTTGTTGTTTCTCAAAACACCTCTGAAGTTTACTGTCCACTTACTTTAACAAATCATTTGCTTCAGTCATCACTTCATAAAGTAGGCAAAAATGTTTAAGTCCTACATTGCATTAAGTTATATTGCTTTCTTTTCTTGAGATATGGCATGTGTGAATATGTTTTTCATTATTTTAATTTGTCTATATTGTCCAAACCCATAATGACTTGATCTCCTTTTCATAGTTCCTTATTTTAATGTGGAAAGTCATGAGTTCTGGACAGGAATATTTAATATTTTCATATATCTGTAGGCACATAGGACACGGCCTTCAGCCTCTAAAATTCACCGTGTAATTCTGATTGTTAACTTTTTTTTCATTAAAAGAAAGATGATGCAGACCTTTCAACACTGAGATTGGTTGACTCTGCCAACCTGAGGGCAAAAGCCTTTGCCTTTCTGCTTATTTGCAAGGTACCTTGTGGACCCTTGCTGCTGAACCTGTGTGTTGTAGTTATACAGTCAGTGCAGAGGTGAAGCCGATGTTACTGTGCTAAACAGACAGATCACCTAGTCTGGGCTCTAAATAGTAGCAAATTATAAAGCATCTCTGAGCTGGGGTAATGCACAAACTGGAGTTAAGAGTGGGCTGTCACCTGTCTGTCTGAGAAGTATTGTCTTTTTAAAGTTCTGATTGGGATAGTATTTTTAAAGGTGTTATATCTATAAATAACATAAACACTGATGCTTGTGTGACATTGTGAACATCCTTCCATGCACCTCCTGCAGATCATAAATTGATTTCATTGTTTAAGAGAACGTTATGTTCTTGCAGACAGAATACATGCAAATATTCATTGGGTCACTTCTTATTCTGCTACCAAGAACTAGATTATATTGGGATATGGATATCTGTGGGGTGCATAGTGGCCTGGCTGTCTCTTCATTTTTGATTCACAATGCATGTTGTGTGGGGTGGTGTTAAGGAGTTTAAAGTAAGGCAGATGTTATTTAACAATTTTGAATCTGCTTAAATAAATTTGTTCAGTGCTGGTAGTGAATAACTTGGAAATCATGCAACCAACTTTAGTCTGCTAAGTTAACATGCTCTTCTTTCCAGACTGCCATGCAAAAGGATAATACGATGGACTTTAAGCCATTGAAAATGTAACTCAAAACTCAAAATACATCTACTACTATCGTAATCTAAATTACCAGGGCTCATTCGTGATGTATTTCAGATAATACTTGTTTTGCTACAAGTGTTAGTTTAGTATTAATTTTGGATAGAGTCCTGAAATGTCTGTATATCACTATATGGCGTCTTTCTGTACAGATTAATGTAAGTGCAAACACCACATGTTTAAATCACAAGATCCTTCACTTTATATGCTTAGGTAATTAACAAAACACCATCTTTCTTTTTTTATTAAGCAACAAGTTTTCTGGAGAATTCAGGAACACTCAATCTGATAAAAGTGATTGAGTTAAATACTTTTAGTCAACTGATTTTTAATTCCTTTTCCATTCTGCTTTCATCCAAGCTACTTTTACAAAAGTAACTTCTGAATGCCTCTAGGGGAACCATTTTAGGTCTTCTGGGCACTGTTTGGCTAGTATGGTAAATTGGAACTGTTTTGTGAAACCAATAAAGTGGGAAAGGTGCATGCCACAGGGAATTTGTTCATTTGGTTCCTTGATTACCTACAACCATCCAGCCATTACATCTGGGAGCCTTATTGGAAACTCTTCACTGCAGCCACGCGGCATCTTAGTCGGCAATACCAGCTCTCTGAAACAGTGGAATTAACCTGGGCGCTGAAAAGCAGGTGATACATTTTTTTTTTTTTGGTGTGTATGGCTTCTGCTGGAGGCAGGTTCTGAGTTCTAGAGCATTATGTCTGTCCTGCCTTGTCTTAGAGAAGTGTTTCCTTTTGTTTAATTTAGGAATCAAAAACTACTAATGAGAAATCGAGAGGTAGAAGCCCGAAGCCAGCAGAATCCTCTTCACAGTCCTCCAAACATCCTTTCCAGTTGGCCAATATTTATGAATATTATGATGCAGGGAACCACTGGTGCAAAGACTGCAATACCATCTGCGGGACCATGTTTGACTTTTTCACACACATGCATAATAAGAAACACAGACAGGTATGTTGCAGGCTTCCTTCACTAAGTGCATTTCATATTGCTATGAATATTAACACTAAAACATACATCACAGAACTACATTTTTGCAAGAGAACCTGAAGTAATAATGAACCCAAGAAGTAGCTTATCAAAGTCTTTTCCCCTAATATTGGACATGAGCAGTTGTACAGCTACTGGTGTATTCTAAATAATGTAAATGGGGCCTGTGTTCACTTTGCTCAGGTTTGCCACTTGTGTTTCATGTTTACCTGTTCTTTGCGATCATTTACATTTTACACTTTTCACAGGTTATTTTGTCATTGTAAATTGCAAAATGGGAGGGAAAAGAGAGAAAAATTAGTTCTTGTAAATATTTGCACGTTGATTTTAATGTTCAATGTTCAAAAAGGATATTAAAAAGGAAAAAGACAAGTGTACTTGCCTTGCTAGTGTAATATATGAGCCTATATACCTCTGTCACTGTGCAAATAGACCCTGGATCCTTACAACAGACCTTGGGCTTCGAAGACCCAGAGTGAGACCAAACAAGACTCCATAAAACGCATTGATAAGATAACGGTTCCTGCCAAAGGTATGTTAATTTTTATTAACTTGGCTATCATCCCTCTTTGCCCTCCAGCAGGTTCCCTTTGCTCAGAGATAGGAATTTTCAAAACTTTACCTTGGTATAGGAGCACATATAGGTACTGTATTATTAGGTAAAAGGCAATTATTTAGTTTCTTGGTTGTTGTTGTGGAAAAGGTCATAAAGCGAGAGTGTAGGTAAAGGGTGTGGTTTCTTCTCTTCCTTTTAGAGATCAGTTTTTTATTTTGAATACCAGTTGACTTTCTCCAATGTAGTTCTGAAATAATTTTTGCCAACGTATTAGAATTCCGAGCGTGACCACGAGAGTTGGCAGTGTTTGGTCAGATCTTGCACAATATTCCACATAGTCTTGTAGTAGACTTTTCCATTCAGTACATTTTTAGCAGAGGTCTCCCTGAAAATTGACCGATGAGTACTTGTTATAGTGTGGATACAGAGAATCTGAGACAAACATATGGAAGGAGCTGTAAGTGATTTGAAAATTAATATATGATTTAAAATCTGAATGTTTAAAAGGCCTACCAGTGATCAACTCATCTTATTAATCTGTTACATATTTCTAGTAGTTCCCACAAAAGAAGAATCTGCAGTGTCTTAGATAACTGTAGCTGGTTCTGTAGGCACAAGGATGCAGTCTTGCTGAGCTTCAAAGAAAATATTTGTGTTCTGTTTATAAACTAGGTGTTTAGTATTTGAGGAGACTATACCAGAAAGATGGAAAATAGATCAAGACTGTAGGAAATGTTAACCTACTTGAGTACTCAATTACCTTAATACAACGGAGAGCACTTAAATAATTTCTTGAACCATACTGATGAGACTTCTTCACTTTACATGTTTGTTCCTGGTAGTGGTGGTTCCTATACAGTAACCATAAGGAGAGCAGCATTAACTGTTCCAAAAAGAACATTACTGGAGGTTTTGCTATTGTTCTTTGACCGACTTTGTTAAGAGCTTGGCATTTATTAAGTTTTGTTTCTCTGATAATTTTCTTTGGCCTTTTCAGGCTCTGAGTTTCTGATTCCCATCACTGGATATTATTGCCAGCTCTGTCATGAATTTTTTGGAGATCAAATCTCAGCAGAGCAGCATGTGAAAAGTCATCCCCACAATGAGAAATATAAGGTTGGTAATTGATGTCCTAGGAAA
Organism: Aleadryas rufinucha; assembly: GCA_013397815.1. NCBI lineage: Eukaryota > Metazoa > Chordata > Aves > Passeriformes > Aleadryas > Aleadryas rufinucha. The sequence goes on from VZTH01005161.1 coordinate 65,972, forward strand.
GAGACATTCCCTGTGTTAGCTTCCACTTGTTCTGTCTTCCTTTCCTGAAGAATGACATTTAACTCTTTGGAGTATATGTATTTGGTTATCTTCACTACATTCTACTGAACTAAATAAGCAGATCTTCCCACTACATCAGTACGTAGAAACTGATATTTTATCTGCATGAGGCTGAAACAGTGCCTACTGTAAAGTGACAGCACTGCTGCAAGCAGTTTGTAGTACTTCAATTTCTTGGTAGGAAAAAGTTCTCTTAATGTTGAGATGGCACTTACTGAACAAATCAAAATTGTCAGAGAGCTGCAATTTTTTTTTTTCATGGAAACAGTGGCTAAAATGTTGCTGTTTATTTCCACAGAAATACATAGATGAAAATCCACTCTATGAAGAGAGGAGAAATCTGGACCGTCAAGCTGGATTGGCTGTAGTTCTGGAAACAGAGCGCAGGCGGCAAAACGAGCTGAAACGGAAACTGGTTGAGAAACAGAAAGAAGAGAAGGATGAGAAAACCCCAAAAATAATAAAGAAGGAGGAAGTAAAGAGCATCCCGGAGTCTGGAGAAGGGAGTAATGAATCTCAAGGCAAAATAGATTCTTCTGGGCGAAAAATGGGTATCATGGTAAAGCTGAAGAAGGAAGAGAAGACAGAGGAGAAGAAAGAAGAAAAGAAAGAGGAATCTAAAAAGGAATCACCAAGCCAGACCTCCTTTGGGAAATTCAGCTGGAAAAAGACTGAGAGAGAGGATAAAACCTCAGGAGCTGTTCCAAAGGAAGAGAACACAGAAGGAAACAAAGAGGAGAACAAGTGTCAGTCTGTGAAATCCCATATCAAGCCCATTGAAATCAAGCTGTCTGGGAAAACTGTTATTCCACACACTAGCCCATGGATACCAGTTGTTTCCACACCGACACCAACAAAAATTCTCCCCAATCTACCAGTCCCCACCATGATTTTCAGGAAGTCTAATACTGCAACAGTTAGTAAACCACCACCTTTGAACACCTTTTTATCCATAAAATCCTCTGGAGCTACCACCAAACCATTGCCAGTGGTAAAAGAAACAAATGCAGATCTCCTACTGCCTCCAGATATCATATCAAAAGCTTTTGGAGGAGAAGAAGTAATTTTAAAAGGGGCAGAGGAGGATTTGAAAGCAGCAGAGAAAAATGAGCCTTCTCAGACTTCAGATAGATTACCTCCACTCCATCCTCCACCAGCAGTCCAGCCGGCACCTCTCATCCCTGCAGATGAAGTAGCTCCAGGTGTGTCTGAAAGTGAACAGACAATGTTGGCAATGCCTGTGAGACCACCACCACCTTCAACTGCTTTCAGTGAACAAGCAAAAAAGATAGAGAAACGAAATTCTTGCTTGGCCACAGCCAATGCTAAAGATCTCTATGATATTTTCTACAGTAGTGGTGGAAAAGGTTCAGCTGACAGCAAGCTTGCAAGTTCTGCACTTCCAAATGGAGAAAACTCTAACCTAACAAAACCTGCAGACTTATCTGCAAACCACAGAACAAACTGTAGCTCATCCTCATTGAAAGAGGATTCTCAGAATATGGATTCCTCACAGTGTAATAATCAAGTAACAGGGAGTTTTGTTCCTGTTGAAAATCAGGCTGAAATGAACAAGAAATCACTTCAGCCTCACCTATCAGAAATGTCAGTCACAGAATTATCAGAAAAAAATCCTGTTTCTGGTATCCAGATGCCTGCAGAAATTGGACTTGTTGATACAGGAGGTAGAGAGCAGTCAGGCAGTCTGGAATTCTGTGATCTACCAAAAACTGAGGTCCAAGAGAAGGTTAGACAGGGAGATAGAAATAAAACACCAGTTACAAACTCAAATGTTTCTGGTACCTTGGAGAAAGACACAAAGACAAAAGACTGGGAAATAAAAGCAGTAAAGCCTAAGCATAGCCTACACCCAAAGACTTTGTTACCTGAAACACAGAATGAAATTCAAAGTTTGAGAAATTCCCATTTGGTAGAGGAAAAGTTAAATGATAACTGTAGAACTCACTCAGAAACTGATAGTCCAGACTTGCACTGGGGCACTTCCAGAACTAGTAATGGAAAAGGACAGATAGTCACAAGTCACTCTTGTTCTGAAAGTGGTTGGGATCTATCAAATACTCCAAATGCAGAAATAAAATCTGGTTCCAATGGGGCTGATGCTTCAGAATTGACAGAGGAACAGACAGAAACTAGAAGTACCCTATTAGAAGCTAGAGGAAAAGTTCAACCTAAACCTTCAGGCCATACAGTATTAGATAAACAAACCCAGAGGCAGGGAGTGGAACAGTTAGTCAGTACCTGCTCGAACACTGTTGAACTCAGATCCAGTCTAGAATTAGTAGCTGAAAATGAAAAAAAATCATTAGGACACACTGGATCTGATAAAAAATTAGATAATTTTGTTTTCAAGAGACCATCAGAAGATCCAAAACTCATGAAGACTCCCTCCCAGAAAGCAGAGCTTCAGTTGCAAAGCACTGATTTCAGTTTGGGAGACAATAAGGTAAAACATGAATGTTTCAGCATCCTTTCAGCAGGACTTTTAAATGAAAATATAGAAGTCACAAACCGAGAAACTATTGCGTCCATTAGGCTGGAGTCCAGTAAACTTAAGAAACTGGGCCTTGAAAGAACTGTGAACAAAACAGAGGTTACTGATTTTGCTACATTGACTTCTGGTAGTTGTGAAGATAAAATTTGCACACGGATTTCTCAAAAACCTATGCTGCAGCCTGGATCACAGACCTCAAATAGTGACACTACAGAAGTGGTCATGCCAGTTCTAGAAATGCAGGGTGTTTCTCCCACATCTGAGATACTTCTGCAGGTGGAGGAGAGCAAAGGTGGCACTGTTGAAATGCTGTCACTGAGTTGTGACGGAGGCAGCACAGAAAGGCAGGCTTCTGGGTGCACGGAAACTTTGATTCCTGGGCTCAAAGAAACACATGGAAAGGTGGGTGGCTCAGGAGGCAAGGGAGTGTGCAGCATCCAGAGCAAGAAGACTGAGCAAACAGAAGCTGCTGACAGTAGTTTGGAAGCTACAACAAATTCAGGAATTGCTGAAAGCATAGCAGAAAGCCCAGTGGGTTGAAGTAAACCCAGCCAGTCCCAATATTTGAGGAGCCAGAGCTGGGATTATGTATATGTTTTTTGTTTGTTTTTCTTTTTGTTCCAGCTGAGAGTTTTGGGTGTATTTTGCATTCTGTGGTAGGACTTGACTAAAGTGAAACGTAAATCATCAGAAGGCAGTCACATACTTTATTCTGTACATAACTAATTGTGTAAAATGTTTTTTCATGTGAATTTTTTTGCCAATTTCTTTTCTACACTCTGCTATTAAAATGGAATCTCGTTTATAATGCGTGCGTCTTCTTTATTTTGGGGGCTTTTATTCTTTGACCATTCCTGGGTGATTTCCAGCTCACCCAGTTTGTGTCAGTAGCACCATGAGTAGCCCAGCTGCTGAGACAAGCTCAAGATCAGCAATTTAGAACTTGAGGAAATGGAGACTTGCAGAAGAACTAAAAAAATTTCTTTGAACTGTAATGCATGGGTTTGTTTACTTTTGTTGTTTGAAATGCAAGAATGTGTTTAGAGTTGATTTTTTTGTTTATCTGTCTCTGTGATTTGTAATTACTGTTGTACTACATCTGTACTTAAGGTGTTTCATTGTATTGTATAAGCACATGTATGGATGCCACATCACTAAGCAAGGGGAGAAAATCTGTCCCGACTGGCTTTTGGAGAAGAAAACTAATCGGTAAGGCTCTGTGGCCTGACACCTGGACCAGACATATTGAGGTCACTTACGTGATTTGAAATGGGCTTTCTTTCATTTTATTGTGATCCAGTAACTATTTGTGTTAAATCATTTAGCAGCTGACCAGCTCTGAAGAAGTAGAAGATCAGAACCCTGGTGTCAGGAATTGGACTCGCTTCATGTGATAAAGACACATGCATGCCTACCCTGAATGGTCCTTGAGCTATCAAAAACTCTAGTGTGATGGTTCTCATTTGTATAGCTTGTTAAAAATTAAAGTATTAAATGTGTTTACTTGGATAAATACAACATTTTTATTTGTAAATTGTTTAAAAAAATAAACATATGGAGGTCAACAAGGCTTTCTTCTCGGTTTTCTTTTTTTCCTTAACTCAGTGAAAGTGTTTTATTTCAATTAGTTTCTGACTCCTATAGTAGTTGATAAAACTGAGAAACTGTAGAGGATGAAGATACTCAACAGTTAGCCTGCTCAGTAAAAACCAGTTTGTTCCCAGCTGAAGTCAATGGAAGAACTACGGTCAACATCATCAGCGGAAGTTTGTTTGAAGTCCTGAACTCTGTGTGAAACCAGAGGTGGGGCATCAGGGAGGGACCCCAGCAGAGCTCGAATTTCTGTAATCACTGCCTGCACATGGACCTCTGCAGAGGGCAAAATCACTATTTGTCTTCGTTTCCCATGACTGTGTGTGAAGAAGGTATGAAATGTTTCTTAGAGTCTTATGGTGGTTTTCGTAGAAGAAATGTAAGAACTGGCTAAGCTGAATTTGGAAATCTAGTATAAATGGTCAAGTCAACAGTACAAAGGTAATTATGAAGGAAAGAGAGTTTTGGGAAAGTCTCTTTGAGCTGGTTTTATGATGTCAAGCAGTTACTGCATTGAATATAGGAAATCTTTGTTAGTATCTTTGCCCTACTTTCATCAGATAGCTGATTTGCTGTCAGAACCAAAGAAAGCAAGGTTTGACATGCTTTGATAATTTTAAAATGGAGTTGAGCGATGAGTAGGGATTGCTTAAATCCTGGTTTATAAAAAAGTCCTTTGTAGTTGCTTCTTGATTTTCTTCTGTGTTTTTTATTATATGCTTGAGTTTGTTTGTTTACATTTGACAGATAAATTTTTCCCCCGATTTTCTTTCAAAATTTTTCAGTGAAGTGCCTGGTCTCTTGTAAATCCACAGATGAAGAGGGGAAGTGATTTTCTTACCTGCCTTGTATTGAGAGATATAAGTGCAGGGAAGGAAAATATTAAAGTGAAGGCTGAATTTTTCTAGAGTTCTGCATTTTAGATGGTGCTGTTTTGGAATACACACATGCTTTCTGGTTAGCTTCCTTTTGCAGATTGGTTTTCACGAAGGTCTCAGTGCATGCAGTGGCAAACAGAGTAATCTGGACAGTCTTCTTCAGACAACTTTATTCAATGCTGTGTTATCTGTGTGGAACTTAATTTAAAAAATTAACTTTTTTTGGGGGGGAAAGGACAATATAATTCCATTATCCTTGTTCTGTGCTCTACAGTTGCTTCTACAAGTAGTGGTCGTGGTCAGTGCTAAACCTGGCTGGCCTTGAACGGAGAGGAGCTAGCGCCAAGGGCAAGCAAGAACTTTGCATAGGAGAAACCGGGAGTTGTTACCCCATATTTGTCTAAAGCTTTCCAGAATCTGAACTTTCCTGTGGTATAAATTAAATACTACTTCTCTTTATGCCCTTTATTCTATCTCTGAGAGGAGGTGGGGCTCTTTACTCCTGGAAGGAAGATTAACTTGGTCTCTTTTGGGGAAGGAGTAAAAGGTACTCCTTGAACCTCTGTAATGGACAAGAACATAATGGGTGTGTAGGTGTTGACATCTAGGCAGATTGGCAGACAAGAGGCATTAACACTGTAATTTCATGAAATGGCATGTATTTTTATTTATGTATTTTTTCTTTTTTTTCTTTCTTTTTTTCCTTTTTTTTTTCCTGTGGTTTCCAGAGGCTTGCAGTAAATGATTTATCCACTGTACTCACTCCCTGTGCTGGCAGAGCTGTAGCATAGTGCACTGACTGGGAAGCCTAATTTCTAGGCTGGCCTTGGACTCTTCCAGATCCTCAGGAGGAGGGGTAAGTTAATGTGGATTTACTTGTCTGTTTGAATGGTGCAATACAACATTACCTCTCCTTCCTGACATAGTTCTCTAAAAACTGTGTAAAGCCTAAGAAGTTAGCTTTTTTTCTGGTTTTTAGAAAGCTTCTGATAGGAAGGAAACAAACATAGTGTGAATGTTTCTATCTTTACACTACTTCAAACCAGGCACAAATACCTAGTAAATTCAAAGAACAATGGATTAACTCTTTAAGTCTTCATTTGATGCGGTAACATTTAATTTGCCATGATGGAGGCTGGCAAATCCTTTCTCCTGGATGAATTTTGTTGCAAAACCAACCTTGAGGAAGAAGCAGTGGGAGAAGAGACACAGAAAAGCTGCAGTCATCCTGTCAATCTGTTTAAAGGCCAGGTGGGTTTTTTATACTTCTTCCAGTCTCTTTGTGCATTGGGAAAGGAGAAGAAACCTTCAAATGTTTTAGGCAAAATAGTAATTTTTCTTGGGGTAGTCTGTTGGGTAGGTAAATCTTGCTACTAGCTCACTGAGATCTTGTCTGACTAAGTTTTAACTAAGCAGGACATAGGCTTTTGGGGGGATTGTTTGTTTGTTTTAGAATTTTAAATGGCATGTGAGCAGGGAGGAAATGTAGCAACCATCATTCTGTTAGTAATTTTTGTCCAAATGTATTTGTGCCCTGGTGGTAAAAAGTACAAGTAGTAGATTAAGATAAAAGGTCTCTGCCATTTGGCAGCGATTTTCCAGAATCATCATCCCTGGAAGTGTTCACAAGACGTGTGGGTGTGGCACTTGAGGACATGGGTTAGTGGTGAACACAGTGGTGCTGGGTTAACGGTTGGGCTCAGTGATCTTAGAAGTCTTTTCCAATCTTAGTGATTTTATGATTCCTTAATTTTTGCCAAGGGTGGAAATAAATGCCTAATTCTTATCTAAGAGCGGCTTCACAGAGAGCTTAAATTTTCTCATGGCAATAGTAGGAAAAGTGGGCAAAAGTCAATTAATTTTTAACCTGGTAAACCCCAAACAGTTTTCAGAAATACTTATTGAAAGTAAGTGATGATAGCAGAAGATTTTTTTAAAAAACAAACCCACAACCATCCACCAAACCAGTGCATCTCAAAGCATGACAAAACTGTATTTCTTCAGTGCAGAGGGCAAGAGAAATCACCTGAGACAGTTTTTCATGTGGTGCCTGATGTAATACTGTATTGATTTATTATTCTCTCAGAACATTACAAAAGGTTAAAGGGAGGAAAATCATTCTCTGAGAAAGAACTCAGTCCTTTTCTGCCTGCTGCACAGTTATGTGCAAACAGCCTATGTGCCAGCAGTGTGGGAGTGTAAAGCAGCCATAAAATTTATTTTACTTGACTCCTCTGCTTCTGTCTGGCATGAAGAAGAGAGAGATGCAAGTTTTGGTTGCTAGACTATCCTTTCTGTCAGCTGCTTTCAGACAATATGGATGTATTCATGTTTGTAACCAACTTGAGCAGAATAACACAGCTGCAGACTGTTCTATTCTGCCTTAGAGCGGAAATTCAAGGCTCCATGGTTAGAATTCGTTTCTGGGTTTTGTTTTCTGGTCCCACCTCCACTTCTTCTTGGGCTGTCGTCTTGCTTGTGATGAGAAGGCTGACTGCCATATGTTAGCAGTTCTAGGCTCTGCTAAAATGAGTCAAGCTGCTGTTATTTGATTCCTATGAAACTGTCCATTAGCTGGGGATGCAGAGAGCAGAGCCATTAGAATTGTTGGGGCAGGTGATGGAGAACAGTTGAACACCTGCAGGAAATAAAATCTGCATCAGAGCTGCTTCAAGGCAAACAGCATTCCCTTTTCCAGCAGCCTGTCTGAAGAATCTTCATTTTACAGACAGTAGAGCACACACGCAAGGTAATGTTTTCAATTCTTAATCAAATACAGTTTTTCTTCAAGAAGCAGCTTTTGTGGGGGTGTTTCAGCCAGAACCTAAGCAACACTGAAATACTACAAACCATTTGTGTTACCACCCTGTTTAATTTGCTTACAAACTTTAGATGAATGTAGAGACAAAATAACACTTTAGGAGCCATGGTAGCTGTGATGGATTAAAAGCCCTGTAACAGCTATCTGGTAAAGAAATTATAGGGATGGTCTTCATATCAGATCTCACATTAGGTTGTATTCATATCCTGTCAGAGATGAAAAAAGCAGGAATTAAATGTAAATGCCAATAATTAGATGAGAGGAGTCTTGTAGCTAGGCACCTGCAGGATGGGTGTTTAAACATGCTTGATGAGTGGGGAAAAAAAAAAAGTCCATTAGCAAAGGAATATCAGCGACTGCATTTTCTCTTAAGAACTGAAGGCTTAATGCAATTAAACCCATTTAATATAGTGCTTTCCAGGTACTGTTTAAATTTCATGTCTTCTGCCAGTTAGTTTCACACGTTCTATTGCTTTACCAAGGTCAGAGAATGGTTCAAAATCAGTGTATCTCTGTTGTGTCCAAGCTAGGGTTACAAAAGTAATTCACACTTGTATTTTTTGTATTCAGTGCAATGAAGTAGTGCAATGGATTCAGTGTGGCTGGGTGAAAAAAACATCCCATATTTGCATTTGCTATAGTCCTTCATCATTCACATTTGATCTGTCTGGCACTTGTTACAAGATACAGCATGAACAACCTGCCTGAAGCTGCCCACAATGTCTACAGAAGAGAGATCATCCAAGATAGTAAATGATGTATAATTATTTCTCCAAGAGTTGAATTTGTGCTTCAGAACGCAAGAAAGATTTACAAGTTGAAGGTGTATTTCAGGTTTGTAAGATGAAACCTTATGCTTTATATAGTTAGCATCCTAGACCAAAGCATCACGTACATGGCTTTTAGTTATTCTACTTCTTACAAATCCCTTCTCCTAGCGAACTGTCTGCATTCAGTGTGTTCATTGACAGCTGTTTTCATTTTGTATTACACTTGTGTTACAACCCACCCCTGAAGGTGGGGTAACTGCGGTTCTTGTGAATTACATCCTTTGGCGTAGAGTAGAGTGAAACGACACTAAATGACCAGTGTTTATAAATATATATATATGCCACGTTTATGTCAGAACAGTTTGGTTGCAAAGGATAGGAGGTATGTAGCCGGTTTGATTATTATCTGTAGAAATATAACAATACAGAAGCATAAAAATAACGTTTAAGAAAATGTATAAAGAAAAAAGAAAGGATAGGTGAAAGGCTTCAGGAATTAGTTTGAGGGCACTTTGGGGGTCTTTGTGGTTTATGACACCTTCTAAGACATGACAGCTGCCTCTCATGACAGCATAGTTTAGCCAGTTATGCCCCATCGGAAGGGATGAACACCTTCAGGCCTACGTATAAATGCCCCAATACTTCCCCACCTATCTCACTTCCAAAGGGTCTTTTTATCGGCCTTCTCCCTTATCTGGCTCAAACTCCAGCTGTAGCCCGTGGTGCTGGGTGTGCACCCCCTCTGCACCTGGGCTGTGACCGTGTCAGCAAAGCACCCGCTGCTTTTGCAAGTGGCCGATTGTTTGAGTCATTATCCATTAACATTCCAGTCTAACTGCTTGACAAATTCTTTCCAGATTAGCTGTTTAGCTATTGAAAGGTTTTGATGCAGAGGGGAGGGAAACAATTAAAAGGGCCTAAGATTTGGGATTGTAACAGTCGAACGCACCAGATGCTGCAGCAAGTGGGATTTCAGGATGAACGTAGTTTGCTGTAACAAGTGTTTGTCTTTGTTGGCTCTTGATTACTTTCCACAGGAGCTAAGAAAATGTTACCTGGAATTGCCAGACTTTTGGAAATCTGTTCTGAGAAGGTGAGTGCAGATTTGCATGACTGGAATGGTATCTTTTGCTCCTCTTTGGTATGAGGGCACATTCTTTTTGTTATTATTAATGTGAGTTATCAGTGAGGTTTTCTCTATATTCTTACTGGTTAAACCTGCTGGTCATGGGTATGTCTCTAATTTTAGCTCTTTTGCCAGCATCCAAGAAGACTCTATGTGTGGATTCCTTTCTCTCGATTAAATAGTGTTATTCTAAAAACAAACATTAAACTTTTATGAAATGACACTGGTTCCTGAGTGTTGTTTGTTTAAAAATTATTCTCTAAATAGGATTTAAAAAGTGCAGGCTGCTACGAGGTGTTAATAGTGGTAAGAGAGGGCGCTGGATTCCAAAGCTTCTTGATTCATAGGGCCTTTATGGGCCTTTCTGTATCCCTTGGAAGAGCTGCTTAAAGTAGGGAAAAAGGCTTTTTAAAGCTCTTGTCTCTATACTTAATTTGGAATCTTGCAGCTATTTTTAAACTGAGCTGCCCTGTTAAATTATTCATGCAAACTTCTTTGTCATGTGTTCATAGAAGTGCCTTGTTAACTCTTCCCACAAGTATTTCATCTCAAGGGAAGTGGTGCTGTTTCACCAACAAAAATGTCTTGACAGCAGCTGCCAAGCATGTAAAAGAATAAAGACAGCCTGTGCTTATTTTTTTTCAAAGATTTATCATAGCTGTTGATTATTCTTGAAAATAATGTGTGAGATCGCTTTACAGTGTGCAGATAGGCTCATTCTGCTTTATATGTGATAAAAACACACACCCTAGTTTGTTGCTGCTGCTCAGGGAAGAACATTTTAGAAATTCTTATTTTCCCCACACAAACTTCACACAGTAAGTCATACCCACCAGTATAATCTTAAGAATTGAATTGTCAACTCTTAGCTTGGTGTTGTGTTATAGATCCACTTTCCCTTTCTCCTTCCTTAATTGCTACTGCAGAGGCTGACTGGTAAACTAATTACCATAGCACTGACATCCTTTGGCTAATATAGATGTAATCCAGGGATGGATTCAAACAGCCTGCCTAGAAGGGATGGCCTGTACTTTAATCGTTATCAAAGCATCACAGCAGCAGAGATCCAGCTGCTCCAGAAAATACTCAGAAACGTGGTCTGTACAGCTGTTGAAAAAATTACCTGTCCCACAATGGCTGCATTTTAATCATGTTCTTTAGCAGAAATTACCTCCTGCCTGCAGTGGAGGTGTTGGTTGGAGTTGGTAAACCTGGTAGCCCAACAGAAGAGAAGCTGCCTGCATCTTTATCTTGCCAGGTCCAGGCAGCATCACGGCTGTGTGTACTCCCAGTAAGCACACAAACACATCTATGTGTGTGCACATGGCCAGCCACACAGGTAAACACATATGAAACCAGAAAACAGCACTTCTGCAAATGGAAACAGGACTACCACCATAATCCTTCTTTCTCTCTGGAGTGAAGGTCTGTAGTGGAACATACAGAGAGACATGCGGCATGGGCCTCCTGAGTAACAGGACAGATGCTCATTTATCCTGCAGCTAGCCCTGGAGCCTTGTTCCCTCCAGCTGCAGATACCTGATCATAGCAAGAGCTCAAGGCTCACTGCCCCACTCAGTTTGCTGGCACCCACAGTCACCCACAGACTGTGGCTCCCCTCAATAACTGGCCTTGGGCAGTCCCCTGTCAGCTGGCCCTGGTACCCTCTTGTGTCTAATCCTCTCAGGCAGAACCTGATGGCACAGCAGTAAGGACTGAAGAAAGTCCGGAGAGCTGAAAGTAGTCAGAAGCTGGGTGAATAGTAGGGGAAGTGTCATATGTCATTGTCCTGCTCTTGATCTTTCGTGGTGTCTGGTTTAATGTAGTACTACCAACAGGCCATTTGGCTAACCAGAGCACGCTCTGAGCCAGAACTGGCATCCCTAGATACCTTGCAAATCCAGCTGTATGTCTGGCAGACAGTGGGCTTTTAGCTCCAGTACAGTGGCTAGATTCTCTTGCATCCAGACACGGAAGAAGCGACAGCATCCTCAGAGAAATTAGTAAAAAAATTGATTTTGATACAAAAGTGCTTAGCAGCACTTTACCACTCTGCACCTGGTAACACTTAAGTGTGTTTCATGCTGTTCTGCAAGCACAGATTTCATGTTTCATGCTGCTGTCATGGGGATTTTTGACAACCACAGAGCCAACAGGCAAGACCTGAGGTGGGGTGGTGTAAACACTGAAAATTAATTTGTCTATGATGAAATAAAGCCTGCCTTAAGGTTGTTGTCTTTGGCTAGCTTTCCTATGGTAGTGAGGTTTAAAGCATCAGGGTGTGTCTTCAGTGACCTGGGCAAGTTCAACAAGCCTCCACCACACTGGTGACAGGTTCTTTTGGTGCAAAGCTGAAGGAGGGGTTACAGCCTTACTTTATTAGCTGTGAGAGAACATGCTCAGGAGGAAGTAATTTATCTTCAGTCAGAGCTCACAGCATCCCAGACACCAAAACCAATCAATCACAAAAGGCAAGTACACAGGAAACCAATTGTCTTTGTTTACTGACAGCTGGCATCCAAACAGTGGAGCACCTCACACCTCTCAGAATAAATATTTTTGGGCTGCAGAGCCTCGGGCCGTGCATGGGCTGCCAACTTCCTTAACCTGTATGTAGCAGCCTGGGAGCACCTGACCAATATCCATCACACACATCCCTGTCCCTCCAGGGCTAAGGGGGCCAGGAGAGGTTTACAGGGGTCCCTTGAAGATGACAGCAGCAGCCTGGGCTGATTTGTTTCTTCCCATAGGAAAAATCAGTATTACATGACTATCCAGCGGTGGCACAGTGTAGGGAGTCATGTATGGCTGCAGCCAGGATGGTGCAGTCAAGCTGCCTGAGGGACACATTGGGCTCCCAGTCCTACAGCTCTCTCTGAGTGAGGGCAGGGAGGGAACTAGGCGTAACAAACCTACCCCAGGGGGAGAGCAAGCACAAGGAGAGCTGAGCTCAGTTCTGCAGGCTGACAAGTCTGCAGAGCCTTTTGTAGCCCAGAGAAATCCACCCCAGTTACAGCTCTTCCATGAGCCAAAAGCCCAAGTGGTTGCTGCTCCCAGAAGTAACCCATCTGCAGAGCTCTGGATCTCATTGTGCAACAGCAAACTGCTCTGGACAATATTTTGTTCAAGAGGCACTTGTATGCAAAATAAAAACTGCCTAGTGTCAAAACTAATTTCATCTAGAGGGGCCAGGATGCTGTGCAGTGGCCATTCACACCTCCCATGCCTCCAAAATTTGCATGGTGAAAAAGGCTACGTTGGTAGGAAAAGAAAAAAATCACAACTGATACGACACAATGACAAAGCAAAGCTCTCATCCCTGTCCCCAGGAGAAAATTGTAGCTGCCTTCTCCAGGTTAGCATCACACCTCTCCAACTGATCTTCTCCCCAGCCACAAGATCCATATGTTTTTCAATAATCTACTTGTTCCCACAGCACAGAAGGGACATTAAAGCAGTTACGGAACTGAGTGATACAGACTGGAGAAGATGCCTTCAGAATTGTTCCTACCCTGCAATATTGGCATAACTGAACCCAAGAGAGAAATACATTTATTTGTTTCAGAAGACAGATGTCATCAGCTGAGTGCCAAGATGAATACAACCCTTCTGTGCCCATGCTTATCTGAGCAGTAAATGTAGATGACAGCAAATGTCCCCATGAAATTAGCACAAAATCCTTGTTTCTCAACATGTGCAGATTCAGGAGTGGACACAGGAACGGTGTCCACGTGACAAAATGAATTGTTTCATGTACTGCTTGCTCCTATGAATGCTTTTAAACTCTATAGGGCAAGAAAAAAGAAGGTTCAGAAATAAGGGCTAAACATTTTCATGACCACAAGCAGCAGCAACAACTGAGCAGGGTCAGACTGTGGACATACTGCCCAGCTTTGTACACTTCCACCTGTGCAAGCAAGGTGAACCCAACCATCACATTAAAAAAAACCCCAAACAACGAAACAAAAACCAAACAGAATCCCTCAAATCAACCAAACAAGCAAAAGGTCACAAGCTTTCAGCAGTGCTGAATTTGTGAGGAAAAGCCTAATCCCCCAGATCTCCAGTTTAGACTATCCCCCCAGGCAAGGCTCCCAAGCAGAACACCTGAGATGTTTTGAATCAAAAATGAATGGACTAAAGGAAAATCGGGTCATTCTCACGGCCCAGCAGTGGCAAGGCAGCTTGCCAGAAGCCTTTATCTCTTTCCTTTTTAAAAAAATTGAAGTGGACTGTGGCTACACTGTACTAACCACTGTACAACTAGAAGTAAATACACAAAGCAGAATGCCTGTATTATTCCTTTGACATTAAGATTTTAGTCTTTAGGAGGTACTTTCCCCCTAAATGTGTAGATTGATATGTCTTTAGTAGCAGAACTGGTGACTGAGCTGTCTGCTAGTGAAGTATTTCTTCTTTCCAGCCCTTCAAGGTACTGTTTCTTTGTCCTCCTACCTATCTTGAGGATACAAGATCCTTCATATTTCGACTGCAGCTTTTATTATTTGTGCTTGCCAAGGGCAGTTTCATGACAGGACTCCTCTCCTGCAGCCTCAGCTCGCTGCTGGTGACAGACTGGGACTATTTTTGGCACAAGTGGTTTTGGCTTTCCCTAGCGTGGCGTAGCCATCCCAACATACCCTCTTATCCGTGCCTCCTTTCCAGTACTGACGTGGTGTTGGGACTGCTGCGTCCCAAGCAGCTGGGCAGTGCTGCCCAACAGAGCTGCAGAGAGCAAGCAGCATTATCCCCTTCAGCCCCGTAACTGAGCTTTCTGTTACTAACCATGGATCTGTACCCACGTGCACGGCTTTCCCTCTTAAGATGCTGGCAACTGAGCAGCTGGAAAAAGTGAACGCTGCTACACCCCTCCCCTGCCCCCCCCTCCCCCCTGAATTTAAAATAATTTTTGAAAAAGCTGCCAGAGCGTCGCTGCGAGGAGTTTGACGGCACAGAGCCGGGCAGGCTCTGGTGCGCCCAGCGCAGCCTTCAGCATCCCCAAACGCCACGTCCCGACCGGGACTCCGCCGCAGCCCGCGCCGCCGGGGCACGGAGCAGAGGGAGAAACGAGACCCGTGGATCCCGTTTAGTAATTGAACTGAAACGATTTGGATTTATTAATTTCATTAATTGTATTCGCTGCCGGGCGACCCCCGCGAGGTGCCTCGCTGCGCGCAAGGCATGCCGGGATTTGTGGTCCCGGCCGTGCAGCGGAGTCTTCGCAGGGTGGGGACGCGCTCTCGCTGCCTGGCGTAGTTTGACCCTTCCTGCGCCCCGTCCTCCCCCCTCCCCTTCCGTTGCCGCGACGCCGCTCGCCACAGCACATTCCTGTGCGGGCTCCGCGGAGGGGAGGGGGGAGTTCTTCTTCCGGGTCTGCCCGTGCCGGCGCCTGAACAGAAAAGTGAGATCCTTGGCTTCTCCCGGGCTCCTCTCCCGCAAAAACAACCCGTTTTCCGGCCTGGCACCCGCGTCCCGGTTTAGCAATGCTAGTCCGCTCGGCGGATAGGCGGAGACCGCCGCGGACGGAGGCGGCGCCGGTCAGGCACGGGGGCGGGCGGCCCTAGAGAAGCCGGGTGAAGAGTGAGGCCGGGGGCCTGCGGCGCCGCGCTCCCCGCCCTGAGATGCCAACCCGGCAGTCGGCGGCGCAGCTGCGAGCGCTGTGCGTGGGGCCGCGGGGCTCGGGGAGGAGGGCGAGCATGGGGAGCGCGGGGAGAGGGGCTGCGGCGTCGGGAGCTCTTCCTCACCGCAGGGCGGGGGGTGAGAGCTGAGCCTCCCCCACGGGGCCGGGGTGGGCTGGAGAAGGGGGGGAATGGCGGGCGGTGGGAGTGCGAGTACTGGTGGCGCTGAGTCCCACTGTCGCGCAGGTCCGCCCCCCGTGCCCCGCCGCAGGATGGAGTTCGAGCTCGTGGAGAACGACGTGCTGGAGTCGCTGGAGGACCTGGGGTACGTGTCCGGGGGTTGGGGTGCGGGGCGCTCGCGGTGTGGGTCGGGAGCAGAGGGCGGCCCCGGCGGGGGACACAGCGCCGCTGTCCGCCCCGCACAGGCGGGGCCGCTGTCGCTCCGGTTGGCCACAGCGCAGGGCAGCGCCTGGAATGGTCCCTTTTTGTCAGAGCTGCCCCCAGAGCGGGGCTGGTGATGATGCCCCAAGCCAAACGGGCAGATTTTTAGCTGCACGGCCTTGGCGAGCGTGCCACTTCTCCCTGCGAGCTGATCTCTTTGATTCTTGGGTGCCATCTGGTCGGTTGCTCCTCTCTTCTGCACAGCGGTCGTAGGTGAGGGTGGGAAGGGATAAAGAGCCCTTTTAAGATAAGTCAGACAAGAAGAAAACTTTTAGGCTTCATATTTAGTGGAGGGGGGGGAGTAAAAAGAATTGCAAATTAGTGAGTGTTTTTCCTCTTTACATTTTTTAAAGTGTAATATAGCACAGGAAACCTTTGCTGTTTAAGCCTGTTACTTTGTCAGAGTCAGTAAAGATTGCATAAATATGAAAGAGCATGGAGAACATATCCTGCTGTAAGCTCCCATATCTGTAAACTGTTGAGAGTTCAGAGGACAGGCAGCTACAATTTCACTTCTGCTGGTTCTGTGCAAACAGCTGTATTTACTCACATTGGCCCCATTCCCATAAATCACTTTGTGGCTAGAGTCGTTATGCTCCAACAAAGATTATATTTCCAGCCTAAGTTAGTGATGATAGTTGTAAAGCTTGACAAATAGGCTTCTGTTTTGGCAGGTATTTCTCCAACTGAAATGTGAAAAGGTCGCTCTGCCACGATGAAAATACTGTGATTGGCTTCTTTTTTCTGTCATGTGTTTGAAAGGATGCTAGTGGATTTGTGCTCCTGATTTGTGCAATTAGAGACAGATAGTGTTGCTGATTTTTGACATAAATAAGTAAAGCAAACAGTGACAGCAGATGAACAAATCAGTCACACGAAGCAAAATTGACAAGAGTGAAAATTTGGAAATTGTGAAAAGAAGTGAAAATAGCATTGCATGGAATTAAGACATGAGACCTCAGCAGTATTGGTAACAACTGGGAAAACTACTGCATGTGTCTAAAGGACTTCTGTTTCTTGGTGTCTGGAAAGACTGGGGTGTTAGAAGTCTTATGCTTTGGCAGTAGCTTCACGGTCTTCATGGTTCAACTTATGTTTTCTCATCAGATACTGAAGACATTTTGTAATGTGTTGCTTGATTTTTTTTTTTAATAGCATTGCATGTTAAAGAGCTGTTTCTTTTTGTAATTATGCTCAAGGTGTTCAGATGGTGGCCTCTTGTCTTCTAAATCAGTTTGTTGAACTGTTGAAAAAGCAAACAGACAGGATGGCACAATGTTACCAAAAGAGCGTATAGCTCTAGAATATGTGCCATTGGCAGAAACAGAAGGAAAAATCTGCTTGCAGTTAGGAATCTGCAAGTTGGATTATGGGCCAGATTGATGTGTAGGTGAAGTCATAATTATCAGAAGTAACACACACAAGATATTACCTGTTAAAAAAAAATCTAGAAAAGGTGCCTCTAGAAAATGCGTCCAGGGACTTAAATCCTGATCCTGCCAAAGCCAAAGGCTTGCCAGTGTGTCCTTTCTACTCTGATCTATAACTGGATGCTTCTATTCTGAGTCCCAGATGTTCCCAGACCTACACATGTAGGTCTGAAATGTCTGTGGGATGGGACTTAAACTTGCTCTAATTAGCCTCTTGCAGTGTCCAGCCTACTGTGGTCATGGAGTAGGGTTGTAAAACATGAGATTACAGCTTCCCACCAGCTGCCAGTAGATTAACTCTGTCACAAATGAAACTGCTCTCTGAGGTAAAAGTTATTTTTGAGTGTGGCTTCTTCATTTTACTTGGCTGAAGTAACAGGCCACTACAGTGAAGGCCAAATCCTTTGTATGTGATACTAAGCACAGGAGCAGAGTGAAGAGAATTACATTTCAATCTGAGATTTATTTTATTTTTTTTTTTTATTTCTGAGGATTGCCAGGAGTTGCCTGGACTCAGTGGATTGTTGTGATGTAGTGGGTGACTTTACCCAGAAGTTTCCAAGAGAGATTTCAGTTGGTTATGTGCACTCTTGGATGTCATCCTCTTTTGGGGGCAGTATATCAAAATATTGTACATTTTTTTTTCCAAAATACTCAGGTGAACTCTGACTTATGCTTCTACCTAGTTAATAAATCCGCCTTCTCCCTACTCTTCGTTCTCCCTCTGAGAGATTAACAGTAAACAGATGTCCTGAAAGCTGTTTTCTAAGATCTGATCTTAGAAACTCATGCTTTCTTACACTAGGTCTGATTTTTGGCTTATTTTGCTTATGCAAAGAACTAATTCCATTAATTTTTCTTGTGCTGATTTAGGGATGTTTGTTTTTCGGGAGAGGATATTGTTATGCAGCTCACTTTTGTAATATTTCTATCAAAGGCTTTGTTTTGTATGGCAACCTTTTCATATGTGATAGGAAATGACAGAAAGATGCACTCGTTCAGCAGTAATTATTCAACATACTGTGAAGCAGTATGTAGAGCTCAGGAAGGATTCTTTGAGACTGCAGTTGCCCTGGATAGATCTATTGTCAGTAACATCTTCAAGAGAGGGAGGCAGAGAAGTTGCCACTGTACATGGTAACATTCTCAAGGAGGAAACCTTTGATGGTGATGTTTTGCATCACAGTCTCTTGGATGGTGAGTTAATGTGTACAGAAATTCTGAGTTTACTCAGATTTTTTCAGTGGGCTTCTTGGTACAGTTCAGTCCAGGAATCACTGCTCCAGGAGATCAGCACTGCAGACATGTTGTGGTTGTAGCTCTCAATATGTACACAGCAAAAAATAAATCTATCAAAGGACATTGGTCACAGCAAACATTAATAAACTGCTTTTGTTTTACTTCTCAGTTACAAAGGTCCATTGTTAGACGACGGAGCCCTGGCTCAGGCAGTCTCTCATGGAGCCAGTTCCCCTGAATTCACCAAACTCTGTGCTTGGTTGGTATCTGAGTTACGGCTGTTCTGTAAACTAGAGGAAAACGTGCAGGCAACCAACAGTGAGTAGTCATAACTCCAGCACAAACATGCACTTAATGTGTGTTCTTGCATGCCACAGAGATTAGGGTTGGCGATATCTGTTGTACCAGGGAGTGTCGTCTGCCCACTGCCAGATTTTGGATATTTTCCACCTCAAACTTGTCTTATGAACAGCCAGTATAGGTTGAAATAATAGTGGCGATCAGACTGTCTTTCTTTTGAAATTAGCTTTTTCTTTTAGTTTTTCAACCATATTGTTTTTTGAAGTTCTTAGATGGATTTAGGGAAACATTAATGCTAGTGGGGTTTTTATTGGATCACGAGAATACTTTTATTTCAGTGCTTCCATTTGTAATTTTGATGTCAGTAGTACTACTGTTCAAGGTAACATTCTCATGACTACAGTAACCATATTTTCTTTTTACTGTTGGTTACCTTAACTCTGTGCTTGCTATGAATTTTTCTCTCTTCATGAAATGCTCTGAGAAGGAGCCTGAAAATGATTGTTTTTCATTTTGGTGGAGGAAGCAAACCGTAGCTTTCGAAAAAAAAGTTATTTTTGGTCAACTAGTCATGACATTCTACAGATTAAATTGTTAAATTGGTATGATAACCCATATTCCTGAATATCTAATATATTAACTCATAATATCCTTATGAGCTGAGCTTTGTATTTACTCAGTGGCCAAAGGTTGCTGCCTTTTACCTCAGCATCTGTTGCTTTCCTTTCTCTCTGTTTTTGTCATGTTCATTCTTTCTTCTTTGAGCGCATTTCACATTCTTTCTCTGTAACAACACAGTATCTCACCCCTTCTAGTAGTATGAGGTTCCTATTCTATGTTTTGTGTAAAAATACAATCCAGAAGTCTTCCAACACCTATTTCAAATTCTTTAAACACAGTGACAGAAACATGTTACCAGGAGTACCATCAAGTCCTACCTTCATTTTGTATGTCTTGAGTTTGAGAAAAACAGACATTTGGGGTCGAAGTCTCTTTCCAAAAGATAAAAAACCATTACTTCTCATTGCTGGTTTTTTTTACCTAACAGATTCTGATTAGTTTCAGTAATTTTTGACAGAAATATCAGTTAAAGGTTTGGTTTACATGACTTAAGTATTTTTAAAGGATATTGATATGAAATAAAATCAGTTCACAAATGTGGGCTTACAGGGAGAAGAAATAGGAAAGAAAAAGAGAATTCATAAGCCATGTTTTATTATTTGTGACTTTGTTGTAACTATCTGAGACATTTGTAATGGGAAGGGATAATTGATACTTAAAATAAGCCTGTAAAATTTGTGATGTTTTTAATGTCCCCTTTCATTGTAGAAGTTGCCAGTGCCTGTCTGTTGTAGCTTGGAAAAGCTGTCAGTGAAACATAATTTTATATTAATGAAGTATGCCATGGTTCCAAATAGGTTATGCTGTGTCTTGGAGGAACCCAAGAAATGCACTTGGCCTGCATTAAAAACAGGTCTTAATATTAAATAGCAACTCGAGCAAAAGATTTATTTTTTTAAATAGCTAATTCATTCTAATCATAGCTTCATATATATTAGCAGTGAATGAATTATTATTCTTTTCTTTCTAAGGTCCAAATGAAGCAGAAGAATTTCAGCTTGAAATGAGTGGGTTGCTGTCTGAAATGAACTGTCCATATGCATCATTAACATCAGGGGATGTGACAAAACGCCTTCATAATAAAAAGAACTGTCTCTTGCTGCTTAGTAAGTTAAAAGGGTGCTTGCAAGAAAACCTGGTTTTCTGCAAGATTCATGGTATTGTTTCTTACACTTAATGAGATACTGGTTTGTTTACCACAATGTAGTTACCTAACAATATGCATTAATTTTTCTGTAATTTACAGTGTCAGAGTATTATACTTTTGGGTTTACCAGTCAATGTGTAGCCGGGATATGATGGAAAATATTCTGAGTATTAACCTTTTTTGCATTCATGAGCAAAAAGCGTATGCTATTACTTCTCAAAAGGCACAACAAAAAGGGAGTTATTTGAAGACTTCTGCCAGAATTTAGCCACTGAACTCTACTTAGCATGGTTGTAAAAATGACCACTAACATCAGATGCCTCATAGTTTTGGAGCCCCCCCAGTGTGATGACTTGCAAGGTGCCACAAAACTTGCATTTTCCTACACTGACAACAATTGGAATTGTTATGAAAGAGAGAATGTTTTATCCCAACTCCCAGTTCTTTTGATCATCATCCTTAGTAAATAGCTTCACTGTTGCCTTCTGCTGATTGAAAGAAAATTAACATTAGCAATGGTGATGTCTTCCCTTTTCCACCCATCAGATCTCAATAGCTAAATTGGTTTTATTTCTACTTATGGAACGTTAGAGGAGAAGAAATAGTACTTGAATTTGTAAAAGGTGTGTGATATTGATTCACATTAAAATAAAAAAATACAAGTCTCAGAGTTAGAAATTGTAGTACTAATTTTAATCTAATCTCAAATTCAACATGAGTTAATGTTTTATTTGCTTCCTCAGTTGCTGCTGAGTCTTTAACTTTTTAAAACAGAAATTTAGTTCTGCCTTCATCTGAGATATAAGAAATTAATTACAGAGTAGGTTCCTGTATTTCAACAGTAGGAGAAAGATGAGTAGACAATCTGAATATTTTTGTAGTGTGTTCAAAAATGTCGGATGAAGTGAGGTAGTTGTTGCATTTAAAATAGTTTGTAGCTCAAACAGTCTCCCGTTCAGCTTATTTTCTCTAAGCCAAGCCATTCAATAAATTTGGCTTGTCTGTGACACACAGTTTATCCCAGAGGTCCTTTGGGATGTACGTTTTGGTAATATAAGGCTGTGTTCAGGAGCTGAACTCTGGTATCCCATCTGGCAGGAATACTGTGTTTACTGTCAAATGTGAAATTGCAATAGTGCCAAACTCCTTTTTTGTGTACCATGATAGTTGCATAGCTTTCTTTAGCTGCATTAAGTGAACTTATTAGGTATCCTGTTGTATGGGAGCCATAAAACTAGTCTTTTTTGGGAGAAACAGGATAACCCTCTGTAATGAAATGCCAGGGTATTTTACATTTTAATGAAATGCAGCACAGTTTGTCACTTGGAAGATGTAGCAGTATTGCTGGGAGAGGAAGGCACCAAATAAACCTAAGTAGTTAGATTGATTGTCTTAGTGTGCAGCATCACTAGAATACAATGTTAGGCATCTGCAAAAACAAAAAGTAGAAGAGTTTCAGGCTGGTTCAGAAGAGATCTGCAAAAAGAATCACTATCTGAAAACATTTGTCTTAGTGATAGACTTAAAAATTTTTGTAATCGTCAGAGGAGGTTGAAGGTAGCTTCAATGTGATCTCTGAATTTTTGAAACAAAATTCTCCTGCTAGTTTCTTTTTCAGTAGGCTTGAAAAGAGTGTAAATAATTGAAAGTTCAGTATTGCTGAAAGGACTTACAGAGGATGCTTCACTGCTTTTCATGTTCTAAGAATTTTTTTACTTATAAGGTATTCTGTATCTTTAGCAGAACACATTCTAGAGATCTAGAAGAAATTCTAGAGATCATTAAAATGCTGTGTTTTCTTAATCTTTTTATTTGTCCCAATTTTATAAATAATAAGCTTCTTTTGTACAGCTGTGGGTTTACTTCCCTGCTCACAAGTGTGTCTGCAGTATCAGTTTTTCTTATATTCAGAAATGTTTATGTACATTATTGCTATGGTCACTTAGTATGATTAATGGGAGAAGTATTGTTAAACCTGTGCATTTTTAAAAATTCAAACCCTTAAGTTGTGACACCTGCAAACAAAGGCTGTTTATATAATTCTAAATTTATATCACTATAAATTTAGACACCTGATGGTGAAATTCTGGGCATATACCATGTTCAGAAATTGTGATTTTGATTTTTCTCTTTTTGTTTGATAAAGGATTTACAGTGTAATGATAGGCTCTTACAGTTCTGATACTGAAGAGAACTTCAGCCATTCTAGCTTCCATTTCATCAGTTACAGCCTTCCTTTCTGAAGTTACTGTAAACATGAATTCTCAATAGTACTTTTAAGTGGGATTATTTTTCCACTCTGCATTTTGCACGGGGAAGTAGAGGAGATTCATCCAACATTTCACTTCTCTCTACTCGCTTCCTTGCTTGTTTCCTAGGGCCTCAAGAAGTGCTTGCCTGACTACCCTAAAATGCACATCCCTCATCGTGCTTGTTTCCATGTTCCTAGTTTCCTGTCTTTGCTGGGTGAAGCATGAAGGAAAAGAGCTGTGCTCTGTTGAACTCTGGGATTAATAGCTGCTGGAATCGTAGGGTTTTTTTCCAGGCTTTAATTGGTTGTACTAAAGCTGTCCTCTGTTTATTGTGTTTCTAGCACTGAACTCCATGATTATTATAAATACGAGTGTTCTGTGGATACAAAATTTCTATCCCTCACTCTATCTAAAACAGTCCATTTGCACTTTTGTTGTTTGTAAGCACTTGAGTTTTCACTGGCTCTAAAATAACTTAACTCTGCTATATCTGGTGGTCAAATCTAATTTTTCTTACCACAGCATACCTCATCTCAGAACTGGAAGCTGCCAGAATGCTGTGTGTGAATGCCCCTCCTAAAAAAGCCCAGGAAGGAGGTGGCAGTGAAGTCTTTCAGGAGCTGAAAGGCATATGTATTGCTTTAGGCATGTCCAAGCCTCCCGCCAACATAACGATGTTCCAGTTCTTCAGCGGAATTGAAAAAAAGGTAAGATTCAAAGGAAGAAAAATTGGAATATCTATAATGTCACTGTTCTGATGAAAAATAGTTCTGCTACCTGGGCAACATTTGCCTCTTGTGAAACTCCAGTGTTTGAGTTGTGAAGGAGAGTTAATGTGTTTCACTGCGTATGCAAAGAGTCAGAATTTTGAAAATTATTTTAAAGGCTTTTTTCATGCCAAGGCATGAGGTCAGGGACTACTGCTATCATTGCCTTCCAGGGTGACTGCTCTAGGTTTTAATGCCATCACTTGTTGCAGGAGACATAGAAAATACTGAGCTTAGGCCTCAGGAAGAATGTTAAAGAGAAATGTTTTTCAAGAAATAGACCTAAACAAATTTGTATGGGAACCTAATGTTCTAAAAATATTTCAGTTAAAAGGTGATGTAACTAAAATAAAACTTAACACCTTTTCCCTAAGACTTAATCAAATCGTGTGATTCCATTTATTTATATTCCTTACATATGTGTTCTCTGGGCTGTTGTGATTTTTTTTTTTAATAAGTTGTGCCCAAACTCCCAAAATGCAAGTTAGATTTAAATTTCATGTTAAAGATTTTTCTACTTTTGATTGTAAAGAGGGGTCCTTCTTCGGGTCACGTATTTCACATAGTCTTAATATAAGATTTTTGATACAAATGTGGGTTTTTTTCTGAATTAAAGGGATGATGTGTAGAATAATCCCTCTGGCTTCAAGAGGAGCTGCACCTCATGGTATCTTTGTTTTAACTGTCGATCTAATCTGTAGTTCCTTCTCTTAATTTTTAAATATTTATAGCTGAGACTACCAGAAATCTGAAAACAGTTGCCTTCCAAAAGAAGTGTGCTTGGTTCTCTGTTCCAGAGAAAGTACATTGGTATTGGAGGTTGCTCTGTCATGCCTCTGACTGTCCGACAGTCCTCTCCTTAAATTTGAATCTTGAAAAGCTAATTTTGTTAGCCAAAGCTTATATTTTTATATGTCTCCTAACAGCTGAAGGAAACTCTAGCAAAGGTTCCACCTAATCATGTTGGAAAACCTTTACTGAAGAAACAACTGGGACCAGCTCACTGGGTGAGTAGTTGCAAGTATTAGAGCCGGTTTACCTTTTTTAAGTATATAAAGTATTGATCTTGATTCTGTGTGTTGCAAAATGATTTTTCTCTGTCTGGAGACAAGAAGATAGTTTCTTGCAGTATAATGTATATGTTGGTGCAATAAATGTCCAGCAACTGATAAGATCTTAGACTCATGAATCTCTAGGTCCAGGAGCAGGCTAAACTTTTCCAAAATAAGAGATCTGTACAGTGGTGGTGCTGACCAGCATGTTTGTGCATTAACTTGAACTTTCTTCTACTGCCCTTTGCCGGCACTGTCTGTGTGACCTAGCCCTGCTGAGATGGTGTCATGTCTGCTCCTGGGGCTTCTTTTTAGCTAAACTATGGGTCTTTTCATAATGTCCTCCTCTTTCTCTCATTTGGAGTAGTCTGCTTCCTTCCTAGCCTCTCCAAGAGGCAGTGAGTATGCAGGTAGGAGCTGGGAGAGACGTTGTACACCCAGGCTGCAGAGCCAGGATCTTCTCCAGCTGGGATTTGTCACTTGCTGTTCTAGGAGGATGGTGCCTGGGTTAATCACTGCTGCTGCACCAAGCACAAAGCTATGGCTGCTGCTGCAAGACTTCAGGTCTCTGTTGTCTCTCTTGCTTAAGGCTGAAGCACATCTTCTCCCAGTAGGCTGCTTCTTTCAGTGGTTGTACTGTTGAGACTGAAAGTGGGCCCCATTGCCCCCCCTTCATCCAGGCCTCTGTCGATACATAAATTATTTCCCTAATGGTGCATATCTCCCCTGCTGCTCTAACTAAACCACTGTGTGCTACCAGGTGTTTCTCATGGTGACTTTTTCCTATAGGGCACTTTGCTGGTTTGCCTGTATGCAGATTGTGCTTTAATCAAGATCCTCTTACAGTACTGTACTTACTTTTAGTCCTTTATCTTTGCTCTATCTTTGTCCTTAAGCTTACTACTTTTTAAGAAGGCAAGGATATCCTGTTTCCTAGGACTTACGTGTGCCCTTGCTTCAGCTTGTTACCTGTAGCATCTTCTCACCTTTGCTTCTCTGTCTTGGTGGATGTTGAGAAATGCCTCAGCAGTGTGTGCAGTTTTTGTGCTGTTAGAAATGGTAGAAGGCTGAACATGAGCCTCGGAAGCTTCAGGAAAATAACATCAGCAGGCACAGCTTGGCTGTGAGTCAATTTGACAGGGCAGATAATTGCAATCTTAAGCCCTGCATAGTATCTCTGTGTGTCATACTCTCTTCCATCCGCGTAGTTTAAGTAGAAACGTTTTATGTATAATCTATAGATAATGTCTGCAAATTTTTGTTTCAGGAAAAAATTGAAGCAATTAATCAAGCCATAGTCAACGAATACGAAGTCCGAAGAAAACTGTTAGTCAAACGTTTGGATGTTACTGTGCAATCCTTTGGCTGGTCAGATAGAGCTAAGGTACAGAGAACTTGCTGTGAAGTCCTGGTTGATGGTATCCCTTTATAATAAGTATCTGTGGAAAACTGCATCATTGTTTTGTCCTTCATGGGTCAAAAATAGTCACAGGAGTTGTCTGGTTTTGTTTTGAGTATCTGAAGAAGTTTATGACAGTGTAAGATGATTAAAAATATTTTACTTGAAACTGATTTTTTTGATTTTAAATCAGTTTGTAAAGTAAGAAGACAGACTTTGTGTAACTACACACTAAAGCCACTGGAAAAAATAGAGATTACTGATCCAACCATGTTCAGAGTGATGGTTATAATGTGAACCATTAGGTGCTGTGTCCTGTGTGATGGTAGAAAAGCATCTTCCTGTTGACTATCCCTTATCTTACTTTGTGCTGTCCACAGCGATCAGATTTCTTTAACTCAAAGTGTGTCTGCAAGCACAACTCCACAGATGCACATGAGAAAAGCTGCTAAGGCACTACTTGTTCTTACCTCATAGACAGGGTAATACTTTATGTGCTTCTTTTGTCTTTGAACTGTGCAAGTGGCTGTGACATGAGATCTGTTCTCCCTTGAATGATACATAATCTGCTTTTAGAAATAATGATAATATTTCCCTATTTCCTATGTCTCAGAAAGAAATGACAAGATTTAAAAAAATAGTAAATATGATTTAGTTTCTAGGACTAAACTAGATCTGCTAACATGCTGTTAAGAATGCTGCTGACAGTGTTGGAGTTACTAAACTGTGACTCATAGAATCATCAAATGGTTTTTTTTGATAAATGTTTTTTCAAAAAGCAGCTGTACTTTCATAATAATCTGTGACCTGTCCCGTTTTCTGTTTCATCATCTGAGTAGGACTTCTACTGGTGTACTCCCTCTTAAACCTTGTATTCTTCAGGCTTTTCAGTAGACGATTGAAGAGCTAGTTGACTGTTTAAATATTTTAATAGTGAATAAAAATGGGCAGAAATGTGAATTATGTTTAAAAAGCAGGGATTTCTAACTGTGTTACAGCTTTGCCATCTTTATCCATCTTTATCTTTTGTTTTTTTCCTAGGAATTCTCAGATATTTTTGAACTTGACTAGATACACAAAATATTTTCACAAAACCCACAAATTGTGTATATGCATTTATATCTATTAAAATGCAAATTTTTTTAGAAGCATAACAATACAAAATTGGAGAATGTTGCTGTAGTATTCCAGTTTGTTTTGACAGTAACTTTTAGCTAGATGATAATTTTCTTTTTTATTTGAAAAGTGTCAGAATACAATGGTATGACTAAATAGCCACTTCTCCAGATAGTGGAAACACCAGGGGAAAAAAACTTGCAGTCTATTATTAGGGATTTTTTTAAGTTAAAATTTCAAGTTTCACCCAAACAGTATCATAGCACCAAAATATTGTGCTCAGAGCTCAGTCAAACTTACCAGGGAAAACCACACTAGTACTCTGGTGAATACATTTGCTACTCCTACGTTTAGCCAGTGTCATGTTTTCTGCCTTTAGATGGAAAATAAGATCTTAGGATTTTGAAATGTGCTCCTAAGTTTTTGCACTGTTAAGATATGTTGGAAAACCTGGTTTACCTGTCCTCACCGCCATCATCTGCATTCAGATGGCAATCTGGTTTATCCCAACTGCATCACACACTATACTCTGTTGATAACTGAAGAGAGATGTAAATTGTGTATTAACTCATGTCTGGTCGCACAGATTTCTCATGTGTCTCAGCTGGAAAATTTTGGGGGTGTTCAAAAAAGCCGGAATGGTTAATGCTGAAAGGCAGTAGAGGAAGAGACATTGCATACAAGGCAAAGTTGAGTGTAGGATCTCGTTTCTAGTTCTGCCAGTCCCTCTTGGTGCCTTGTCTTTGTGAAGAAGCTGATTGGAATGAAGAGTAAAGAGTTAACAGGACCTTTTTCTGCTGATAAGTGTTGGTGATGGGGTGATGCTGGCCGTACTGGAATGGATGCAGGTCAGGGTGAAGGCACAGAAGGAGGTCTGGAGGCTAAACACAGATGTGTTATGCTTTCAGTATCTTCTGGACACTAGCAGAAATTCACATAAGTATACGACACACTTCTGTTCTGTGACTGCTTGGAAGTAATACAGTCTGCATGGATATATTAAAATTGTCAGCTCGTTGGTGTCTTGGCAGTTCAGTCAGAATTGTGTTTCCTATTTACTTAAGAAATGAATGTGGCAAATGCTAGTTTTGTTGAAGTAATCCTTAGTTATAAAGTGGTTCTCACTGATTTTATATTAACATCTTGTTCTATTTGAAGTAGGGGCTTGTTACTCATTGCTGATTTGATTCTTTTGGTGAGATGTCCCATTGCTTTAACTGACTGGGTTTTGTTTTTCTTTACTCCAACAGAGTCAAACAGAAAAACTGGCTAAAGTCTACCAGCCAAAACGTGCCCTCTTATCTACTAAGTGCACTATATCAATTGCAAATCTCTTGGCGGCTCGGCAAGATCTGTCAAAGATTATGAGAACAAGCAGCGGCTCCATCCGAGAGAAGACTGCATGTGCCATTAATAAGGTACCTTTGGTGACAAATGGCTTTTGTTCTTCTTGGAATATTTAAGTAACTTGAATGTAGTAATAAATCCTACTGTTTTCAGGATTGTAAGTGGAATTTGGAAATAGAGGATAAGAAACTTGGTGTTCATGTGTTCCAGATAATGCATCAGTGCATTATGGATAGTGCAAGTTCAGCTCTTGAAGTTCACAGTGTCCCTTCTTCGGGGTAGTAAAAAATTGCTGAAATACCTTGGATTACTTTCAGTGGGTGTAGGCCTGCTCTGTTTTACCAGAATGACATGAAGTCATTACTGCTACCTAATTCTGTCACCATGTCTAAAATAACACCTACATAGTAACTGTTTCTGCTCTATGTAAATAGAATGTACTAAGATCATAAGGCAAGGATCCCACAAATCAGATTGCCCTGAGTACACAAATAGATTATAGTCAAGTGTTGTATAGTATATGTTGTATTGTATAGTTCCAATAACGACATAGTAGAAACATGACTTAGACTAAATAATTTGCCTTGTTTCAAAAATTATGATTTTACAAGAGTAATAGGCTCACAAAAGTATATGTGCTGAACTTGCAGCTCAGTAGCTATGTACAGCAGCATACTTGGTGCTTTAAAACTGTGGGGATAGGTGCATGCTTTCCTACCTTCTGAGTACCAACTGTACCTCAGGTAAAGTTCTAATTAAGTTAGGAGAGAAGAGTGGTGTGCTGATTTGACCACAGGCCATCCACCCCAAATAATTTCTGCACCTTTTTAGTGTTGTTGGAGTGTAACAAATTAAGTGGTAAGACAGGTTGACTATATCATCAGACTGTATGTATGTTTTAGTAGGAGTGCAGTATCGCCCTGCTGCTGATGCATAATCTGTTAACTGATCTCCATTATCAGTATTAGATGTTTTCCAAGGCAGTAGCATGAAATGGCAAAGTAGCCTACTTCTGTTGAAGTTCCTGTTATATTGTTTTAAAACTTAAAGCAGTACAAATGTCCTGTCCTATTTTGTCTTGCTAAATTTTTAACATCACACCATCCTTAGACAGCTAAAGACCTCTAGAGTCTTTCTCCACTCTGATCAGTGCTGTCTCACACCTCTGTTGTTAAGTTTCTGCATAAACTTACTGAAAAATAGGATTTTTTTCCCTTTATTTATCAAGTCAATGTCTTCTACAGCAATTGAGAACACTAGTTAGGAGAGAGACTGTGTTGCACTGTACTTGTGCTTATTTGACTTTAGCACTCTGGACTAATAAAGAGTTAAGTGAAAGACTGTGAAGGTGCTGCCCATGCTGGTGTGCCTGCTGTTTGAACAAAAAGCACTGACTTTTCTTGTTAGCACGTCTCCTGACTTGTCTTGTTAGCAGTGCTTCAAGTACTAGATAATCCCTGTTTTATTTTTATTAACTGGAGACAGACATCTGTCACATTCAAACAGACAAAATGTGCCTCTGGATGTAAAAACCGTGGAGTGGGTGCTGTCTGTGGTGTGTCTCAGTAAACGTGACTCTTCTGGGAGGTGTCACCACTCCTATGGCAGTTTTCCCTTTCCCTTTGCAGGTGTTAATGGGCAGAGTGCCTGACAGAGGAGGAAGGCCCAATGAAATCGAACCTCCACCTCCTGAGATGCCACCATGGCAGAAAAGACCAGAGGGTGGCTCACAACAAGGCGGTGGCAGAGGAGGAAGAGGTGGCTATGACTCTTCCTATGGAGGGCGGGGAGGTTATGACCATGGGGGTCATGACCGAGGAGGAAGAGGAGGCTATGACTCATCGTATGGAGGGCGAGGAGGCCATGAACAAGGAAGCCATGATCGAGGGGGACGAGGAGGACGTGGTGGCTATGATCATGGCGGCAGAGGAGGAGGAAGAGGAAACAAACTTCAAGGAGGCTGGACAGATGGCGGAAGTGGTGGCTACCAGGATGGCAGCTACAGGGAGAGCAACTACAGAGATGCAGGTTTTCAAACAGGTGGCTACCATGGTGGTGGTGGTGGCTACCAAGGAGGAGGCTATGGTGGCTACCAGTCATCTTCTTATTCTGGAAGTGGCTACCAGGGGGGTGGTGGTGGTGGCTACCAGCAAGACAACAGATATCAAGATGGTGGGTCCCACAGTGACCGAGGGGGAGGGCGTGGAGGAGGGAGGGGTGGCCGTGGTGGTCGTGGTGGCCGTGGAGGTCAAGGAGGTGGCTGGGGGGGCAGAGGTGGACAGAACTTTAATCAAGGAGGGCAGTTTGAGCAGCACTTCCAGCATGGAGGTTATCAGTATAACCAATCTGGCTTTGGACAAGGAAGACATTTCACCAGCTGAGGCTGCTAAAAATTTACACTTCAGCAGAGCTCACATAATAAAACCTGGTTTCAGAGGCCTGACTTAAATGCTGCTTTGAATTAGTACAGGTTTGTACACAGCAGGTAGAATCTCTTTGGGTGGGATGTTTTGCACTGAGCAAAGCTGAACTTGTGTAGACCTCTCCTCCACCCACCTCTAACCTGTCTGAATGAAAGGTATTGTCACTACCCCGTGTACCCTAAACATAAACTAGTAGCCATGCTTTTTGGATGTTGGACTGGTTCCCTCTGCTCAAAACACTTTTGTTCTGAATGTGCCTGCTGTGTTTGCCTTCTGTTTTGATTGGGAGGAATATCAAGACCTATCAAATTTGTCTATTCTAGTACACAGTAGAACTTCTGCATTTTCCCCCCCAAATCATTGTTGAGTTACACATTCTAAACCAGTTCAGAGTGTTGCTTTTTGGCTTGCTGACCTCTTGTTTCAGTCTCCATGACGCTACAGCACGTGCGCGCGCACAGGGAACTCCTCTGACAAATGGGGTTTGTGTTATGTGAGCTCTACTGTGGATGCCATGTTCAGTAGCCTTATCTTCCACTAAACAAGGTTTTCCCACCCGCTCAACTCTGAAGACTGACCGCCGCCAAAATCTGCAAAGATCATTTCAAACTAAGCTAAATTGTGACCCGATAGTGTGTGTAGGCCTGTAGTTAGGTATAGCAATTCAAACTGACCTGCGTCCATCCAAAACAAGTTGCTCCTCCTCCAAACCTAATTTTTACTTGAAATCACCTAGAAGAAATGACAAACTGAAGTTTATTTTATTTGCAAGTTAATACCACTGGCTCAGCAAATCTAGGGCAATTTGTTTTGGGGGTTGTCTTTTTAAAGAAATGCACTACGGCCTGGGAAGATTAGTTCCTGCCTGGAGGAAGCCCTTTTATTATTGCTGCAGAAAACAAAACCTGGCTGAGTTTGGTGTTCTAATGTTTGGGTTTTTTTCTTTACTGAAAGCCACATAATGCTTCTTGCTGGGTTTTTTGTGTACATAAACATTGTCAAAAAGCTGTGAAAGAAAATGGCTGAAGGTGTGCTGTTGTATAAAAGGTGAGCAATAAAAGTATCTGTATGTTCTGTTTGCTTTAGTTTCTTTTCCTTGACAGTAAAAAGCAGTTGCTGAGGTAGCTGGTATTCCTGTCTGCTTCATCTTTTTTATATTTTAATCTATTTTATATTTTGTAATTGTCCTAGGTGTACCATGCATTCTGCCCTTTGAGGAGCTGTCAGAACAGGAGGAGGTGGGAGGAGCTGATCTTCAGTTGCTCTGTTTTGTTCTGTTCCTCCCTCTGACTTGGTGTAGCAGCTCGTACTCTCTCTTCCTGTGTAAAGTGATTCTTAGGCTATGTGAGCACCTCTCTCCCAGCTTATACTCCTGCATGCCATGTGAACTTGGTATGCTGCTTCTGGGGAACTTTCCTGATGCTCTCCAGCCTTATGGAAATGCAGGTTCCTGCTACTGTGCTCAGATCACTGTAGCAGAGGCTGTGCTGATGGCAGAGTCTACCTGTTTTGTCCTTGAGGCTGAATCCACATTGATGCAGGCAGGAGTTCCTTGGGTTACAGTAATAGCACGAGTATCTGAGAGAATCTCCGTAACGCCGATGTTGCTGTAATTCAAGGTAGTCATGTAAATAAGCTGATAAACATCGTTTAGAACTGATTTGCCTGTATTTCGTTCCACAACCTGAAAACCTGTTTCATTTATTGCGGCCACTAGATGCTGCTAGTGATTCACGGGTTTGGAAGCAAAGGTCCCTGTGAAAGGCGCTTGGGAATCTGACTTTTAATGGCTTTTCTCCTTTAGTGTTTCTAACAAATTTAACAAGCCTGACGAGCGAAAAGCTTTCTGTATTGAATCCAGATCTTTGAGGATCACTGATACGGATCTATCTCTGCCTAATACCGTTCAAATTATCAACATCTAAAACTGAATGTTGCTGCTTCACAAAGGTATATTGATGGTTTCTTACAGCAGCATTCTCCAGAGAAGGTATCTCCCTTGTGGGAGGGTAATACCTTGTCATGAGCATTATTTGGTGACTACCTGCATTCATGCAAAAATAATTTGTGGGGTTTTTTTTAAGAATTAAGGTTCCTACAGTGGGGTCAGTCCTGGACTAGCAAAGCTGAAGAGATTTGGCAAATTTAAAGACCCTTTTGCTGGGAATGTATTATCTTCAAGCTGACAGCTTCTGCTTTTCTTCGCACTCCTCACTGCGAAGAGGCTGGTGTTTTCTGTCAGTGCATTAGAGTGCTGTAAACTTGTTCCTAGCCAAAGGGAGCTCAGGAGGCTCTTCAGAGAGCCCCTGCTTGAGTTACATCAGCACCTTTAGAGATTGTTTTCTGGGCCAGAGCTGCCAGTTCCTCTGCAAGGCTATAGCTGTTGCTGCAGTGCATAGTCTCACCTTTGCACACTGTGACATGGTGAATTGATGCTGGGGTGGGGTAGGAGCTTCCCCTTCCTCCTCCCAGATAGCATTTTCTCATCAAAATTTGTTGCTTCTCCTCCTCAGTCTTCCAGGACTTAGGGTAAGCCAAGTCCCAGTTTATTGCTGTTTGAGGGGGAAAGTTGAAAAAAAACCAGAAGGCAAAACCAGGAGGCTTTACTCTTCCAACAGGAAAGAAAACACTTTGCTTCTGCCAGCTGTTGTTGTTTTTCCTTACTCTATTGTTTCCTCCTAGTGTGCTGTGACTTCTTTGTTCCCCAGAGAAAACAAGCTTCGTATATGTGGAGAGAGCAGCTTTGATTAATGAAAGCAAACAGCCACTGCTTTGTTATGCTCTGTATGATGCTCTGATATTTACTGTTTTCCAAACATGATTCCTGCACTGCTGCACTGGGAGGAATCTCTTAAAGAGAAGCTGGAAGAGGAGAGATGGGTTGTGGATATTATTAGACTGTGGTGGATTGGATATACGTGCTTGATTTCATTGTGCATCATGATCAAAAGCAGAACTCCAGCAGATTAAGAAGGCAATTAAGTAAGCAAGCAAAGAGAACAGCGTTCTTCCTCTTGGCCTTCCTGTTCTTGCCACTCTTCTCCCACAAGCTGTCGGCATCTTGTTCCATTTTTTCCATCTGCCTTTTTTTCTCTAGCAGCTTTTGTTTCCTAAAGGCTTCACTTGCATTGCCCTATCCATTCCCTTTGTTAGGGTCACTGTCTCTCAAGCACTGTCACTGTGCAGTAACAACCATGTGGAGTGGGGGACACGCTTCCCACATCAGGTGCATTATTACATGACTTGGAATACTGTGATCCATATGCAATGTAGTCACAGCTGGGTTTTCCATGCAGGTCTAAGGAAGAGATAAAAATTTGTTTTTATGTTCCCACAACAAGGGAAAGAGGATCAAGCTGAGCTTGCACCATGCATCACTCACCCCAGAAAGCCTTTTGGCTTGCAGCTTGCAGCTGTTCCCTAAGTAGTTTTCTCTTTGGTTGGCTGGTAATCTCTCGCTTGATAAGATTCCCTTACTTCAGCAGTCAAAATGCTGAAGTGTGCAGCTCCATGATGATGTGCCATGATGGCTTGTGGCCCCAGAGGGGCTCTTCAAGCTATGGATTAGTCTTCTCAGCCAGAGCATGTGGATAACCTACCTTAAGGCTTTGGCTGTGTGTCTCCATGACGCCCTTATTTGCATCTGAATTGAGGAAAATGGCAAGTGCCTCAACCAACCTCAGGCTCAATTAGAACCTAGAGGCTTACCAGTCAAGTATCTGAGATAGGACTGGGGAGAAGGGAAGCAAGATTCATGACAGTAGATAGTAGATAGAGAAGTGGTTGGAGGTTGAAAAGTCCTGTGGCATAGGCATTCCCTGTAACGTGTTTGGCACCTAGGAAATGAAAATTAAACTGCTGAACTGGGAAGAATGCAGTGGGGAATAAGGATTCTCACTAGGATCTGATGACTGTTGGGTGTCCAAAAGGCTTGTGTCAATTGATATGGTACTAGAAGTTAATTCAGCTCCCTGTTAGGTTAATAAACACATGCAAACAAAAGCCCTCAAATACCTGTTTACTGCACATGATTTAGTCTTAG
This sequence comes from Aleadryas rufinucha, assembly GCA_013397815.1. Classification (NCBI taxonomy): domain Eukaryota; kingdom Metazoa; phylum Chordata; class Aves; order Passeriformes; genus Aleadryas; species Aleadryas rufinucha. The sequence continues at coordinate 100,926 of VZTH01005161.1, forward strand.
TTCTGCCATATTTAGAGTGCAGTAGGGAGTCCAGCTGTTGTTGACTATCAGGCTTGTGATGGTGCTCTCTCTGAAATTCTGATTTCCCTGCACAACAGAAAGGGGTCAGATGTATCAATGCATTTTTAAGGTGTTGAGCATGATTTAGCAGTCCCAAACAAGCTGGCTCAGGCTGAACTCCAAGTTTCCTTTATCAGCCTCCTAGCAAACCCTTAGGTTAGAGGCACAGCAATGTTGAGACTGGAGAGCAGTACACCGAGGTGTTTCCCCTGTGTAGGCTCTCAAAGTACTCATGTGCTTGCTTGTTTCAGGTTAAGACTTTTCAAAGGGACACAATCTGAAAAGGCAAGTGCTATCACCAGCTGTAAACATTGCCTTCTCCCCTCTTTGGCTGAAAATAAGTCACACTTCTAATGGCTTAACAAACAAGGGTAGAAGGGAAAAAATATTTTTCCATTGTGTTTATTTTGTGCTTTTTACAGCTCTGACTGCTGTCAGTGTCATTGTTTCCCCTTTATTGTCCCGTAATTTCCCCTCTTGTCCACGTGGGTCTTTCCCACAACAGAGGAGAGAAAAACAAGTACAAAAAATAGGAAAACACTATTGTAAAACCAAAGAAAGAGGGAGTCTGCCTATGCAGTGGGCAGGTGGAAGGTCATAACTCGTTTTCACACATGAAGCAGAGATGAAGGCGATAAGGACTCTTTAAACTTTCCGGCATTAGCTCTACTCATGGAAAAAGCAGACTTTTTGGCTAAATTTCATACTGCCCCAGCGGTAGCCTTTGGCTGATGGTTTTTCTGTCTCCTAGGACCAGATTTTCAGCAGCTGTAAACAGCACTTTAATGTTCAACACACAGATTTTCCAATGAGTTTAGCCTGTTGGCTGCAATGCTTATTTTGAAAATCCAGTTCAGATCAGTGCTGATAACTCATTTTTCCAAAGTTGCATCCATTCTGCAATGACCCTGGGTGAGCCAGCTCTTTTGTCAAAGCTCTCTTGAGAAGTACTTGGAGCTATTTCTTGTGCTGTATGGAGGTTCATCAGTTAGCATGCTGATGCTGAATGAAGCAAACCTTGATTAGATTTTTTTTTAGCTATAATGGTCATGAAACAAACAAACCCTTGTTTCTCCTGCCTCCTGTGTCCACAAAATTTGCATTCAGTCCTTCTTTCCCTCCTTCCTTCCTTCCCTCCCTCCCCCCTTTCCGTGTCCATTGGGATCCCCTTTCATTCTTTGTGTCACATAGAGAAAGAGGTCTCTTAGTGTGCTTCCTCCTGTATTTACTCTTTGTCTGTCTTGTTATTTGTTCTCTGGTTTTGGTGGGGTTTGTTTTGTTTTGGGGTTTTTTGGGTTGGTTGGTTTTGTGGGTTTTTTTTTGGTGTTTTGTTTTGTTTTGTTTTATTCATTTTTTTCCAGCCTGTGTCCAGGATCTTTCACATGCAGCTATTTCCCATACAGATGCCTAAAGCTTCTGGAACTGGTGTCCAAGGCTGCAAGGATCCTCCTGTGGCTTCTCAGGCTATCTCAGTCACAGGCTTCTAGGCTTCCCATGGGGAAGACTTTGGGGGGCCACATAGGGCATGCTTTCACTTTGACTTCTAAGAAGAGTCCTTGAGCAACAGTCCACAGAGGTGACGGGCTGTTTAATTTTGGAAAAATGTAAAATTTTAGGCAATGGCTGTCCCTAAACTTGCTCTGCAGCTCAGCTCATCTGCACTGAAAGGAAAATGGCTCACCTTTCCCAGCTGGGGAAAATCCGTGCTTCAGACTAGTTCTGGTCAGCAAGCATATTCTCCCTGCCCGAGACTTCACCTGCCTGAGGAAGGTGCCTCTGAGAAGATAGCTTCTGCCTAGGAAGATGTTTCTTTGTAAAGCTGGGTTTATTCTTTTAAAGCCTAAAAGCTGGGTGAGACTGGGGGTGGGGGGCAGAGGAGGGTGAGACTCTGGGGACATTTAGAGCAGAGGAGAGAGCTGTGGTTCGAACCTGACTTTGCATTTTACTCTGAGGGAGCCAGATGTCCCCCTGACTCCTTGAGAAGTGCTCAGGGCTACTCCATAAAGTTGGAAGCAAAGCTGAAGCTCCCTTATGTGCAGCACGAGGCTTTGCAGAGGTTTTACACAAGCACAGAAAGTCCTAGTGGGTTTGGCTCAAACAGCCAAATACTCTCTTACAGGGTCTATCCAAGGACTTGCATTTTTCACCTACTCTTATTGCTTGTATTCTTTGGCATTTGCAGAGCAAGCTGTAAATAAGGCTTGACATAATCTTCCTTCTTTCCACTGTGTAGTGTTTTGGGGAGTTTGTGTTTTAAACAATCCCTCAGTCTCCCCCCATGTTTTTTAAAAGATCCTGAGACAGGAGAGAATGGATGGGGTGGAAATATCCAGCATCATTTGGGATTGTATCTGACTTTAGCTACTTCATTAATCCAGCATTCTTGTCACTATGACGCACTTTCTCCTGGACAGTCTCCTGGAACTGCTGTACTTCTAGTAGGCAGGATTTCACCAAGACCAGCAAAGACTCATAGCTCAGGCAGGAACTCTGATGGCTGATGCTTTCTGCATTTTGTTAAGTTAGAGAGGGCGAACAAGAAACTCTTTGTTCCTTTGCCTAGATTGGGGAACTAAAATTGTTTTTCTGAAGAAAAGTCTTTCCCCTGTTAAGAAAAAGATGTTCACTTGAAATAAGAAGAGAAAAAGATTTTTAAAATTTTGTATATTCAGGCCTCCCCACAGGACTTCTTCAAATGTTTGTTCAAGCCCTGTCAGCTCTCCCTACTCAGATTCTTGTTGTGGAACTAGGAGATCCACATTCTGTAAACAGCCAGTGAATGCTTTTTAAATAAATTATTACATTGTCTATGATAAATCTATTCCTTTTTGGGCAATGGGGGGGTGTGTGTGTGAGAAAAAAGGCTGCATTTCTACCCAGTGTCTTTCTTGTTTTTCAATGGCCATGAATGCTTGCTGCCAACAACACACTCTATGTTCCCCTTCCTTAAATGCCTGAAGCAAAGGGTTTCCAGCTATAGCAGGTGCTTGAAATTTTCACCTATTCCTTCTCAATTTCGTGAAGAATTTCAGGAAGAATTTCTTCATGGACGGGATTGTTAAGCATTGGAATGGACTGCCCAGGGAGGTGGTGGAGTCACCATCCTTGGAGGGGTTCAAGAAACAATTGATTGTGGCATTTAGTGCCATGGTTTAGTTGACAAGGTGATTGGTCAAAGGTTGGACTTGATGATCTTAGAGTCTTTTCCAACCTTAATGATTTTGTGATTCTCCTTGGAGGCTGCAATATTTTGCTTAGCAGGATCAGCTGTGTGAGCCTGCAGACTATCCTTGATCTGCAACTGCTGCTGAGGTAAGCGTATAACTGACTGAAGCTACCAGGCTTGCAAGAGATTTATTGATGAGATGAGTAAATCGAGAGCTACAAATAACTTTTAAAAGCTTGCAAGAAATGAGCTGAGGTCTACAGACTGGACGCTGGTCAAAACTACGTGATGTTAAGAATGAAGTTGCTCAGGAACATTTCATTTATAAAGCGTTAAGAGGCTTATCTCAACAGATCCATCAACAGCCTGGATCATAACCAAATTTCTCTATTCAAATTCTCCACCACATCATTTTCATTGTGTGCGAGCCGTGCGCTGTAACGGTAGCAGTGCGGTCAGACGGCTGTGACCCGTCACCTGACCCACCACAGGAAATAAGGACCATGTTTTTGCTAATGCTTGTTCTCTGCCCACAGCGGTAAGAGTGAAGCGTGCTTCTGGCCCTCATCCTAGTTTGGAAACCAACGCTCGTGCAGTGCTTATTTCTCTTGAGTTTACAACGGTAAAGAGAATGTTATTTTTTAATAAATATTTTTTATCTCCACAGCTTTACTATTGGTACTGGTTGTGTTGGAAAACAAACCTGCAGGATGCGAGATGCAAACCTGGGCAGGCACCATGTAGTCCCAGTGCTGTTTACAGTCAAATTACGACAGAGGAGTGCAGCTGTCAGTTTTGTGTTAGGGAAGTCTATGAAATTACTCTCTTGTCTTGAAGGCTTATGACATGTTGAAGGGTGCAATAACTTGAATTTTGTAGGACATCGTATAACCGGGTGGCTTTAAGTCAGAGTGCATGCTACACACACACCCCTGTTTTTGTGTGGAGATGGGGTAAAAAGACTAACAGGTGTGCCAGTCTTTCAGGCTTGAGCTTTGTGGTGTTTTGTTTTTTCTCTCTTTTTTCAGAGGAGGGCTGTGCTCTTTCAATAACTTAATGCTTCTGCAAAATGCAACTTCAAACCGGACCATTTTAGATTCAGGTCCTACATTAGCAAACTGCTAATTTGGAGATTGCTCTTCAGAACATTTAGTCTTAATATGTACAGCTTGCTCACCAGAGAAAAGTATCACATCCACATATATACACAGACACATACACACACACTTAAAACTGAAGTGTTTATTGCATGCTTATGTTACCATAATCAGTGCTGGCAAAGATGACCCTTCTCCATTGTGGTGTAACCAGACAAACATATAGTGTCTTGGAATTCCTTCAGTCTAAGGCAGCTGCTGCCTATTCGAAGGATCACCAGTCTGGGAACTGGTATCACTGTGCTGAACACCAATACGTTCACTGTAGCAATGTAAACACGGCCAAAATTCAAAACCCCAGGTGTGCAAAGAATTTCAGTATAGAGGACTTTGTGAGAGATTTTTGTTTGAGATTTAATCAACACACACACCTACTTCTTTCCTTAAATGATTATGACAAGCCTCGGGAAAGGAGTGTTATCGAACAAACTTAGATGCTTGGCTTCTGTCCTCACCATTGTTGTTGCTGGCAGACATACCAAAATGATGCAGTGCATTTAGAGAAGGCCAAATACATCCTCACTGGCATATAGAGGAAGTTTCCACAGAAGTCATACAAAAGAAAACACTGAGCGCAGAGATCCGTTCTGCTGTGTCTGTGCAATGTTCATCCAAATGGCTTACTCGTGAGAAAATAAATACTGCCTTATAACACCTTTCAGCTAAGAAAACAGGGCAATGGTTGGGTTTAAAAGGATGAGGTATGGGAACAGTTGTTATGGCCAGATGTGGTCTGTGACAGTCCATCAACATTTGCTGTAGTTGTCATCTTCAGTTTTCTGTGCTTCAGGGTGAGCAATCAGCTATCCTGTAAGCAGAAGAAAATAGGCATTTACATGCTGGCAGAGATGTTCAATAAAAGCATGAGGCTTTGAAAGTATAAACTTTATGGGTGACAGCGACAGACATCAGACCAATATCCTGCCCTGGCTTGAACTCCTGTATTTATCAGAATGCTAATTGTTGTGAGTCTAACATGGAGCCCGGAACTGTGCAGTGTGAGGGTACAACAGCACAGAAAGTGGCCAGATATCCACCAGGCTATTTTAATAATTTTCAAAATGAAAGGTACCAAACTCCTAAAAAGCTCATACTGACACCAAAATCCAAACTGCCAGTTACAGCATCACAGTAAATGTGTACTGTAGTGTAGAAAACAGGGATCTATGGATGATTTATCATTCCTCTGAAAGCAACTCTTGTGCAAGAAGCAATGACAAATTTGAATGAAAAAGCATCCTGAAATCCGTAAAATAACCTTATGAGACTTCAGACTGGAGCAGATCTTAAACTGTCTTGGCTTCTTCTGGAACTCACCTCTGATTCTTGTCTTTCTGGGAGGGTTTCTATTCCGTTGTGATCCTGTATATCTTGTGGGGCCTCGGCTTCTAGCTCTACGTCAGCCTGCGTGCTGGGCTTTTCATTCTCCCACTTTGCAAAGCCTTTGTTCTTTCCAGCTTTTCCGTGGAATTTGGACTTCATTTTGGGGAAAGTGTGGGAACCTGAATCGTTCCAGCCTGGCTCATGCCAGAGTGGTTCTGTCTGCGTTGCTTGGCTGGTGGTCACCCGCTGCAGCCGCACGGAAATTTTTCGTGAAGAGCCAGTGACGAGGGTGATAGCTCTGCCATCAAGGTCCTGGTGTTCTGCAGCAACACTGGGAAATTCAAATACTTCATCTTGGACTGAAAGAGAGGGTGGAATTGTTTTGTTTAAGTATTCTACCTCAAGGTCTTTACAAAAAGGTAACAAGCCTGGGGGAGGGTGGGGAGGTAACCCCATATAAGAGGAGGTAACCCCTTACATGAAGCAGTGGTATAATTATCAATATCCACATGCTGCTCAGAAACTGTTTCTGACACTGTGTGAACAGATTTTATTCTCTCACCATCTCTCACCATGCTCAGGGGGTAAGGCAGTGCTAGAATTGTGCCCTATGTCTCCTTCCTCCTAAGTGACAAAAAGGGAGAAGTACAATTTCTTTTTTTTTCAGCTGGGATAGGGGTGCCAGTAAGGAGGATAGCGAGCCTTAGACAGGACACTGAGGCTGTCATTGGAGAAAAGGATGTTGTAATTTGAGGACTGAACACACACCATAGAGCAGTGAAAAGTAGAGGTGCTGCTCTGTGTGTTGATACAACGGAAAAATTAAAAATGGCAGCAAGGACACTGGCCATAAGAGAGGATTCCAGAAATGGTTTAAAATAGGAGAAAAACTGCTCTCACCTGGAGGCAGAGATGGACTACTAGGCAGAGACCCATGGTTGCTGCCTACTGAGGTTCCTCTGGAAAATTTCCTGCATGCCAGCACAAGCAGGTCTCTGCATTGCTTGTGACAGTTGGCACCGCAATCTGTAAAGAAAGAAATTGTCAAGTCATCAAATGGAAAGCCGCAACTATCTGGTAATCCCTCAGGGCTATTAGCAGGTAGATACCAAGGAAGGACTTTGAAGGAACAAATAGTTTAACAGAAGGTGTGAAGGAAGTTACGGAAATGGATCATTTGGTGTGAAGGGCATTACGAAAAAAATGGATCATTTCCATGGCAGCCATTAATAGAAAAATGGCAGCAGAAGAGAAGAGGGAAAATTATATTTTAATAATAAAATAGTCTCAAGGAAGAGATGTGGAATTGCTGATATGATCCTGTGTATGCCATGCATAAAACTTCTGCTCTACTGCATGAGTCCCCCCAAGAGGGGGGTTATTTATTTGGCTAGCTTTCATTTGACACAGCAGGGCCCATTATAGTAAACACATTTGGTTAGAAGACACCAGAGCATCCATACCCTGAGCCTCTGGAAGGACTGCTGGAGGTCAGTGTAGACTACTGTAGGCTAAAACTAGTCTAAGTAGCTCAGTAAGCAACATGAGCACATGAATGAACTCTGTGGAAGTGTGTCATCCACCCAAATGAGACTTGCTGAGTACTTGCACTCCAAGCCTCTGCTAGGATCTGCATCACTGTGGATACATCATTGCTAGGTACATTTATCTGAAGTGTGGCTGGAGTATGGATCTTATCTGCAAGAAAGGGCTGAAGGGTGGAGGATGTGCCCCAAACACAATCTCTCTCCCCTCTGTGCCCTTTTCCATTGTTTGAAAGTTCCCATCTCCCTTGTTTCTCTGTTGCTGCTCCATAGCCCATTTTCTTCTAGGTGAGCATTGCCAAGGTGCTGCATTTCTAACTTTGCTGTAAGAACCACTCTGCTCAGGGCAGCAGCTCTGGCATGATGGGTGAGAGTTCTGGTTTCTGCCAACACCTTGTTCATATGACTAATACAGCAGTACACGCCCAGCTCTGGTTTTCTCTGCCTCAGAGGTAACACTCCCCCTCAGATACACTAAAGATCTCTCTTGAAATGGAGAACTCCTATCACTTGCAGACCACGTAGTGTAGCTTTTATCTCATTACCCACAGTGCTGGGGTAACCAGCCGGCCTGAAAGGAGGAACTCCCTCCCTCCCCCTGCTGTGTCAGAGGTTCAAACAGAGGATAACAGCTCTGTGCTCAAAGGCAGAGTTCATCCCTAATAGGTGTCACAATTCAGTGAAGCTGGAACATAGAGCAGCTGGTAGCTGCTGCAACAAAAGGCAGGCACCCTCACTCTTGTCGACCACTGTAGGATCTGACGAGCAGCTCTGGTCTCTTACTTTCATGCTTCATTGCCCGTAACTTTGACTTTACAGAAACACTTGTGCTCAGTCTCCACTGGGCCACTGCTACAGGCAGCGATGCAGGACAGAAGCTCAACTTTCAGATCTCAAATTGAGTTTACAGGATGGTGTGACAAAACCTTACCTTCCTTCCCTCATCCTACCAGTAAAACTATAAACTGCAACCAGCCCTTTCCAAGCTTCTAAGACAACAGTAATCAGGAATATCTGAATTACATATGTTGATTTAGCCATGGACATTTCCCCCATCTCTTTCTGAGGAAGAGAGGTTTGTGACTGGAGAGAGACAGGAATATGGTGTATCCTAAACAAAAATACTGAGAATTCTTTATCCTCCTTGGAGTCAGTTGTAAGACTAAGGGAAAAGAGTACAAACGTGAATGTTCCACTATGAATAACTGAGATGCAGCTACAGCTGTGAAAATCATCATTGCCCTTCAGCCAGAGTTGGGCTGCTTGAGAAATAAATAGGTCCAGTATTTTAAAGCCAATAAGGACCACTACGATGTCCCTTTTCATCTGACCTGCTTAATATGGTGCAAACACTGCATAAGAAATTAAATATTTTATGATGGCAAAGGAGAGGGATGTAAGAGCTCTAGGATTTTTTGTAAGTTGAATGTCTGAAGAAGATCTTGCAAGGAGATCTGCTGGGCAGTCTAGGAATTAAATATTTCTCTATTTCTAGCTCAGCCACTATTAAATTGCAAGTAGGCTTCACTACAGGCACATGGATGTATACAACAAACAGTGTTGCCAGCAGACTTTTTCCTGGCCCGAGTCTCAGGGGATATATTTCAGGATGTCTCAGTGTTAGGAGAAGAACACTTGGTTTTCCAGTTTACAAGGTCTTTACTGGCAGAAAGTGACAGCTCATGGAGTCAGGGACTGCTTTGGACGTTTACCTCACAGAATCTGTGTGTTCCTCCCGGGTCGTATTTTCTCTGATGCAGTGAGACTTCACAGTGTACCAGCAGTCACTGCTCACGGACAATACCAAATGTAGATGCAAGATGTGTTTGAAGACATGCCATTTTAGCTAAAGGTATGCTTGACTGACTTGTGCTGAAACCCACCACCCAAAGCTTGAAAAAAATCCTTGTAATATTTATTTACCTTTGCATTTGTAGCCTTGTTTGATTATACCCCAGAGCTGCAAAGAAAGACAAAAGAACGTCAAGGAATCAGAAAAGAAAGCTAGAAGGAAAACAAGGTCACAATGAGGAAGTACCTATGGCTACAAAAGCACAAACAGGATAAAACTGCTCTTAACACCCTTCCTGTCAGGCAGACCTCCCCCTCTAATTGTGATAAGACTTGTGTGGCTTCTCCCTTACTTCTACTTACTAGCAGTAATGGGACTACCAGAGAAGGAGAGACACAGATGACACTTGCTTCCAGGAATGGGTGAAAAATTGCCATCCTGTCAAGCTTAGTGAAAACATAAGAGCACATTCTGCTCCTAGGCTCCCTTAGTGTTATCTGCAGGAGAATTTCCTGTGTACATCCATTTTCCAAATACATCACTGACCTGTAATGTTCAAACACAGCAGAAGAAAACACCACTCGGGATAAAAACTAGGTGCTTGGTTCCCGTACTGGTTCCCAGCACACCTAGCCATAGCAATCTGATTTGTGCACCTGCCTTTTCCCACTTAAAAAAAAACAACCCAAAAAACAAAGAGTTGAAGAATGAAGCAGGCAGAAAAGCCACTGAATTCCATCTTTGCCTTCCCTCAGAAGCTGTTCTCGTTGACGTACACTCATAACTACCAAATGATAAACTTCCGAGGGCCAGTGTGTGTGGTCCCACTTTTGGGAAGCTTTCACTGCCACATGAGCAGGATTGCTTGGAAACAAGGAAACTCCCTAGCAAATTGTTTTCTATGTACTCAGAAGCATGGTATCTACAGCCATGGCTTTATAAAAACAAGCATTTCCACTCTGAGAAGTAGTAAGAAGAAGGGGCAATTTTTCTAACTCTAGCGTAAGAAGAAAAAAACCTGGGGACTCTGGTGCTTATTTTTCCTGAACTCATTCACCAGGGAGGGTGAGCACACCCAGGCAGCTGAAACTGCATGTGGCTCCTCACCAGATTTATAAGTATCCATGCACAAGAGAGCAGGGGGTGAATGTGGTCATTAAAGGAAAGTTCAAAGGGAAAAGATGGAGAACATCCAGGATACAAAGGAAAGAGTAAAATAAACAGAATGGAAAGATTCTGGGTGAAAGAAACATCCCACACACTGCACAAAAGAAATAGCAAGGAAAAACGGGGGTCTGGAGAGAGTGAAAATAGATTAGACAAGGTAGAAGAATGGTTAACAAAAGAACAGAAAGGACAACAGCTGGGTCCATAGAAGGCTTGCTGCTTATTCTTTTGCTAATGCCATATATATGCACAGTGAACGCAGTTGCTGTGCTCAGGCAGCAACAGTGGAGCACCCCAGTCCCTTTTGAAAGAGCAGCAATGATCTATTTTCCCAGATCTCTTTTACAGGATCACTGTAAGAGACATGGATTGTTACTTATTTCATTTAAGTGCTAATCTGTTCCCACTGAAGACCTTTCTCCTCACTCCTCATCTTCTTATCTCTGTACCTTCCTCCCACTCAAATTTGGCACCAGTGTTGTGGTTACACACCACAGTGAAAGCTTAGCTAAAGTGTCATGTCATGAATTCTGACCTAAAGCTTTGAATGTGCCTGACACAGCTTTGCTGCAAAGCTGGCTTGAGCCAGCTCCAAGGTAAGAGGATCTGTGCAAATTCAGATTATAAAGCTTAGCAGGATGGCCTGTCACCTACCCTGCCACGTGGTGCAACTCAAGCTGTGGGATGGAACTGCGACTGGCCATGAGTATATCAAATTTGTGTTGCTTAATGGCATTAGGTCTTAGCTTGACCTTCAAAGTTTGTATCGTTTTAATAAGTGTGTGCATTGTCCTGTCATGTCAATTCATCCTGCTGCATGGTCAGTGCACATTATTTTGACTGTGAATCAGTGCATCAGTTTGAAATTAGGTTTCCACCCATGGATGAGTAGCACTGAAATGCAGAACAAATATGCAGCAGATTCTGTAGTTGGTTCCTGTCCTATCAGTCTAACTCATCCACAGAACAATGCCAATGACTTCAGTGAGCTGACAGGAAAAATGACCTTATTTCCATTTCCTGTATAACCTCTTACTCGTTTGTATTCCTGCACTGGATGTAATCAGGGAGACGTGAAAAGTCTAACAAAGGCCAATTAGAAAATTGATGCAGGAGAAAAATATCTGCTGGAGAGGACGTTTCGGGGCAGTCCTCGGGCCTTGCTTTGCTGTGGAAGCCTTCCAAATCTGCACTGAGTGTCACGAACGCAGTGACGTCTTCCCAGGGCAGCCTGGAACAACACGCTCTGGCCAGTGGCTGTCCCTGCCCTGTGGGTCTGCCGGAGCTGCCAGCTCAGGAGCCCACCAGCACGCTCCTACGTCAGCACTGACCACGTCACCTCCAAAGCTTTCGCAGTTCTAGCGGAAATGGGTGGAATTCCTTCTCCCCCATGGCGTTAATGAGCAGCAGAGATTGTGATAGGGACTTCAAGTACCTGAACAAAACTGACACGTCGCAGAAGAAGTGAGTGGAAGATGGGAGCATGGACTAGAGCAGGAACACCAGAGCGGGTCTGAAAGGAGGCACATTTTTGTGCTTATCAGTGCTGTTGTTGTTATTTTCAACCAAGAAGAAATATTGCTTAGTGGAAAAGATCATGGAATAAAGTTACCCCTGAGTGGAGAGGCAGATCTGTTCTGGAGAGCAGGGACAGGGTCTGAGTTTACAGCCTGTTACGTGAGCCACACGCAAGCAGAGAACATGGCCCTCTGCCCTCACTGCTTCAGCTGTCTAAATGTGGACATTTGATTTCAGCCAAGTGTGTCCATTAAAGTAACTTTTGCATCACAGTAATTCTTTATTCTTTACTATGTTTGGTTTGAAGTGGAAAACTTAGAGGTTCACAAGCAACACAAATGTCCACAAAACCAGTCCCTTCCCAGATATGTAGAGTGACATCTGGTAAGTTATGGCTGAGAGAAAAAGCAAATTGAAAAAAAACCCAACTAATAAAATTCTTATCGTACAGAACTGCTGGAAGCACTTTTGATCTCTTTACTAAATTAGAAGATCTGTTAATTCAATAGAGAAAAAAAATAGGGCTGTTACAGCCATTCAGAGAATTATGAATATATCTATGTTGCCATGTGCAATTTCCTGAGAAAGAACGGCTTTTGCCTCATCTACATCCTCTGTTCCAGACATCTATTTTCCTTCGAGCTTGTTTACATGGGAAATCAAGCCAAATTAAAGAACTTAAGATAAACCAAGTAAAACCATTTATATACTCTCTAATAGTCTTTAGCTAATGTAATTTTGTTCCCCCCCCAGCAGAAATTCTTACAAATGCCTGTTTTCAGAAACCACTGAATCAAAACTGGATAGCACAGCTGCAACGTGAGTAAATGTTTTGTGCTTCTGACTGCCATGAGATATTATTTGGCCAAGAGACTTTCACAATGTATGGAGCCAGTTTCAATCCATATACATGAAAGGGTAAAAGTTGTTTTTAAGATATGCTACTATTAAAATCATACTTACAAATCCTGCACAGTGCTCGCAGAAAGTTGGTTTAAGATACGTCATTTCCTGAAAGTTATGGATAAACCCTGGTCCCATTTTACACTGAAACTGTGACTTAGCTCTCAGAAAGTAAGCCATCATTTCTTCTTTGCTTATAAGACCATCTCTGTAAGGGAAATAAAAGTAGAGTAGATCTGTCATTGCTCATGGCACTGAAAAATTCGGTGTTTTCTCATTGCAGAAAGCATGCAGCACACAAAGCACATCCTTTGAAAGAGCTGCAACAGTCCTGGAAGGAAAAACCCCTTACAGCTGTTGTGATCCTTATCTTCCTTTAAACAGTAAAACTGAACTTACAGCACGAACCTTGTTATCTCACCTATTGGTGGTATCAGAACACAGACCAGGCCATTAAGTGAAGGAATTTGACTTACTGCTCACACACAAAAAGTGGTTATTCCTCTGGCTGGCCACCAGCCTTCACAGCCAAAGAGATTCTGGACAAGAATCATCAAGCCAAACTGGCTAGGAAATAGATGTTATATATACCTTCTAGAATATTTGTACCCCCTCTCAGCTACATGCCCTCATTTCCCCTGTGCTGTAGAGAACTTATTTGTTTCATCAGTCTGATGCTTGGTCCGGATAGAGCATCTCCCCTGTAATTTGACAGTACTTTAGGGTTTTAACTCAGTCCCAGCAGGAATTCCTCATTAAGCTATTCTATAAATGATTTTTAAAGTATCAGGTAAAGCAGGACTCCAACCTGGGTAGACTTAAGAACTGATTACAGTATAAGAATTTAAATGATAACATAATTCAGCTGTCGGCAATCTTGTCAGATACAAGAAACTTGGGAGACACTGTTTCTTCAATATTTGTATTTTCTGAATTTTTAAATATAGGAAAAGAAGAAAACAACCGCAAAGAAATCTCCCAGCTTACTGGTCTTTGTCCAGCACACAGAAAGAGTCCAAGAAGGGGAAGTTGGCAGCTATACTTTCAAAGTCTTCCTGAGAAATGTAACCATCATGGTCATGATCATAGTTCCTAAAGACAGACTGGGGAAAAAAAAAGATATTATTGTACTATTATCTAGCCTGTCCTGAATCTATACCTCTTCAACATTATAATTACATGTAACTTAATGTTCTATTCAGCTATTCAGATGCTCTGTTGCATCTGGTTTATTCCTTTTTATTTTTACTTGGTATTTCAATATGCATATTATTGGACTCTGTGGGAAAAATGGCTAATTTTTAAAGAAAACTTAACATCAGGGTTTATCTAGTGATGATCCTCCACACCTCTTCACACATAATTATTCTTGCTTTACTTTTCTTCTTTGTTGGAAATGTCACTAAAATTCTGCCCCATGTGATGACATATTCTCTTTGCTTCACTAAGTATACTTTTTAATCATGAAAAAAGGGAAGAAATAAAACAAAAACAACAGCAGCTTTCCCATGAGTTTTTCAGATGGTTTTGGCTTCATTTCTCTTTTAGCTGGTCACCTCTACTCTGCCACAGTATTGTTTCAATCTAATTTGTTTACTAATATTTTGACACCCCGATCATGAGCTCTTTGTGTCTAACAACCTTTTCCTTCCATCAACCCACCCCAATCCACCGCTAAGTAAAACCAGGCATGGGATCAAAATTAAAAGGTCACATACAGTGATGGGTGCCCTCCTTAGCTGCTAAGGAGTTACTATAATCTGTCCAGCTGTTTGCAGAGATGTGCAAGGGGTGTTAAAGCTATGTGTGATGCTGATGGGAAAACATGAGTGTCAAAGTCAACATGACTATCCAAGAGGCACATAGTAAAGTACAGACTCCTTCATTAGATCAAAATTTTGTTGATAAAGACATTAAATTAATATACCACGACCCCTGAAAGGTATCTGTATTGTCCTTGCTTTAAAAAGAATCTGATGAAACCCATTTCTACCAAATGACTGTAACCAATGATGACTGGCAGACCTCAAAAAAACATTATAGAGAAGGAACCAAAACACAAACCCAAGCAGTATTCAACACTTTCTATAATAAAAACAATGCCTAAAAGCACAACTCAATGCAGCTAGTAAATAACAAATATTGGCAAAGTGAAAACAGCTGTACAGAGTGGCGTGAGCCTTTTAGTAAGCTATATTCATAAAAGCCCTAAACCATGTTTTAATCCGAGAGCATATGTCCTGAACCAGGCCAAAATTGTGGAATGGGGGACTGCAACTCCCTCAACCATAGGAACAAACATAAACTCCCACCCAGCACATTCTGGAAAGATTAAGGAACTGTGACACACTTCCTATTTAAACAAGATATCAAAGAGAGGTTTGGATATGGAGTTATTTTTATCAACACATATGGCACTGAAAAAAGCAATTCAGGAACATTGTGTGCATTTCTGGCATCCCACATTAGAAGAAAAATGAAACTTTTAAAAAAAAAGGACATGTACAAAACATAAACTACAAATATATTTGAAGTCTGAGTGAGAGAACTGAAAACTTTGTTTAGGTTATCTTAACAACATAACCCCAATTAACAATCTGTAGCACAGACAAGGTCAGGATTTAATAGTTCCTCCCAGACTTACTTATTAATTTGTAGAAAGCAGAAGGAAATGTTCAATCTCCCCAAAGGAATCTGGAGGTGTTTAGTTCTGTTTACATTACCTGGCACAACACTTCACCTTCCAAATGGAAGCTAGAAGATCCCAGCTATAATCCTGCATGACCTCATGTCCACATTTTTAAAGTGACACCAAGACAATGCTATCTTTACCATACATAACATGCTCTGGACAGTAAAATAACAGCAAGTTAAAAACCAGAAACAGTTTCCAGAAAAGTTCATTGCACCATTAATTTGTGAGACCTTGTTTCTGAGCAGCTTTCTTTTCAGCTCTCTGTTACCAGACATGAATTGTGTGGCTAGAGCTGAAAAAACTCAACTTTATCCTCTGAATTTATATTTGCTAGGCAAACCTATTAAACAGGAGCCAGATTTTGGAGGCTCCTGAAAGTCTCTTCCTTTGTATCCAGAAACCTATTTACTAATCCCATTGCTGATTGCAGGAATAAAATAAATATTTCTGAACGTATCAGTAATGGCTCAAATTTGTTACTGTTTGTCTGAAATTCACCCCAATCATAACAATCTCATGATAAGCTTGAAATTAATTATAATGATGAAAATATCAAAGCTATCATTCTCTTAGACCAGTGTAATATTCCAAATACTTACATCCACCAGTTTCCGTATGTGCTTGTTAATGACTGTAGGGTCAGGTTTAGGTACCACTCCAGATGCCCACTCCAGTGGCACTACTGGTTTGTTGGGAGTGGTTGGGGAGGTAGGCTGCTGAGAGATGGATCAGAACACAAGGATTTTCAAATCTGAATTAAGAAGTTGAATTTCCCATTAAAAGCAGCTCGAAATGTCAGAGCTACAACCACAAACTGCTGGAGTACCCGTGCTGTAAAAATGCACTTAGCAAAACACCAGGCAAGGTTTTAAAGGGCTGCTTGTCTTCACTGACAGAATCAGTCGGGCTCTCTGTGGCACCTCGCAGCTACGCTGCCACCACCCAGGGAGCTCAGAAGCAAACCCAAGCAGTCTTTCCTCACTGACATCTCCAGAGGGTTCAGCAGCAACAAGACTTGAAGGAAGAGGGAAGGAAGGAGGGTCTGTGAACACAGTGGGCATCAGAAATAGGTAAGCCCAGAAACCTGCTTTGCTCCTCAGTAAAATCTCTGAGGAACTCTCCACCACAACACAGTCTGCCCCCAACTCCTCACTGGAGGGACCGTGCCCAGGAGCCATGCCAGGGACTGCCACAACCTGAATAAGTTCATGCTCCTGCTCTGTGTGGCACCAGCAAGACAGCAGGATGCAGAAACAGGGGCAGAATTGTGCTCAGCAATCCCACTGGTTTCCAGCTGAGGTGTGCCAGGATGCACAGCTTGATTCGTCTAGGCAGCTTGAGTAGAAAGGGGCTAAACCTTTGACTTGCTGTGCAGATTACACCAGCCAGACTATTTTATTCTGAAAACATCTTGGTCTTGACACAACAGTAGCTGACAGCTCACTGGATGCACAGAGCTCACAGCCTGACTCCCTCCACACCACTACACGGTGCTTTGGGAGTAGCACTGGAATGCAGCTCAGATTCTTCAGGTAGAAAATACGGGACAAAACTGAACACATTTTCAGGTAAGGATTCAAAAATAACCAGTTGGCATGAAAAATGCTGCAAGACATACTAGCCTTTCCCTGCATTGGCCACTGGACATCTAGCAGGTGAAGCAGTGTCAAGCAGAAAAAATCCAGTGTGTTTTGGATCAGAAGGGAGAGGGTCCACAGGCTCAGAAGGCCCCTGTGTTAGCTGATGAGCAAAGAATTTGGGTCACATCTGTCTCGCTCTAAACTGGTGTGACTTGAAAGGAAGAAAATTAAGACTTGTAAAGATGTTACACATATTGTGTATAACAATGGTGTTGTAGACTGTGACATCGAGATGAGAAATGGCCACAGGTTCATATTTTACTGTGATTGGTTGGAAAAGAAAAAAAGGATTTGTTAGTGGGTGGCTTTATTAATTTGGCTTTTCCTTTTTCAATTGTTAGAACAGCTTTTACCAATGGCTCAGTAGATTTTGACCCATATAAATGTGCACAAATAAGTTTGGGAGGAAAACACTCCTATAACAACAAAATTCAGTTTCCATAAGAAGTACAGTGAATGTGGACGTCCAGCTCTATCTGCCAAAGGCACTGACTCAAAGTATCTGTATTAAAAGTGTCAGTGTGGTGCTAGACTACCAAGACCTCACAGAGAGCTTTTAACACCTGCTGGTCTGAGTGCACAGTGGCAGAAAGAGACTGAATCCACTGGAGCCTTCCTCTTTCCTGTGGGCTATTTCATTTGAAGGCTTATTAAATTTTTACAATTTTTTGACAAGTTGCAATGAAAACTTCATGTTACTGACCACTAGCCAAAGGGAAATATTTGTTCCTTCTCTTTCACTCATAGACTCAATGAACAACCTTGATTTTATTTATGTATTTGAAATGTGTCCTATGAGGAAATGTGCTAACTGGTTGTCCAGAGACTACCAAGCTGAATTTACTAAACTTTCCAAAACACTGTATCCAGTCATGCAGTTTGTGATTCAGATGGTATCTCCCAATTATTTCACCAGCACAGGGACCATGGTATTGTAGAACGAAAAAGCATTTTCAGATGATTGCAAACATCTACGTATTTTGACATTGAAATGAATTCTACTGAAAAGCAAAAAAATTACCTCAGTGCATCATCAGTGGCATAATTGCACTAGGCAGAGTTGTCCTCTAGACAGTAGCTGTATTAGCAAAAACTCCCAACAAGGAGATTACTAATGGGTGGGGAAAAGCAGGACACTGTGACAAGGAGGTGCTATACTACAGCTGGTGGTCATTCCTCAGTGGTTTTTTAGGCTGCTATACTGACTGAAGAGTCTCCTCCCAGTTTTAGCAGAAGGAAAGTCTTGCTCAAGTCCCTGCTGAGAGCAGATTCATATGCTAACACATCAGCTCCACTTTTGCCTAGAAAATGATTGCAGCAGCATGAGGCATTTCCTCAGTAGTGCACCTGCATGGGAGTGGTACCCATATAACAATAAATCGAGGAGCAGCTGGAATGATATAACTATGCTGTCATGTTGCCTTCGACAGATTTTTCCACATACAAAAGCTCTACAGATTCTTTCCCCTCTAATACAGCCTGTATGCTTTGGCGCTCCATCAAAGAGAAGTAAGCTTCAAATAGTCCAGCTTCTGTCGATTCAGCTGCAGCTTTTTACCCATCAGGGTGCAGCAATAGCTCAATGTCACTGGCTATTCATTGATCCTTATGCAAAAGTCTCCCACAACTGCTGGGTGCTGTTAAAGTTCACAGCACTGTTTATATTGCTTTTGTCCTGCTTAAAGCTCGGGCTGGGGATCAAAGCAGCAATGTGATAATTTTCTTCATTTACAGTAGTGGTCCATTAGTCCTTCCACAGCATGGGGCTGTAGCATTTCAAATTTGCTGGCAGTAATGAGAGCATGAGGGACCCAGAATGACTGAAATAAACAGCAACTGTTGTGGTCAAATCGTATCCAACAAGGACTCGAGACTCAGTAATGGAATTTCAAATGTTCAAGCTGAACAAGTGCTGACTGTGGAAATATTCATTAATTTCCTTATCAATGCTCGTAATACATCATTGGGAACACACACATATGGTCCTCAAACTGGTCTCCAAGAGTGATTAACTATTTTAAATCCCAGAGAAGCCTTGTACTTGGAAATTAAAGGGCTTTCTTTTCAGAATGTTTCAAAACCTTAAAAAGCACTGGAATGCATCATCTCAGACTCCTGGGCTCTGTTCTCACACCTTGCAAAGCACTTCCAGCCACCCTCATCTTCTGCTGTCAGACTTGAGAGGGCTCAGCCTGAGAGCATCACTGGCTGGATATGAAAGGTAACAAGAATGTTAGTACACTGAAGAAATGCTCAGAGGAAAGTGAAGTCCCCAGCCTTTCGCAGCAGAAGAAAGAGTAGTACTTTAAGTGAAATTCAACTATTAATTATGAGATTTATCTGTATCCTCTGACTTCCAAAAAATAAAGAAAAATGCATGAATGCAGCATTATCTTTAGTTGCACATAACCAAATAGAGAGTAATATCTATTCTCATCTGTTTAAACATTGCTTGAGAGCCCAAGATACAGCCAATTATACCTAAGCAAACAGTTTAAAAATACTACAGTAATTATTTGCCTTGCCTTAAACAAATATTTTAATTCAGTGTTGCTTTATATAACTGCACCAGCATCCAGAAAATCAGCTAGGGGTCACGCAATAAATAATTGATATAAACTTACAAAGGATATGTATCTAAAGCAGAACTTTGTTTTCCAGGACTTGCAGAGGTTTTGTTGAAAAATAATTAACAATGAAGTCTGGTGTGTTCAGTAGTTATTTCTCCCAGTATGCACTAAAACCTATAAATAGTGACTGTGTTTTCTACACAAGTATAACGCTAAAAAGCTTTATGTACATATGAATAAGGAAACATTAACTGTCGTTTAAAAATTCAATCAACTGCATGAAGACAAAATAAGCAATATGTCAAAACGCAGTAAAAGATGACATACAGATTTGGAGTTCCTTGGTTCCAGCACCAGTGAGAGCTTGTAGATATCATCTTCAGTGTGGTAGAGGTCCAGGGACAGCTATATAAAAAAGAATGGAAAACAGTAATATTTATTAGACTGGGTTGGATATGACAGGCTTGTAAGCAGAGATATACCTCCCCACTGAAGGTAAATACAACGTTTTGCTGCTCTGAGCTCAGGAGACATGCCAAAGCCGTGTGCAGCTGCTGGGAAAGCAAACTTCCACAGAGTGAACACAACCCAGGCTGGTGAGCACACGCTGCTGCTCACGTCAGGCACTGCACTTGAGGGCTGGCACAACTCTCATCCCGACCCCATGGGTGAGAGGAGCTGCATGCTGACCTCATGCAAAGAGGGGCACTGGCTCCAAAGACCACCCTTACACAAACACAGTTTCTTCTAGCAGCTCAGTGCTCGTGAGAGACCTCAGCGAAACAATCTGGTAAATACAAAAACTTCAGGAAAGAAGTCGTAGAGGGGCTAGGCTGGAAAGACTTCAGATTTTATTCTGGTCAAATTTTGTTCCTTAAGAATGGCCATAGTAGCACAGCTCTTCTACAGAAATCAGCCCATGCAGAAAACGCCTCTCTGGAAAGCCCTGGGCAGACAGAGGCCTGGGAGAGGCAGGCTGCGTTTGCCACCACTGTTGATGCAGCAAAGTGCTCCATTGAGAGCAATCCCAGTTTAGCCCAGCTTGGCTTGCTCCTGGTCACCTCTCAGCAAGTAAGGCAAATTGCCTTTCAGCTTCGTTTTTAGACAAGAGAAAGGTTTTTCTTTCATGTTCTCACTTTTTTCCCTAGAGGATTTATTGAGAAAAAGAAGGTACACAAATATGCATAAAATGGGATGAATCTGTTTTTACTTTAGCAGCTGGGGTCTTGCACTGATCCACGCAGACATGTAAATTCCTCCTCTTTTGGAGTGATGAAGGAGAAGAGTAATCAACACTGTAGCTAATGTTTTGCAACGAGAGGAAACAAACATGGCATGTTTCCTGTGGTCATGTTCCTACTTTAATTGGCTTTGGAGAACTGACATGATTTGTAGCTATCATCCACCTTGTAAATCCCCAGTTAAGCTAAGAGCGAGTTAAAAGGATGTTCCCGAGCAGACAGATAGAATTACTACTGACTGAATGACTGTGACAGAAGGTTATTTTTAGAGAATCTGAAGTGCCAAGTAAGTAACGAGCAGGACCAGTGACACCTACTGCAGAACCACCTCTTGGAACCACTCTCCCTTAGGCAGAATTTTGTGCGATGAGTAAGACAGAAGTTGTGCCCTTTCCCAAAATAGGTTCCCAAAGCAAACACATGGTTTTAGAGAAGTCCGGAGATTACATTATTCATTTTGTCTAGCTGAAACACTGCTGATTTTTGTGCTTTGTAATTTGGTTAAGGGCACAGTGAAAGGCTGTGCATCCTGCAGGTTCCTTTACCAGCCAGCCTGCTGCTGTCACAGGGTTAGGTAAGGGCCTGTCCTAAAGACAACATGGAACCTGTAAGTGCTGTAATATATATTGTTCATATGGTGAGATATTCAGTGACTGTATTCTGGGGTTCCTTGGTGGCATAAAATAAACAGCACTCAGTTGGAGCGCATGCCATTATCAGGTCAGACAGGGAGTGAGAGCAGAATTGGTAGCTCAAAAGGTGTTGTCTGGTTCCTGTGAAAGAGCATCGTTTTCTCAGCAGCCCAGATGAGCAGGGTGTGGATTTGGGAGTGGAAATGTATTAGTATTTATTGAGCAAGCTTGCATCTCTCCCTGCCTGAATTATATGACCTTATCTTAAGCAGTGGTTATAACTTCATTAGGCACAGTGTGTAAGCACACAGTGAACAAGGTATTGTCTAGTGCAGAAATTTCATACATTAGAACAAAAATTACAAGCATAATGACTATGCAGTTATATAAGCATTCATTTTATATTTTATTTACAGTTTTGCTCTGACAAATAAAGTGCAATAAGAGTTTTCCTAGAATAACCTTTACAGTGAGTGGCAGTTTCTATTCTAATTTGACTATCATTGTTGTCCTATTTTTTTTCTGAGCAATTTGGAGGGGGATTGAGAAGGGTGGGGGAGTGATCAGGAATGCATGACTTACTTTTTATTTTCTAAGTGGAACTTACTGAACACAAGTTAGGGAGGGTGACTTTCAATTTGATTGTTTAGGTAGTTCTCATTCTCTTCTCTAGACTGTACAAATGACTGGGACTTTCCAGTCATTTGCATATAGTCTCATAACAGGTCAGATAAATAGATGTGGGGACATAAAAATAGCGAGGGTAAAATGGTGGCACCAAATAAGTTCTAACACAGTTCATATAAATACACTGTGGTCTAGTTGAGAAACTGAGATCCAATCCACAGAAAATGATTAAATATTTACCCACAGGTTTTTATTCACATCGTGGAAAAAAACAAAACAGTGTGAAAATACTGCACAGCAGGTAAGGAAATCCCTTAAGCATCCTTACCAAATATAAGTTTTCTAATGGCAAAACTGTCTTTAGAGCAGTTTTTCCTCTCTGTTGCACTGCCAAGCTTGTGTTTAGGTCCTCTTTCACTACTTCTTAGCTCTACGATTTGGATTCCGGGGAGTGGTACAGAACCAGGTACAAAGTCAGTGAGGGTGGAGCAAGTGTGGCCAATAAGTCAGGAAAGGAGGAATAACTACAGACTAAGAGCAATCATACACTAGGAAGTGAGTCCATCTTTGTGTAACATACTGTGGCTCACTGGCAGCTGAATTGTAACACATTTACCTCACTTGCCCATGTAACTCAGAGTCTTTTATACAGCACAAGGCAGGACTTGCATCCCCCTTAGCTTTCGCAGTCTCCTGTGCCAGTAAACCTGGCATGTGTCCCTGCTGTCCATACAGCAGACCTTGCCCTTATTTGTGGCATGCTAACTTCCACGCAAAATGCTGGCTTCTTTCAGCTGCCTAAAATTCTGTGAGCTAGAAGCTGATTTTTTATGCTTACAACAAGAGGTGGGGTGGAGGGGTGTGGGCATGCAGGGGAAAGCAGACTTCTGAGTTTGTGTGCAGACATTTAAGGCAAGAGAAGACCAACTTCCCAAACTGTTGACCATTCAGCAGCTACCACTGAAACCAAGGGTCCTCTTGTTCCCCATGAACCCTTCTGGTCTATACTCACAATAGCATCTTAAAAATGCCTGTAAGCCCCTTGAGCAGGTGGCCTGAAGTTTACTACCCACCTCTCACCCAAGCTTTTAACCCAAGCTCTCACTTCATAGTTCTTATCAAAGTCTCCCCAAACATCACCATTTCAAAGCCACTTGAAAGGTATCAGCTCCCTTAGAACAAATAGGACTCTACCACTGAGGAAGAGAAAAACCAGGCCATATTCCCACGTTCCCACGAAATGCCCATTTTATCTTTTTGTGCAAGTTGTTGGGCTAGCAAACCAGTACCCAGTGATTTACTTGTCAGGCAAGCACAGGCCAGGCTGTTAGCACTTGCTTAGTGTGGTGTAAAAGGCAACACTGCAAGGGAGGGGGACCAGGCAAGAGATTTACACATTGCTTATCAGGACAAGACACCTACTAAAAGCTTCCCCAGATAGAAGGTGCTCAATGGGAAAACAGCAGCAGTGAAGAAACAGTTGGGTCAGCAGATTCACACACAGTTGAAAAGCATTCTACACATTTATGTACATTTACTAGATTTGAGAGGGAGTTTCTTTAAATAAGGTAAAGATGGGAAAAATTTTTACAGTTGACATTAGAGAGATAAGACCTGGCAATGAAAGGAATGGTTAATTCTTCATGCTCTGAAAACTGAAGATGACATAGGCAGCAAGAGAGTTTAAATCTGCTAAAAGATCATTTGCACATAGCAAGGTCAACTATTTTTAGTTGTCTGTCCTTGTCAGCTTTGGGTTGCAATCCTTTTCTTCTCCTCTTTCTCTGAACCCAGCCAATAATTTAAAACTTTCTTATTAACAAAAAGATAGACAGAAACATTTAATCTACGATATAAGTCCATTATTACTGTTTAAGAGAGCAGTGTAAAACAAAAAAAAAGTACTGTATTCATATACACAGATGAGGACAAAATATACATATGGGAAGAAAAATGAGAATACTGATATGATGGTATGTACCAAAATTCTGGTCCAGGAATTTTTTTGTAGAAATTTATTGATTTTTCCCCTTTCCAGAAGCCACAATTTTAAATCAATACTCCCACACTATCAAACGTACTTGATCCACAGCTACACTTCCTAACTGTCACTTCCCAGTGACTAATGTGAAGACAGAATTACCCTGGAAAGGTTTTAGGATACCTACACCTGTCTACCTAGATACCCAGCCTAGATGGGCTGTCTCCATCATCACGTAAAGGTACTGCCATAGAATCATGCTGACAGGTTAAAAAAAAGCAGAAGTTATTTGTAACCCTTGATCAGGTCTGGAATCAACATTGCAGAATACAACTTCATTTTTTACAATCAGATTGGCTCAACTGTAACAAAGTCAGCAGAATTTTATTATGAATGAATGCACTGGAGTATCACAGGTGAGAAAGTACCCATCATATACTCAATTACTTCTCCTTGTAAATAAAATACAGTGAAATAAATACAAAAGTACAAATAAAATCCCTGCCATTTTGCTGAAACAAAGAAAACAAGGAAAACATTTTTTAAAAAAGGAAAACCAAATACACTCTGTGAGATCAGGCTGATACAATGATGGATACATGAAGACCTGCAAGGTCTTCAGAAAATCTTTCACTTTCTGCTCCTTTTGGAAAACAGGCTGTGACAAACAAGAGAGAACAGCTAATGAAAGTGGTAGCAGCAGGTCAGCTTCCATCTCTCACTTCACACTGTCTAATTTCTACCCTTTTGGACTCACTTTTTTATTGCTCAGTTCCCTAAAGCCTGAGGTTCCACTTCCCCCTTTTCAAAGCCAAGCTTGTAAGAAATGACCAGAAAGGGAAAGAGTGCCACGAGAAAGCAACTCTCAGTCCCTACAAAAACAAAACAAGATAATAAATATCTACCTTTATAGTTCAAAATTTAAGTTAAAGGATTGTTGCAGTGGTCAACATGTGGTGCCTTCTCTTTCCTGTCCCACTAACCAGGATTAAGACTTGTTCCCAGGTTGTTCTACACAAGGCACAACTGAAGGTTTTCCTATTCCCCCAAACTTTCCCAGTCCTCATCACAACGAAGTCATAAGTATATCCACACCAGCTTGGTAGCTCCAAGCTCAGGCTCATATTTGCCAGCTTCCTTAGTGTAAAGCTCTGTACCTGAGCAGTCCTAGTATAAATCCACCACATTTTTATTTACTGGATAGGAAGGGTACTGTGTTGCATGGAAAGCATAGGGGAGAAAGAATGTAATGATGCTCAAGCTGGAATTTCTCTTGCGTGTCCATGACAGCATGCCACCCAGTCATTCCACAGGAGACGTGGGCCTCCATTCTAAGCCGTCAGAACTGAGTTTTTACTTCTCCTAACATAAATACAGCCCTCCATTTGTCATTCTTAGAATAGGTAATTTATAACAATCCATTTGCTGCTTCCAGCCATCACATACTACTGTAGTAAAACTCTCTCTGACTTTCTTAACATCTCATGTGAACTTGTTTCTGTTTTGTAATTTTTCCCTTTTCTTTTTCAAAACTGAGATAATATGCACTTGACTTTATGGATATGAGTATTCCTACTGACACTCAACATTTGAATCACAGCAGTGAATTGAAACATGCTCAATACTTACGGTTAGCAGGTTAATTAAATCCAAATTAGGCTCTAAATGATGAGAAGCAGTTTGCAGGGAAACCAGTTCACTCAAGGTGATGGAAAGCTGCTGCATTTTCACTATGTTAACTTTGTTCTCATCTATCCAATCAGGAAAAATGACATGGACAGCAATCAAGTCTTTCAAATGGACTCCTAAAATAGGAATTTTGAAGCCAACACAGTCAGCAAAAGCCTTGCGGTAGTTGCAGTAGTTTCCATTGGAAGAGACCAGCTCTGTCATTTCGTTCCAGTCCTACAAATAGCCAGAGAAGCAAGTCTCTGTGAAAGCATTCATAGCATTTCCTTAATCTGAGCACAAGTCTTGTCAGGGTGTCGGCAGTGTTAATTTCCTCTCTGGCACAGGCAATCAACCAGAGGATCTCTGTGAGCTCATCCTGCTCCACTGAGAGGAATGCCTTTCAGGATGCCCTGCCGCGATCCAAGTATTGTGCTGGTGAGACACCTGCACTGCAGAACCCATCAGACCTCAAAGAGGTGATGTTCAGCTCAATCTGTCTATGTTCTGGAGTGCACCATACCTTTGTGACTTCTGAAGAGAGATGAGAATGAGTCTCTTTCAGGCGAGAAATAGAGCTGTGGCTTAGACCTCCCACAACTGCCATCAGTGTGTTGAAGTTCTGGAGGTGAAGGAGCTTCTGCAGTAGAGATGAATAATGCATAATTAAAAATTAGTGAAATACAAGTAGCAGCTATTCAATGTCACACACAACAATTTAAAGGAGACAACCCATCATGGCTATAGCAGAAATCACTAAACCAGGACACATAACAGAATGGTTCAGCATTTTGTTTTTTAATTAGCTTAGCTCCAGAAGAAACGCACAATAGTGACAGTTGCCAACTGGAATAAAACAAAGAAAAATTATTGTATAGTTATGTCTGCTAGTTAAAAAATGCAGGCACACCACACCTGAACAAATAACCTCCAGTGATGTTGAACAGGCTATTCACTGAGGAAATAACACAAAAAGCATCAGCTAATTTGTTTACTGCAATCTCCATTTATATTCCTGCTCTGTACTGGGAGAAAAAGACTCATCTGCAAGACTTACCTGTGCAACATTGATAAATTTTGTGATTACTTCTGCTCTTTGCTGGGGTGTTGGTTTGCTGAGAACCATGAGTTGGACCCATTTAGAGATGCCATTAAATAAAGCAATAGATCTCTCCAAAGTAGGATTGTTCTCCAAGCAGCCATGGATCACATAGCTT
This sequence comes from Aleadryas rufinucha, assembly GCA_013397815.1. Taxonomy (NCBI): domain Eukaryota; kingdom Metazoa; phylum Chordata; class Aves; order Passeriformes; genus Aleadryas; species Aleadryas rufinucha. The sequence goes on from VZTH01005161.1 coordinate 127,827, forward strand.
TGGTAGTCTGTGAACTAGCAGAGAAAAGGCAGTTTCAGTAAAACAGTGGACAACTGAAGAATCAAATTGAAACTTTAGTATTTTTTTTTCTTTTTAAAGCTCCTCTTGTTTAGAAAGTGACCATGACTCAGGGTCAGCAGCCCCTGCTGCACAACAGCTCTTCCTTAAAGGCTTTCTGCTGCTGTTTTCATTTGGCTTTTCCTTAAATGTCAACTTACAACTTGTTTGTGTGTTGGGAAATAAAGAAACCTGAATGAAGAATGTGATTGCTACTTCCATCTTTCCCATAATTTACTCAACACACTTTATTCTGTGTAGTTTTGACAGCCTCAAGCCATGTTGCTTGAGGATCCCAAAATCAAATTTCCCTAAACATTTGAAAAACATTTTTCTGCTGTCGTTTAAAGGGAGGTTTTCAGTAACTAATGACATAACTTCAGTATATGTAGAGAGTTGCTAGCAACGCCAGACAAGACGCATTTCTTGGTCTTAGCTGATCAAAACCAGCCTGCTAGAAAAACATACAAGGGCATATACTCTAACACAACAGATGCTTGTCTCCTAGTTGCAGATAAACTGTATTTCAGAGAATTTTAAATTTTTTTTGTTATAGTTAACACTGCCCTTCCTTCTTCCCCATTTTTTTTTAGACAGGTAAAACCAAAGACAGAATTCAGACGAATCATATTCTACAATTACATATTTTTAGAGAACAAGTAGTACAAGATTAATTAACTCTCATTGGTTGCAGAGAATCATCTGTGATAGCAAAATTCAAGCTGAAGAATTAACAGAGAAACTAGAAACAGCAAGTAAAAAAAAAAAGAAAATTCATTGCAAGTTTGAGTTTTCTTCCTGGAATCCCCACAGGAATTCAAATGCATCTTAAGTCTAATTAGTAATCCATGCCTTTTTTCTTGTTCTTCTCTCCTTCTTTGAGGTTAGCATTGCACAGATCACAGTAGGGTGTTTTCCCATGATTTGAAGTCGAGTAATTAACCTTTGAACATTATTAAGTGACATCAAAAGTGATTCTATTTAGACTGGTCTCAGCTCCTCATTGATCTCTTTTTCCTTCCTCTCTTGAAACAAACAAAAAAACTCATACATTTTTCTTAGTTTGGGAGTTTTATTTCTCTCATGCTCCTAAACACTTGAAAAAAAAGTCTCATTTTTCATCTTGAGAACTTACTACTTCCATTTGCCACCTGACACAGTAATGTCATGTGACCCTTTCATATGGATATTTGCCAGCAGAAATCAGCATTTCTTTTGGCATTTGTCTTACTCATTCGTTTTGTTTTAGCTTCAACTTTAGTTTTCACCCACTTTTGCCTCTTGTCCTTTCACAATCCTCTGCGAAAAGAAACAACTGTGCCTGAATTTCCCTCAGTGCCAAAGATCATCAGGCATGAAAAATGTCAAGGAAGTGCATGGCTATGTATATCATATGAGAGAGTATAAAGATTTACTACACTGAAATATTGAGAAAAAAAGTCACAAATGTGAAACCATGTGAACACTCTTTAAAGACAGGCTCCTAATTGCAAGTGACAAAATTGTGGGCTTCTTACAGAAATTCTCCTAAAAGATTTATGCTCCAAAAAAGTGAGATGTTCAGCTAGCTCAATGGGCTCCAGATGGTCAAACAGCAGGCAGGCTTTTCCTTTTTTGGAAATCTTCTTCCTTTGTGTAACTCTTCTCATCCAGTCATAGGAAGGACTGCAACAGAATAGATATAAGTCTCAATTCTGTTTGGGTCTACGTCAGTGTAGCCCACAGTTGGAATGTATCATGTAAAATCGACCACAGAAGGACCACGAGCCTTCTGGTCTGTGACATCCAGCACATAATAAACACTTAGAATAAGACATGTTCAAGAGCATAACAGAAGAGTTTTGGATGCACTACTACAAGTGATAAATAATAGCAGGTTTCTATTACAACAAAAGGACAATGTATTCTTCCCTATGATACATAAAGCCATAATTAAAGATGCTTTGGAAATACAAGAACAGTTCGCAACAAATTCTGGTATAGAATAAAAACATACTTGAATAACATCAAGGATTAATTTTTCCTCTGTAAGTCCACAGGTCCCTGAAGTAATGGAACAACAGAAACAGCCGAATACTGTGCATACGCCATATTTAAAAGAAAATCTACAATATCAAAAGAGATGCAAAAGCATGTCTGGTGATGTTTAAAAGGTAACTTTCATTTCAGCTTGTCAAGGAAATAGTGGTTGTAATAATTTTGATGCAATGCAGCTACAAATGTGAATGCTAAAAATTCTCCAGTTAAATAATAGAAAATACTACAAAAAACTAAGAGATTACTGATGAGAGGATGATAAACCTTCTCCGAGAAGATAGAAGATTTACACAGCGTGCCAGTCACTACATTGCTTGTTATTCTGTATGAAAACTTATACAAAAAAAAAGTAATACTAATCACTAAATTGGCACTTGCTTTGCCAGAAAAACAATTTATTTCCTGTTTATATGAAAAACTTACAGAGAAGAATCTTCTCTTTACTGTGTAACTATAACTTCAAATTTTTAGTAACTTCAAATTTTTAGTAGCTTCAAATTTAAAGACAATTTTGCGAGTGCTTTTTTTGCTCTCTCAAGATCAAGATGGCCCTTAGTATTTTTATACTTTGTACAGAACTAGAATTCTGGTGTTCCAGACACAAAGATGTTGCAGCTCATGACATCCTTACATGCTGGAGATATCAATAAGATGGATGTGATCCTCATATCCGAGTTGGCTGGCTACTTCTTGAAACTCTTCAGTCAAACGAATCAGCCCAAGATCCAAGTTAAACTCTGCAGGAAATTCCAAAATCCAGTATCTGAAATCCACAGACAGCAGTTAAGAGATGCCCAGAGACTCAGGTATAACATTCAGTGGCTGCATATATTTTACATATATTTTTTTAATAGAACTTTTTTCGGATCCACTGTTCTTTAGACAGAGAGAGTGAATTACCTCAGCCTGTTGCTTCTGTAATAATTTGTGACACTGAAGTGGCAAAAGCCACTTTATCTTTTAATTTTCTTTCCTTAACTCACAATAGCACAACAAAGCAGTATTCTATTGAAATGCAAAATTGAAGTGATGTCTCAGGTGACACTCACAGAAGGCACACACACGTTTTCCTGACTCAGGCTGCCAGGACACCCAAATAACACTTGCACTTGGTCCCTGTCCAAGCAAGACAACTTTGTCTGCTCAGAAAAGACTTTTCAATGAAAACGCAAATGTGAATTTGAGTGGCAGTTCTACCATGATAACTGTGTAAAGCAGATGTAAGCCACATAAGCTTACATGTCAACCACATAAGCCTCCTCCTCTAGGTAAAGGGGAGTGGAAAAGGCTTTTTCAGTCCTGCCTTCAGTAACCCCCCCTCACCTCTCTTCTCAGTGATATAACTTCATCCAGAGGAAGGAGGAAGAAACATTTGTTTGAATGAAGCAGGTTATATCATGATTACTTAAAAAGTCATGCTTTCTCTTTTACAGGGAAATGTTCCTACGTAAGAACAGCCCAACACATTAAAGCTTCCCCATGGAAACAAGGTCAGAGGAGCTGGTGCAAGGTTTGGAATACACCCAACCTCTAACAACTTCAGCATCACTAACAGACTCCTGTCATCATAAATTATGTAGGGATTGCATCAACTGAAGTCTACAGCCTGGAGACAATCTTCCTCTCCCACACTAAGTTACAACTGGAAGCAAAATGTGTCTCTCCTCTGTGTGGCACTCAAGTAGTCTCCCTCTGAGAGGCTGATAAATCATAACACTCATGAGCCAGATAAATCATAACACAAGTTTTCAGTTGACTTTTTAGCTTGATGCAGTTAAGTGCCTTAAAAGCTGGATTGCTCAACTTAATTGTTTTTAATACACAGAAATTCACTCTTCACTGGAGAATGAAGACCAAGTGAAAAAACCCAAACAAAATTACATTGATAGTATTAACAGAACCATAAACCCAAAGTGCTAGAGGACCAGAAGTGCATTTACCTCATGAAGTAGCAGATTTTCAATCTGAATTCATTGCAGTTCTCCCCATTGGCATCTCTATAAGTATGTCAGCTAAAGAAAGCTTTGTGTGCCTTGATTCAGCAATGTTGTTTTTATTCACTGGAGATGGATACTAGACCAACTGAATTTAAAACAGTATCAAACTTTTCTTCTAGAGATAACCACATTATGCTTCTGATATTTCATTCACTTTCACAACATCATAGGGGACAGAGACTATTTCCTGGTTGTCACTTCCCCCCCCCCCCCCCCCCCCCCCCCANCTATTCTACAATTCTGAATATTCTGCTGAAAGGTCTCTTGCCAGCTCTGGCTAACCAAATATGATAATACTTATGATTACTGAATTAAGAGGTACACATTACACATGGGTGCTTAGATATCACTGAAAATTTGTAGTACTCAAAGGCCAGCCTGCTGTGATACACTTGAAAAATTATCTTAGCCTCATATTTGCACTTATTCAAGGTCGATGCAAAGTCAGTATTCTTGTACATATCGAAAAAGCCCACAAAGTCTTTATGCGAGAATAAAGAAGCTTACAAACTTCCACCTTTTAGGTTGCAAAATTCACCTCTAAACCTTGTTTGTCACTAATTAATTGGCACATTTTTACAAGCTGTCAGAAAAACAATCTGTTTTTGACACTGTAATGCCAATTTGCAGCACTTTGTGAAAGGATATGTGGACAGAAGCTTGCCAGCCAGCTCTGTCGAAGGCAGATACCACCGGTGCATTAAAAGAAAGGTTCTTGGCAAATGGCTGGAACACTGGTTTCCTTTGTCATCTGCAAAAGAGAAACAATGAGTTAACCCCATCATAACAGAGGGGAGCTTTTATTCTTCAAGCACAGTCAGACAGAAAGGATCAAAAGTGGAAATGTTGGTTTGTTATCTACCAAAGAGGTAGGAAAGAATACCAGAGCACAAAAATGCCCCCTGAACAGTAACTACGGCTAAAATGCAGTCAAAGTTATTTAAGCAGAAGAAAAACCCCAAACCAGTGCAGATAACCCGCCATAGCTAAAAAAATAGGGCATGGGCACCACTGTGCTAAACTTTATACAAAGGCAGTGCAGTAATCTAAGGGACAAATCCAAAATTAGTCCATCAAGAAGGTGGGAAGATGATTTATGTACAACTACTTCCAATATTTATTTTGTTGCAGCTTTATAGCTTTAAGTTAGCAGCTAAGTTAATAAAAAATTATCTGCTTCAAGGAATTCAATGTTAAAGCATTGCCTCACATCTGTGCCCAAGGTTGCATCTTCAACCACCTTACAGAGACCCTTGTGTCTTTGCAGTGTAGCCATTGAAACTACACAAAGAGTTATTCTCTGGCAGGCTGGCTGACCATCAGTCTTCCCCAACATCTGCAATGTTAGATTATTCTCTGTCTGTCACTTTTTTAGAAGACAGTAGATGATATGAGGTATCAAACAGGAGCCACACATGGGCTGCGCTTGGCAAGAGAGTGTGTGTACAAGAGGAGACACTATTTCCAATACATAACAAATGCATGGGCTCTGCTAATTCTTTAATTAAGTTCTGGAACAACAAGTTTGATGGTGGTCTACAGAAACAGATGTATGGGATTCACTGCAGTTGGTAGCAAGGTCTGTCCATCCATCAGTTGTTCAATCTCTCTCACCTTTAGATGATTGTTTCTCTCCACATGGAAAAAAAATTAGTACTTCATTCCAATGAAAAGCTATCCTGCATCTCCAGAGAATCTAAATGTAGCTTTGTGAATCAATGCCCCATTTGAAAACATTTAAGCCCATCCATGAACTCATTTGACTGCAATGTGATATATGTAATGATTAATGGTGTTATGGATCAAGGTCTTTTTCATCACTTCTTTCCCTCAGACCTGGTACATCACATTTTAATAAGAGTAAAAAGATTACATGAGCCTTAGGTCATATACTTGCCAATTATTGCATGATGATTTGGAAAACCTTTAAAAAAATGACTGGTCAAAACCACAGCTGTGTAACCACTCAAGACAAAGATCAATGCCAGAAATAACTCCTTCAACAATTCATCTAAACATTTCTCTTGGTAAAGGCCAGCATTTTAAAAGCCTCCATACCCACAACTGTGCATTATCTGTATTAAGAAAATTTAATACAGTATGCATGTGATTAAAATTTTGTCTTGCATGATTATGGGCCAAATTGAAACATGGAAATTTTTACAGAACAGAAATGTTCTTAGCCAAGAGAAAGACGGGCTAAACCAGAAAACAGCAGGACTTATATTAAAAGATTAATTTCAATAACAACAAAATAAAATATTGAAAGAGCATACCAAACATTTCAATACAAGCGTTCAAAAGCTCATCTAATGTTGCAGCCTTTCCAAGAGTGTTTGACCCCATTGTCTTTTAATCGTTGTCAAAAAATAAGAGACATTTTCACCAAGTAGAAGGATGCTTCTTCAAATGCCCAGCTTTTTCACTTTATTTTGTTGGTTGCATTCTTAGCTGGACTTCAATGAAAATCTGAAGAAAGTAAAAGAAATCATAATTATATGACCATATGGAAGAATTGTCAGGATGCAATGCTTACAGTTCAACTCATCTTTTCTATAAACTGCTTTTTCCCCACATGACACAGAGCATATGAAAGATTGCCATAAGCTTTCCCTATATTCCAGCTTGTGTTTCTAAGCATTGTCCAATTGTTTGTCCACTAGCACAAAATAAATCCGTAGCTAGGGTCATAAAACAGAAACCAGATGGTAAATGAGGGCCTGCATGTGCAATGACGCACATTTTGTTCAAGTCATTCTATTTACACTTGATAAGTCACTTTTTGTTAATAACCCTGCTTTTATGTGTTTAAGCATAACCATTTTTTTCCCCGGAGGTTACTGGTTCGTGATAATGCTAATGGTCTTAATTGGCACAGACCACATAAAGTGTTTAATGAAGTTCATAGCAAACATTGAACTAGGAGGCAATTTTTCGAAGGACCTTAAGATCAGCTTTTTAAAATAAAATAAATCTTCCCACAGTAACTGAGCAGTCACAGAAAGCTGAACACATACGCAAACTTTTAAATTTTATTATACATCTACTATGCATTTAAATATCAAATATCCATTTACCTGCACAGATGCACAGAATACTCTGTTACAAGCTTTCAGAAGTAATGTTAAAGGTTATATTTAAAGAAGAGAAGAAATCATTAGTTTTTATTTTATTATCTATCTGTGACTAAGCCTCACTATTGCCTGATCACACCAAGTATTTGAAATGCGACAAACAAGTACATCCAGCAACTTCTCTAGGAAAAAAAAAAGCCAAGAGTAAAACTAAAAGAGTCCTTGAAGTGAAACAATACAGGAATTTGGGAAATTCATTTTCAGAAGTCATTGCCCGTAACATCAACTTTTAAATACTGATTGTGCAAAGCACTGATGAACCATATACCTGCTTTAATTCACCCACAAATATAAAGTTTTTCAAACCCACTATATCACAGACCTCGCACTGCAAGCCCAGTCCTGGTAGGACTGGCATTCTTCACCCTTTTTACTAAGCCGCCCTGACCCACTTCCCACTGGTCGGGGTTACAATGAGCACAGAGTGCTCTGAGCTGTGTCTCTGTGGAGACACAAATATCACTGTGGTCCAGCCACCCAAGGGACACCAGGCAGTGCCAGCTTTACTGGCCCTGCTGGTGTTACTTCAGCCAGCCAGCTCACACCCACAGCACAGGCAGGTATGCTCCTTCCTCTGAAAAAGGCAGGGCCAACACATCCTGACACAACTCCTAGCTCCCAGAAAGAGGACAAATTCCTGCTCATTCAGGGCAGGTCCGCACTACTGAGCTGACCATGCCCAGGCTGGCCTGCAGCTCCATCAGTGACGTCTCTCAACATCCCAAGCAGAGTTGGCATGTGTAAGCTGCTCATTGCTGGCCTATGCTAGCTCCCACCTGCACCTCATATCCATTTAGGACACCACTGACTGGTCAGAGATGCTCTAGCAACACAGTGCACTGCATCCCAGCACCTGGAGAAGTGTCCTGCACTGGACACTTCTCTATAGACCCAGCCTCAGAGTCCTGCAGTGCTGAGGCTGTTTGAAGCATGCAGCAGTGTTTTGCTTGGAAGACCTTCAAAATATTCTATTCAGCCAAAGATGCAAGTCCTATGAGGAGCTGGTATTGTTTAGTCTGAAAAAAGGTAAACTGAAGGGAGACCTTATCACTGTCTACAACTGCCTGAAAGGAGGTTGTAGCCAATTGGGGGTCAGCCTCTTCTCCCAGGTAAGAAGCAACAGAATGAGAGGAAATGGTCTCAGGTTCCACCAGGGGAGGAATTTAGATTGGATATTAGGGAAAACAACTTCACTGGAAGGGTGGCCAAGCACTGGAACAGGCTGACCAGGGAAGTGGTTGAGTCATTGTACCAGGAAGCATTTAAAAATGTGTAGATGTGGCACTTGGGGACATGGTTTGGTGATGGACTTGGTAGTGCTGTGTTAATGGTTGGATGTGATTATCTTCAAGTTGTCTTTTCCAACCTAAACAATTCTATGATTCTATAGTATTATTTTTAGGTGTGTTCCTACAGCCAGGCTCTTTCTGGTCCCATCCAGTAATGGATTTAGACATGATAATCTCTTCCCTGAAGCTGAGAGGACCCTGGAGGACATAAGCACAACTCACTGAACAGGGAGTTTCTACTGGTCTATGCACACAAAATGCCGCAGTCCAAGTCAGCCAACAAGAAACTTGACCAGAGAGGTGCAAATATTAGATCCTGCCCCTTCCTCCTAGCTGGAAGAAAGCACTCTCCTCTGAATGTGGTGGTGCAGAACCCCTTCTTGAAGGAACACATTTGTTTTTCTAGGAATCACAAAGAGATGCTACTTGCAACAAGTCAAGGGGAAACGAATCCTTTCACACAACAGTAAACAGAGCATGCACTTAAGAAAAAGGGGGAGGTGGGTACACAGTGGTCCTTGGCTTCAAGCCTGTGTAGCAGGTGGTGTCCTAAGGGTTGGCTCTGGGGCTGGACAGGGCAGCGTCAGCCCTTCCTGCTAGAGCTGGGCTACCACCAAACCCAAAGTTGTGTGAAGTGAACCAGAGAATGCAGAGATGCGTGGCTCTCTAACCTGCTGGTCAGGCCACACGAGCCAGGGTTACCCTAGGGTCAGTCTTTCTTCCCAAGACTGTTTATGTATTTAAAGTGAAAAAAAAAATGTAAGCAGAGCATTTGCTTGATTTACTTTCAGTTAGCCAGCAGCTGTGCAGTGTTTTTCAATATCACAAGTTTGTACACTTAACTTTTGCTAGAATCCCACTTCGGGCATGTTTGTCCTTTTGACCGTCCCCAAATCCTTCTCTCAGTGCTTAAAGAACTGGTGTGATTTTTGCAAAGCCAGCTATCTAGCTCTTCCAGATTCATCTGACTTAGGTTTTTTTCAAGAGGAGAAAAATAAAATAATTTGCCATTTCAAAGTATTTTTTAGTCAGCTCCTCAAAAAATTAAATGGGGAAAAGCTATTGCATTTTCTGTCTAACCCTAGAAATTGCTGAGCATGAAATGTAAGAGTGGAAGAGATTTGAACTGGCTTTTCACTTTTGTTAGTATTCCCATCCTCCGTAATATATCGCATAGGAGAGTATCATCTTTGTCTTCCACTGACAACAGTATAAAGGCAGCCATACGGTAATTAACAAATAATGCCCTTGGTAAAATTGAAGGTTTGGGGTTTTTCTTAAATTTTACAACAATTACTTAAGTGGCAGACACCTGACAGACCTGACATTACAGTACTGTCCTCCCAAACAGCCTATCTGACCTCTAAAGGTCAGAGAATTATTGTAATAATGATGCTTAAAGAAGAATAAAACTCTTCCACCAAGTGAAGAACTGGCTGACTGGGTCTGAGCCAAAACCTGATATCACATCTCTTGACTGCAGACTCCAAAACCCACAACCATTACATCATTATTTGTGTGATTAAGCACTGCTGTTCTACTAAAACAATAAAGGGCTTGTCCATGACTGTGCCACAATGGTATCCAACCACACACCAGCACCTGTAGAGATGGATGAGTAAAATACAACTCTAAATTTCATCTACACAAATTAAATAACTATATTCTGTCAATGGTCGAGTGCAAGAAAGACACAAAATTAAAAATACAATAAAATCATAGCAGAGTTTTTCTATATATAAATAATTAAAAACATTGGACATATGTGGCTATTATTTAAAAATTGATTTCCAGAAGTGCAGTTGGACTTCCAAATAAAGATAACTTTGAGAATCTCTGCCCCCAGCTGCTTTCCAGTGTAACACTAAAACATCTTATTGCCATCCAGCAGTTTCAGGGAATGATTGCACACTATAATGAAACTAATAAACAAATTTTTGCCTTATGATGGAATTACAAATCTTATTGGGTTTACTGTGATTAACATAGGCTATGAAGGACACAGGAGGCACACAATCCTCCACAGCCACCCATTCGCATTTCTGTATCAGTCCACTTGGAATTACAGTCTCCCCTGCTGCTAACCTGCCACATGGTGGGAAGGGGTTTTGGGGGATAATCAGGAATGGGTGCAAGGGCAGCAATACCAAAAACACAGACCTTAGCACTCACTCAAAGCAAACAGCTTTTTCTAAGGGACCTCCTTCATTTAGGCAATAGAAACAACCATGATATTCCTATGAACCAAGTCATGGTATCAGGCATGTTGTACTTTATTTTATGAAATATTTCTATCATAGGATGTGTACTTCCTCCTTAGGGAGAAAGCAGAAACATCTGCAGTGATGTGCTCAGAGGTTAGAAGTTTGCCATGGACCAATCTACAAAACATAGAAGTCCTTCCAGGTCCTGCCATCACCCTGACTGCCACATGCACACAGTTAATTTCAGCAGATGGGTTTCCTTAGTATTTTCTTGCAGTGCAATTGCATTTTGTGTTCAGCATTTTGGAAGTCTTGAGATGGTGGTATTGTGGACTGTCTTGATAGATCACTTAAAAGAAGTATGTAGGCTGTGAGCTCTTGAGACAGATGTGGTCAGGTGCAATACATCAGTGTTTAGAAGAAACAGGATACCCTGCCAGCAAACTTGTGCTCTTACGCAAAAGCATCAAATGGGGTGAAAAGGGTGGGCAGCATGAAGCCAAGTTTTAAATGTTGGCTACTGTCATCAGTAAAACCAAAAGACATCACTTCTACTGCTGGAGGCTACTAAGGGGAGGTCCACACCTACAACCTATGGCAGTTTAAATAATATTAAAATGTCAAGTCTGTACAAATCCCTGTGTGGGCAGTCTCACATGGATTTCAAGCAAGTTCTATTGGTTACAGGAGCAAGCTAAATCAATAAGTCAGTTTTAAGTAGGCTTAAATTTGACATACAAGGTAATATTTATTCAACTAAATTAAATTCAAGCAGCTTTTTGGCCAGGCCAAAGTAAATGTACATGCAGCATTTTCCTCATTTATTAAAAGTGGGCTATTTTCCTTCTACTTAAAGACAATAAATAGAGGCACATGCAAATAGTCCTACCTTGATACAGAGGCACCTCTATGGGTTGCAGTTTATCCATAAACTTTCCAGAGGCCTGCACACCGAAGACTCATACTCTTTACAAGGTTAGGACATTCCTGGGGCTATAAGCAAGCCAGACCTCCCCCTATCCTCCCTCCTCCAAGCCTACACAACACAGCAGTGAATGCTTGCCTTAAACAGCTTCCACCTTGCTGCTGGAGGAGTGCTAAGTGTGAGCAGCTCAGCAGGAAAATCCAATTGGTAGCAGTATGCAGAAAAAGAAGCTGAGAAGAAATCACGGGTCTCATGAGACAGTCAAAGGTACCTTCCCTTGCTACACCTTTTTGCATTATTCTGTCCTAATCATATCCAGGGCAAACTCTTCAGGACAGAGGTCATCTGCTACCCTGCAGGTGTAGTGGAGGCTCTCACAGTAAGACCCTTCCTTGTTACTAGTCCCCACATTTATTAGTGTAATTACCATAATAAGAATCCCAGCTGGGACTGCACCTTTGCCTACAGAGGTGCAATCAAGACATCTGTTTGGGCTCAAATCAACACAGATCTTAGATTGCCTACTGTGTGGTTCCTGGAGTTTACTCTCTCCCAGCAGTTAGGTACTTCTTGTAGCTGGTCAGTACCAGTTTATTTATTACCATACACACAAGTCTATTTCTAGAAAACTGAGCAAGTGACACAGGGGGTCAGGTTTCTCCAGTGTCTGACTCAGGCAGGAGCTGTGCTAGGCAGGACAGGACAGAGATGCTGGGCTGTCAGGCAGCCTAATGCCACTGCTTCTGCCCAGCCCATGACCTCAGCCATCACATGCAGCTGGCTGCAGGAGGGCACATCTGGCTTACCAGTGACATTGTGTGGAGCAAGGACACAGAACAAGGAAGAGATTGTGGCACTTCTCCATGAATGCAAGATACAAGTCCTGCTGCGGGCAGGAGAGGAATGAAAATGAAATATGGGAGTCTTGGCCTCATCTGATGTGACTTCCCAGAACCTGTTCACCTTTGCTGCACACCTTCAGATAGTAGTTAAACAATAAACCACATCAACAGTCTGCACCCTATTGCTTTGATTCACTCTTGTTTTGGATCAAAGGGGAACTTAAAAAGACACTAAACAACAGAGTGGGAGGTCTGTGTTTGAAAAGAGGACAGGACAGGGGGATGGGTAAGCATAGGCTGCTGGTGGCTGGCCAAAGCCAATCCTTTGGTGAGACAACCAGCAGTGCACAAGGTCAGGGTCAGTACTCAGCAGTTTCTCCCCACTGCTGCTCCCTTCTCACTCTTGTCCTATGATCCAGCATACGCTCTCTGTGGGCCACAGTCCCTTCAGAGGTGCACTTGCTCTGCCCTGAACTTATCAATGGGCCAGATGCTCTTTGGGGAAGTACCTGCTCCACCACAGAGCACCTCCTTGTCTTCTGACCTTATTATTCCCTCTGTTCTTCCCTCCTCCCATCCATTCCCTTGTTCCCTCCATGTTTCCCCCTCCTCAGAATTCTCTGCCTTTTCTTAAATATGTTTTTACAGAGGTGCCACCATCTTGGCTGATGGGCTCAGCTGCATGGAGTCCCTTGCAAAGACAGCTGGAAGTGGCTATGTCAGACACAGGGCAGCCCCTGGCCTCCTCCCACAGAGGCCATGCCTGCAGACTCTCTGCTGCCAAAAACTTGCTATTTACATCCAGTATAGCCTCTAAGGGATGAGTATTTGTGCCTTAGCACAAAAGTATTCAAGCTACAAATTCTCAAAATATATTTTATTATGCTTAATTTTGAGAGAAGGCTCCACTAAACTTAATGCTTGCTTTCACAAGTCACCTAACTAACACAGAAGGCCATTATAACCCATTTCAAGCCCTTGACATCTACTCTTCCATGGAAACAGAGGTTAAATTAACAGGGCCACAGGTAAGAGACCAAGTGGATATATGGATCCACTCACACGGACTATTCATCTGTTAGTTGAGAGCCACACAGTGTCTTGTACAAGTTCATAAATCAGCATATGGAGTGCAATACACGCTGACCTAAGACAAAAGAGAAGCTTACAGAAATCATGAGGAATGCCAATGGACAGTCACATGACCAAATACTTCCAGTAATCAGAAAGTCACTTGATTAAGGCTTGAGCTGCTTAGATAGCATATTGTTTAGCATTCTTTCTGTGAAACATAACCAAGATGATTTCAGAGACAACATAACACCTCTACCACCACCGCCCCCAGGTTTTCTCCCTCATAATCCACCTAAAATAATGGATAGCTTAATAACTGGATTTGTAAAAACAACAAAGGTTTCATTCCCAATTGCAATACTAGCATTTTATGGAACTGGTTATCTACCATACTTTAGGTTTGTCCCATCCACTTCTGTATTTGTTTCCTGTATTTACTTTGTTATTTGCCTCTGTAATTTTAACTCCAGCTAATAAATGGCAGTAAAATCTGAACACACACATCCTTGGTTTGTTCCATATACTATGCTGATGACATCTTCCCCATTCCATGAGTCAAGGTAGTACAGTTGTCCAGAATGCATCAGGTTAGACGGGAGAGCTAAGGAAGACTTTAGTTTGTTTTCAAAAGAAAGAAAACTCCCAGCCATGCTTCTCAGTAGATTTGTCACAAAAATTATTTTGCTATTCCTAGTAAAGTAAAATCAAATAATCAGCATCAGACATTTGATTAACATGTGACACCAGGGGATGCAGCTCTTCTGAGAATCTTTGTGCTTCAGACACATTAGAGATCTCCAGCACTGAGGGAGAGGACAGCAACAGCAGTAAGAGTTTTACATACTCTAACTTGATCTTTTTTCAGAAGCCAAGCAAGACACCATCAATACCTCCTATAAGTTATACTACTGTCCGTAAGCCTTCCGAGAAATTCTTGGCAATTACCTCTGCTATTCATAGACTTGAATAGAGCATCTTTCAAGAGTAAGTCTGCTTTGTTAGCCTAGTCAAGTCAGAGTTAAAATACATTTTATCAGCATATATTCACAACTGGTTACACTGTTACATGCCTAATGAGGTTGCTCAAGCCCAAGCAAAAACCAGGTTTTTTAGTTATTTTAAAAAAACATCTGGGGAAGTAATCAACCTTTCAGTTCTGAAAGACAGACTCCCAGAATATATATTACCATTTATCTGTTACAAAATATTTTAATATTTTATTACTGTTTACCTTAGCCAGTTATATTCTCTTAAAGACAAGTTAGAAAAATCACACTTATTTATTAATTAGATTACTAAGAAATCCTAGGCCCTATCTGCCTAGACCTTCTGATATGTTCAGCTTGAAGATCTACCACAAAGCTTGTTGTTTCTTATTTTTTACTAAGCCAAAATTTTTCCATAGTAGCATAGTCCCTGGGCAGTGACTTCTTTCATGCTGTTAAATATTCCAAGAGTTATGATAGTTTTAGAAGTCAGCACTGCTTTCAGTGTCACACAACTTTTCAATCAATTTTAAGGCAAAGAGGAGTCATAAGAGCATGTAACTTGTATTCAAATTCGCCAAGTTGGGTATCAAGTTCTTGTCTAATAAACCCATATCTTCTAAATCAATTTTTCCCTTGGAAGAAGCTTTTTCACTCCATATCATTCTGTAATCTCCAGTTATTTCCCACTGTAGACTAACTACTCATGGAACAGTACTTTCTGGGTCCCACACTTGGAGACAGCCACACTGCAAACATCTGTGCCACCCATTGTTATGATGCCACAGGAATTGCAGACACATGTGGAGCTTCTCAAGCCTGCCAAGCTCTACAGCCTTGTGCTGCTCACCCAAACGGTAGAGATTATAGCTAAGTGACCCAAAAAGTAAAATTTTAAAACACTATCCCTCTTCACTGGCCATCTCTGCAGCTATGTTGTATCAAGGTAAGGCAAAATCATTATCTGCAGTCACAGATACCAGCAGGGAGAATTCAACACCTCCAACTTACCTGCTATAATTTCCAGGAAAAATGATCATATTTGATTTGTCACTCTTTCCGGTTTCTGGCCTTTCCCAAACTGAAGAAGAACTGCAGTTACTTTACATCTACTAAAAGCACGGGTATCACCTTGTGAGAAGGGGCGGTTAAGTGCATGTTCATTTTTTCTTCTTCAGTCCTCTTATCCCCTATATTCCCTTGCATCTCTCCCCATCAATTCACAATTCATACCTACCCTAGTGTGAGGAGTGGCCTCCACGTGTAGTGAGAGCAGTTTTGTTGCCGACCTTTCCTCCTGTGACTACAATCAAAACCTAGGTTGGCTTCAGAAATATCTCGACCATGTATTTACAGCCTGGGAAGTACTTATCAGGGCAGTAAATTGAAGGCAGCAACTGGCAAAACAATAAAGGCAGGAAGAGGCTTTCAGAGACTTAAGTAATGGGAAACTGGATGTCTGAGATGGAGCAAGGCAGAGTTAAAAGGACAGAGGGCAGGACAGAGCTTTGGCTCCTTTCGCTCATTTGGCTGTTATGGTGCATTTGTAATCGGATAATCTTTTGTTTTCCCTTTGATGAATGTAGAAAATGGTTCACATGTAACTGCTATTTCCCCACAGACCTGTTAATAGGTCCCAGACAAGGAGGGAGCCTGGACCAGTTGCTAATGGCCAGCAACCCTTCTCCCTCCCTGGTGGCAGCTGCCCATTCATTTGAGAGCCGTTGCTCTTTAGGGAGAGAATGTAAATGAAAATGGTACGCAAGGAAACAGTGACAGACGCATGGCAGCAGACAGACCTGCTGCGTGACCCTTGGAGCTCGTGCAGATTGCAGTCTCCTGCACGCTCACATGAAGCAGGAAAACTTGTCCTGGGTGGTGCTCTGGTTTTGCAGCTGCAGAAGTCACCAGCGCCTCACGACTCACAGGCAAACAGGCCTGCAAGAAGCTGGCAGAGTAAAAACACAGCCTGGAGGTCAGGAGAGATCCAGTGTCTTTCTTTTAGGAATTCTGTCGGCAGATGCTGGTCATCAAAATACATAAGCAGTTTCTCACCTCTTGTTATAACTTCCAAGTTTCCCTTGGGAAGATGGGTGAAACAATGGCAGCTTCAGATTCTTAATGATGCAAAGAGAGTATTTTAAACACAGGCATAGAGTGCTTCTTGGGTCAGTTCAGAGTTTTTTGAAACACTAAGCCTCCAGCAGAGAAGAGCAGTAAAGAGATTATTTGCTGGTTTTAATGTGTCTGACTAGATTTTGTACTTTTTTTTTCAGAGGTAACAAAGCAACAACCATCAGTGAGCTGACTGAACTTTGTTTTCTCACCAAGCAATCTACTGAGAAACATACACTGGTTAGTACAAACATGAAGACACAGCAAACCTCTAAAACTGTTTATGACACAAGAAGTCTACAGAGTACAGGATATGAGAACAGTGTCACCACAGCTCCTATATTCCTATACCCAAGCTCTTGGAACAGAGTGAGTTTTATTAATAATCACATACCTTCCTAACAATAAGACAGCTTGCAGCCAACAAGTTAAATGCCTTCTTTAAAAAGAGAGTAATGTAAGAATGTGCTATATATGAAAATATACAGAACCGCAAGACAACTTGAAAAAGGGGAAGGAACAGTGTAAAAAAAAAACTCTCAAAGAAAAAAGAGGAAAAGCATCTTAGAGTTTCTGCTTTAATAAGTAATACTTCAAACAAGCAACTGTGGTCTTTATTTTGCTAAGATTATTTTGGCAGTTATATATTTATTGTATGAAAGAATATTTAAGAAAGAATATTTAAGACAGGATTGCAGCTACACAAATATCCCACTTCCACAGCCACAGAACACACTTCTACCATATGACTTCAGAAAAACAAAGCTTATCAAAACCACTTGGTTGAGTTTGCAAAGCTCATGTCTTAAGATACAATACTGTAATTCTTTAAAGCTCATGTATGCTAAAGATTCACCATTATTTGAAAAGCAACAAGAGCAGTTGCTGTAGCTGTAACAGCTGAGAATCACATACTGCACCCAGTACACTTTTGGCTTTGTAGATAAAGCCCTGTCAGTTAATTGTTAGTATAACAACTTTGCAGTAGCCAGTCCAGACCATCTCAAGCAACTTGAGAGACTATCAAATTTATTCAAACCTGTTTGTTTTGTATTTATAGAGGACATCCATAACTCTTTACTCCTTGGCATATAATTATCAAATTCAAGGACCTTACCAGAATTTCTTTACGTATCTGCTAAACTCCAATAATTGTAAAGAAAAAAAATCCCGTGGCTATGTAGTAAAGCTAATATCAAGTGAAAAATGTGGTCAAGTAAGGACAAGAAATTAAAGGGGTTGGGAAGATCTTGATTTAAAAAGCTGATTTAGAGGCTTCAGGACTTGTTTTTCTTCCCCCAGTATTTAGCATTTAAAGACTGGCTGCTGTTGCAGTCAGGTTTTCAAAACAGCTCAGTCCTTTTCTGGCTTACTTACAGGAGCAAATTATATTTCTGTAAATACTAGTATACTAGATAACCATGCTCAAGTAAAATTTTACACCAATTTCTAGTTCAATATCATTAAATCAATTCAAGAATTCAAAAAGGAGAAGGAAACACAGACACGAAGCAAATTGCAAAAGGGCCTTTGCTTAAGATACATTAATCTGAAAACCACGTCTCTTATTTTAGTTCTGCAATACGAGCTGAGAACTAGATCCTAAAAAAGGATTAAGAGCCCAAATCCTGGCTCCCTTTTACTTCTACGGCCTGACTCCAGGAGTATGTTTCTCAGCCTGATCTCTCACTTCTCACCCCCTTACCCCAGAAGGTGACTGCCTAGAGCTTGTAACCTCTTTCTGCACTTTCAATATTAAAGTCTGAATCAGTAAAATCAAGAAGCTCCCTACTGAGGTCACTCCTAAATCCTTTTGGGATATGTACACACAAAAGTCCTCTGCCTTGTCTATGTTAAGCATCCTTTAGTCACACCTAACACATCAATCCCACACTACACAGGTGCAGTCATGATGCCCAAGTTCTTTTTCCAAGAGCTCTGAACACTCCTTAAAGCTATGAGAGACACAGGATCAACTCTTCGTGTTAATGAAAGGATTGCAGATCTCACACTGTCTTGGCTGAGACTACAGAGGAGATTTACCATCCTCCAAACCTTGTAATTCCATATTACATGAAATAATGAAGTTTCTATGGCCTGCAGGGAGCAAGCAAGCAAGAACGTGACTGTGTAATTTAAGGGGAAAAGCACTCACTCAAGAAGAGGGGAAAAAAGTGAATTCTAGTTCCTGCCCCAATTCATACTTTAGATAAAAATATACAGACAGTCATTAGGGCAGGGCCTGGAAACAAAGAGTTTTAGGAAGGGTGGCAGCTGCTCCAGGAAGTATGTGTTCATGAATTCAGCAAAGCAGAACATGAGTAAGCAAGCTAAAGTAGGCAAGACATTTTTAGCAGAGGAGATTATTATTAGTCTTTTAAGGAAGCTATTTCATGAACAGTGTGATAAGGCTGGAATGTCATGGCTATTCTGATTTAGATGACAAAAATCACAAATATCCAGACAGTGAGTTGACTCAAGCCCTAATTCAGCAAACTTCTTCTGATGTAATTTTCCCCACTGGTAATCAATTCTGTATTTGCATAAATTGGGGGTTTTTTTACTTCCCACTAGCAACACCAGAAATTTCCAAACAAGCTCTGGGCTCAAACAACACGTTGCTGCAAAAACAAACAATTTACCACTGTGTGCCACGCGAACCAGCACCAAGATTATGGATTGGGTGGACCTAAGTGAAGTACGGGTTATGAATAGAAACCTATCTGTACTAATGCTACTTCAGATTAAGGAGATTCAATTTGTTGAGACCAGAGTTTAAGCTGGAGAAATGTTACATCTTTAAAAAGAACATGACCAAGAACACAGCATTATGACAAAGAATGTGTGCAACCTTTGGTCATGTGTCAAAAGCAGCCCTATCAATGTGTTTAGCAAGCCTGAAAACATCCCCCATACAAGCCATGTTCAGTCTATTTGACCATATAATGTATGACTTACTTAAATTCTGGTCTCTAAGACTGATTTCTGCGTTGAAAATCTTCAACCTGTTTCAGGCATGGGGAGCAAAATAGGCTTCAAAAATAATGGAAAATCCTAGTTCATCTCAGAGATCCTGTTCCTGCACACACCTGCTCTCCAGACCCCCTTGCACAAGCCCATCACTGCTCCGAGCAGAACAGGTTTCCGTAGAAGGGGTTGAAAAGAGAAGTAGTTTTAACAGGAGTGGAAGGAGTTGTATATGGAAATGTGTTGATGTATATAACACGTAATATCCATATGTGTATCTCAGCTACTGCACATTAATCTTGGTATGACTTTTATGGTAGTCCAAAATAGATACACTGCTGAATCACTGATGTTAAATTTGTGTTAATTTAAGATGATACAGTTATTTTCTCTTTGCAGGAACTAAATATATGAAGTGTCTGAACAAGAATAGCTCTGGTCTCACTAATTTTGCACGTATTATTATGCCTGGCAGGTTCTTGAGATGCTGAAGCCTATTCCCCTTGCTCAAGAAACTCCAGATCATTAGCAAAGAGCATATGCATAAATCACAGGTGGGAGAGTACACTATAGAGAGAGTCAAACCATTTCACTTATTTAAATGTGGTCAAGGGGAGCAGTTATTCAGAGAAGTGAGACAGCAGATGGCCACCAAAACAACCAAAGTAGGTCTCAGGGGTAATTGTATTTTCTGCTGAGCTGTAAACATCAGTCCTGTGGGTATTTCCACACACCTACATGTTGATCCTGACCTCATACACACTTAGAGGTTAGTTGAGCTTTCTGATGGGATCTCTCGTGAATTTGGCCCAGCAAATACCTATGTATTTGCAGGATTAGTCTTTGTATATGAACTGGACTCACCAAATCTGTTTTGTTGATGTTGCTGGTGCTTGTAGCTGATATTCTTCTACATTCATTACAAGAGGAAAATTCTCCCCCGTCACAATTCTGGTGGTCAGGTGGTTTTTAGATATGTTATACCAATAAGAAAACCTATTAATGAGAAAGTACTACTGCACTGGCTATTCCCATTGAATAGAAAAAACACAGAGAAAAGCAATGAGGAGCAAAAACGAGAAGACCTGAGAATTTGTTGCAGGCTTTTGATTCAAACTCATAGGTATAAAACATATAAAACATTCCTATTATCAGATTGTAAGAAAGGGCCAACATGAAAACACATTTATCAACTTCAGCAGTGCAAAGTGAATATACCATAAATATGTTAACAGAAAACAGTCAGTGCAAGTTGTTTACAGTGCCTGTACAAATGTATTGTAGCCAGGCCTAGACAGGTTAGGGAAAAAAGAAAACCACACAAATATCCTTACAGTATTTTTAAAAGTAGTTTCCTCTCTTTATTCAGGAACATCCTGGGAGTGGCTCCTCGGTACAATGGCATTTTCAACTAGAAAGAGGGGCTAGAACAACTGCAGTTGCTCCTCAGCTAGAGGTTTTGATACAGAGCAGAAATATATCCATTCAGAGAACTGCCAGGCTGCCCTGATCATTTCCTCAGAGTAAAGGGAAAAGATTTAAGAGGAACCTTATGACGCTCTCAGTGACAAGGGTATGTGCTGAGCTTCTGCATAGGGACAGCAATATCCCCACTGTTACCCCATCTCCTGTACAATGTAATAAAAAAAAAAACAGGATGAACTTTTGATTACGTATTGGACTTTATCTAGAGACCCATCAAGGGGAAATGCAAGGGCAGAGCACTTCTCTGAACAAAGAATGCTGAAATTTAATTAATGTGCTTCATGCCTATGCACACCTGCCTTGACTAACATGAACATAATGGGAGTGTCTATTCAAAAAGCTGAGCATTGGTTTTTATGAGATCAGGATGTTATAAAATAATATAAAGGGGTAGTGGTACAGAGGTAGTGTTTTCTGCTCAAGTGCAAAACCAGTGTGTGCCCCAGTGGTGTTCCGTGACTGGTGTTGCAGTGACAGATGCTGCAGTTAGAATTCACAAGAAAAGCGAAAAAGTGAGGAGAGCCTGAAAACTGCACTTGTTTCTCAAAGTACACTGTCTGTATTTAACAGTAAGTATTCTTACCAAAATGCATTAGTGATAAGGATTGAAACAATTACACTCTCGAGAATCTTGTGATGTTGATCAAGTTTTCTTCATTTTGTAGACAGGGAATTTGAAAATCTAGTAATGGGTCTTGAATTTAATTCAGAATCAGATACAGAAATGACATCTGGAAGCTGTAAATAAAGCAGGGGTTCCTATCTTAAACTTTGAAGATCCAAATGATGAGTTATACTCCTTGATGGTAAATTACCTTAATAGCCAATAGTACAGAGGTACAAAACTGAGCTCTCCCACCACATTTCTTTGAGCCAATTCAGTTACCACTGTAAGAACATGTTTTCAGACATTATTATCTGACGGCGAGCTCAGTAGTGCAGTTATCTAAAGTTTACTTTGTAATCATAATTTTGCCTCTTTTATACTACCCTTAATCCCCAGGGCTGCCTGAGAATAAAATCAGCTGCACAAGAGGCACATGTAGCTGGCTCACAGTCCAGCTGGTGCAGAGCCATATGGCTTTACATCAACCTTCTGCACCAATACTGGCACAGTGGTTGTAGAGAAGCAAGGAAGAAGTTACAGCAGGTATGGACTGAGCTCACATCTGTTTTCTGGTGGATTTGGGCTTTAACTTAGGTTTAAAACATGGTCCCTCAACAGACCTGGACAGCTCACTTAACAGAGAACACTCATTGCAAATACAAAACACAGTGTCAGGAAACAAGCACACGATGGCATAGTCTTACTCAAAAAGCAGAATTCCTACAGTTCTGAAGAAAAAGAAGTTTATTCTGGGATCAGAATAAAAAGCAACAGGAGACAAATTATTCTCCCTGCCCCACATGGAACATGGAATGGAGATGTGGACATGCTGGAGGGGCCCCATTGCAGCCAAGGTTCCCAGGGCACCAGGGGCTCCTGACACAATGCCAGGCACCTCAGGACCTGCAGGCCTGCTCCATTTGTGGTGTTCCATGGTATCCTTGTGGGAGGGCTGCAGTGCGCTGAGAGCACTTCAGTTCTTGGTTCAAAGGCAGTCTACCCTTGGAGACACAAACAGGCAGGAAGCCACACAACCTTCTAGGTTTGTGAACAATTGAAACTGATTGACATTTTCCTATAAAATTTGCAATTAACTGTCAAAGCCATAAACTGTGGTTTAAAAGAAAAGGAAAAGTCTTCAAGGAGAAATAATGTTTCACTTTTTTATGTTATGTGAGAAATCTTTGAAAAGTTTATTCTCCCCATCTTTAAAGGAGAGACTGCATGCAACCTGTCAGTGCTTACTCTTAGACCTTCCTCAACAGGACCCCACTGCTCTCTACCTCTGCCCCTCTTTAACCTTCCCCAAAGCACCTTAGTCTTATCACATGTCAAGATCCACCACTCATTCATCTGTTCCCATTCCTGCTAAGTCTTCCTCCAAAGAAACCTGATTCATCTCTATGTAAATAATTGATCAAAAGTTCCTTTTTATGTATCCTATACCTCGCTTTAAAAGAAAACTTCAGACCGTAAGAGTCAAAAATTATCTGACAGGGACATCAATCATTCATGAAGCAAAACCACAAAACATGCAAGTACCCAAAAATAAATTGAATTAAGAACTTGGAGGTATTTAGAAGACTCATTCCCTGTTTTTTAGGCAGGATTTTTTCAATCTTCACAATCTAATTATGCGTTATTATCCAGAATGACTCAATAATATCTTAATCAGTACGTCTTCAGTCTTCCTGCATTTCTCTGCTTCTACCTTTTTCTTTCAAAAAAATCTCTGCATTCACCCCCAGAAAGTAACCAGTCAGAAGCAATTTTTTTTCAGATTGATCCCACTGTTTTGAGGGAGTACCTCTGTCAATTCCTTACACTAGTACTTTTAAGCCAAACACTGAAATTTCTCTATACTCAAGTTTCATCACTACCCATTGACTAGGTCTACAGAGAAAGGAAAATACAGTCATCATAAACAGCCTCCTCACTCCATCATCTGAGTAAATAAGCACCATATTCCCTTCCTGGCTAGCATGAGGGCAAAACACCGTACCTGCCTTGTTCCCGCAAGAGCAAAAACAATGCCATTGTTAATCACAGGTCAGAAAAATACAGGCAATCTGAGCATGAATGACTGCTTATCAGTGGAGTTTCAAAAATACACCTCACCCTTTCAAGTGTTTTTATGAAAAGTCTAGGATGAAAATAGGAAAACAGTGACAGTTTAGGAAAAAAAATCAGAAACAGGGAAAATCACTTACTGTACTTCGTTCTGTAGAGGTATTCAACACAAACATCACCCTTCCTTGTCCAGCTGCCAAGTGCTAAAGCATGAAATGAGCAGCTGTTTCCTTCAAGCTGGGGCTGTGTGTCTTAACCAGTCACATGCCCCTCCTGATAAATCTCACTGCCGTGCCAGGAGGTTAGAATCTGAAGATCATTATTCCCCCTATTAGAAAATCCTTTTCATAACAGCAGCCTTGGCTAAAGCATTTGACTGGAACGCGGCGCTATGTGCTCCATAACTTCTGGGTTTTTGTTGTTGTTGTTTTTTTTTTTCCTAATGACTAACACCAAACAGCAGATAAGCCTTAATCGACAGTAGGGGCAGCACAAGTGGAAAGTTAAACACATCCCCGCTGATCACTCCAGGTTTTTTTCTGACTTCACACTTTGCTGTGTTTTAATATAGGAATTTAAACAGGAAGAGGAAAATATAAAATACTGCTGTGTTCATAGTGTCTTTAACACCAGGCTGCTCCACTGATCATGCAAAATACATGAACAGTCCCACTTTTGGGGATTAGTTGTTCTTAAGGGGTAACATTACTATCTTTTGTGTTTGGACAGTAGAGTGATGAGTACTTCATTAACACTGGAGATAATTTTAATTTTGGCTTCTGGCATTTTTACATCATGGATTATAGGGCTGCATTTTGCCAGACATTGTATAGTCAGACTGAGATAGACCCTTTGAGGTGAGGACTATCAGTCTAAACAGAGAAAGCAAAAAAAAGCATTCTTATCCCCATATTCCCAGATGTAGGACAAACGAAGGACAAACACTGAAGTCAAGAAAGGAACAGGTTTTGATGGAATTTTCCAGGGTGATATGTAGTCATACATTACCGAAATTCAACTGAGACTTTACACTTAGCTTTCCCTTTAGCTTGGTCACACATTTAAAGATATTTAGGTATTTAAGGACAAAGGCATACAGTCAATGGTATTTTGAGGGTGAGGTGCAAAACATAATTTTCCGAATTTCTTATATTCCCATCCCACATATAGGATACACTGTGCTGACACTCCAGTGGTACCTTAAATTGGAAAGACTGACGGGACACAGGTAATTGCTATACCTCAGTATAGGATGTGGTAATGGTATTTTGATGTTTGGTAAGCAATCCCAATCCCGCAAGACTGCACAGTCTCATGGGATTACAAAGGGCATTATAGGGCATTTTTCTGAAATACAAACTGCACCAATAGATAGTGCTGCAACTGAGATTTGGACAAATTCAAGGAATTTCTCCGAGCCAGGTGGCTGTTGTTAAAATTGTTAAAATACAATAGCATATCTAGCTGGCACATTTGTCAGAATCCAATGAAAGCCAGCAAATCCCTGAAGATGAGGTCTGCAGTGACAAAGGGTAACTCGGGTTGCTTCCTTTGACCTTATCCAGCTCTTCATATTATATAAAGCAGCACATGGTTACAAAACCATGAAGCCACCAGTGCTGCCAGCATAGCCTGGAGCAGGGAAGAAGCCCTTGTGCTAATTACCCACGCCTGCCTTTGTGAGCATCTCCTGTTTCTTGGGACTCCAGGGAAACAAGTTTTCAGAAAACAAACCTCCCACCTTGAAGGAGCTCTCTCAAGCCGGCCAGGCATGGGTGTACCCAGCTTGTGGGGAGGCTCTTCTCCCAGCCTGGGGGGTGAAGGAGTCCCCCAGTGGGGCTTCCTGCTCAAAGGGCTTGAGCTTAGCATGAGGCCTGGCCTCTGCTTGGCGTGAGTAAGGGGGTCAGTGCAGACGGAGCAGGAAGGCCTGGGAAATAGGGAATGTTTGCTGCAGGTGTGTGCCGGTGCACAGTCAGGCTGGGCAACACCTCAACAAGCTGCTCCTCGTGTTGTCCTGGGAGACTCCTGAGAGAGTGTCCCAGAGCATGGGGCTCTGTGACCCAGGGGCCTGCACAACTGCTGAGGAGGCTTTAAAAAAGGAAGCTGTAAAAAAATATGAATTTAAAAATGAGAAATAAGCCCATGAGGAATGAGTTCCTTTAAGTTTAGGCCACTGGAGGGATGTCCATTTCAAGAAGGGAGGGAGAGCTGCTCTGGCAGAACGGAGTTGGAAGTTTCAGCAGACCCTGGCTCTGGATGGTTGCTCCCAGAGCTGGGTGTAAACACCTGGCCTCACTCAGAGAAAGGAGAAAGCACTCACTGTGCTTTAGGGCATGACCCATTGACCAAATGAGTTATCCTTGAGAAATGCCATTTAATTTCCCCTAAAACACATTGAGATCAAGGGTTACAGAACTTTATATGCAGATTTAAAATTACTCCTAAATTTCTTTACAACTTTGTACAAAATGACTCCCTGTTTATACTGAAGAAAACATGATTGAAATGTGTTCCACAATAATCTATTTGCCCATAAATACCATTTTTATTACTTTGTCCATTTCTCTGATGATGCAATATCAACTGCACTCTTTTACATTTATCAGGACCCATTAATGTAATTGATTAAATACTAGTAGTACCTGGACCATTTGGAACAGCACAATGTCATCACTCTGCACTGAATAGCTGTCTTTATTTGGTAGTCATGCTCCACATAGGAACATAATTTGATGATAATGACTGAATGGCAATATTCCACGAACAGCTTGGGATACACTCCCTAAAAAGAAAAGGAGCCTTTGTACTATCTGAAATGAGTAGATAAATGAATTAATTTTTATGGCTCAGTAGAAACTGCCATAAACTGTGGTTTATGTGCGAAAAAATTTATCTATCCTCATGCTAGACAGACAGTTTTAAGACATCATGAAACAGAATAGAGAAATAATTTGGGTGTAATTCCTGAAAATAAAGGTTGTAAAAATTTTGTGGAGGTTTTCCTTTTTTTCTGTTCTTTCCTGGTTTTTTAAAAGAAATACTGACAAACAAAAGAAGATCAGGTAGTTAATGCAGATACAGTAAATTAAGTGTTGTGTTCTTACACCTATCAGATAGCATCTTAAGTATGACAAAAGCTTTGCTGTTTGGAACACAACAGTATTCTGCCTTGTCTTTCTGTTGAGAAAACAAATGAAGACTGGATTAAAAATGGTACATTTTTTTCTCTATGGATATTCATTTACAAGTAGGACTCGATGATCCTTGTGGGTCCCTTTCAACTCAAAATATTCTGTGATTAATATCTCAAATAAAAACTAAGAGATGAACACAGATTTCTCAGACACGCTGAAATGAAACATGAGAAATACTGAAAAGGAATGACAAAAAATAAATACAGTTAGCACTGAATTGTGATAGGGATGTGTGCATGTAAGGTAAAATTTTAAATGTCAGAGTATGGATAGCTTTTAGAATAGCCTCAAGGAACTAAAGAATGGAACAGTTGTCCGTTTTGCTTTGGGTTGAGATCAGGAAGATTTTGGCTTTTATTGATGCTGGATAAATGGATCCAGAGCCTCTCCTTACTATAGGAGAGGCATTATTTCATGGCTTCTTTTTAACTGTTGTTTTTCTTTTTTTTTTAGACATATTTGGCTTTGTCTTGCTTATGTGTCATTTAATTAACTGTAGGTGTTTTAATGTAGAAATTGATCACTGATAGAGAGCTTATCTCAACATCAGTGCTTTGATACTGTGGAGAATTTTGAATTATAGTTATTTTCTGCATATGGCAGTTATGGGCATCTGTTTTGTGGGTTGCCTGAAAATGTCTCCTTTCTGTTAACATGTTCTTCTGGAATTTATGGAACAGGATGTCAGACTCTCAGTGGACATAAATGTCAGGTTATACTAACTGCAAGTCTGTGCTGCCACATTTGTTTCCTCAATGGCTGCACTACTATTCGGCTTCAGCCTTTTAGACTACATGGAACTCAAACCTAACAGACAAACTGCCTGGTTTGCTGGTCTACCTCACTGCCCCAGATATTATATAGCCTTCACTATCAGCTGAAGTGAATGAAAGCAGACCATGGAAGCCTTCACTAGACAGGATATTTTATAAATACCTACGTGCGATTAAAGGGGCTGCTATAAATAGTCCAACAGCTCTTACACAAACCTTCCAGCTATAGGACATATGGGGGGCATAACAGAGAGGAAATTTTGCTGAAAATATTGTATATAAGGCTCTCAACCTTACATTACATTAAATCAGTTTTAAACATCTATAGGCTATATTACATCCCTAGCAATCTAAGTCAGTTCCAGGTTCTTCAATGTAATGCTCTAGGGGGCACAGGAGTACTGCAAATGCCTGGTGTACCTCCCCTTTTGTGCCCAAGGGTGCACCCAACAGGCACATTATCTCTAAGAAAGTAAGAGCTGAGAGGATAAGTTATCAAATTAGGGCATTCCTGGGTATGACGCTTGATATCAGTCCTTCTTTTATATCATCAAATGTCATAGGGGGAGCCCATAGCAATGCTTAGAGTCAAGGCTGCTGGTTGCTTTTCATTGGAAAACAATGCCCTTCAGTGATTTAAGTACATGAGAAAATAGTCATTTAAATGGAAGTTTGATGTGCTGTGTACCCATCTGAAATTTGGAGTTTGTGAATTAAGCTAAAATATCCGATAATTCCATTGTCAGAAATAATGGATGGGAAAAAACTGTTGTGCTCTGTTAAACATTTCCTTCAAGTTGAAAAACAATAAGAGTTCTAGTCTATGAAGTACAGATCTAATTTTTGACAGCTCAGCTGCATCATGGCAGGCAGTGGGGGATTTTTTTGTTCAGCTAGTCAACATTCAGCCCCGCTCTAAGTCTCTGACAAAGGTTTTCACTTGTTACTGTGCCTCCTGAATTCTCTGGGAATTAAGCCACTCTGCCAGTGGTGTGTGCCCTCAGTACTTCTCATGCTATGTTCCAGAGGGGCTCTTGCTTGTCCTCTAGGCTGTCTTCCCACCACTTTTGGATGGCTCTTAGTTTTCTCCTAAGCACTTGGTCTGCTTAGTGGAAAACCCAGAAGCAGTATGCCTAGAATGGAAGGGATAGGAGAGAGCACAGAATAGAATAGAATAGAATAGAATAGAATAGAATAGAATAGAATAGAATAGAATAGAATAGAATAGAATAGAATATTTCTGTTTGAAGGGACCTATGATGATCATCTGGTTGGGTGAACATTAACCAACTGTGAAGTGCAGACCTGTAAGAGCAAAGGAGAGAGGATCCAGGAGGTAGAGGTGGGAGGTGGAAGGATGAAGCTTAATGGTAAAGGAGAAAGGTAGCCTTTCATCTCATGTACATTACCAGTGGGACCTCCCTCCTTTTCCTTCTTTCCTCTTGATGTCTAGCTTGGAATCTGCACTCTGGTTTGTGGAAATGCTGTGCACTCACAGCTGCAGGCTAATGGTAATTGTGTCTTAACTTACATAGTATTTTCTTTAAAGAAGTATAGGCAGATACTAGATTTTAGGGATTACAAATTTGGCATGAAAAATAGGGGATGGTCTTATCTTTTCTCTACTCAAATCTACTCAAAAAAAACCCCAACCATCCATGAGACTAACCCTTCTCACACTTTTTCCCTCCTTCCCAAAGACCACAGTATTCACAGAGAAGCTGGAAATTTATAGTTTCTTCCTTATGTGTAAGAAATTTCAATTATTAAAAGTTTTACTATTATTGTAAGAACACTTCATTATTTCCAGTTCACTTTACTTGGTTCTGTTTCACCTTGAAGTACAGAGGTGGAATGAGAAATAGAAATAGCTCTGCACTGTGAATACTAAAGGGGGCTGGCATCTCCCTTGCTAAGAGATAGGGTGAAATTGTGCCATGTAGTCATTGCAGGCACTAAGGACATCTTCTATAGCAGTGACAATAGACGCATGATTGTTTAAAAAAACCCCAAAAGCCAAAGCAATAAAAATTCTTCATTGTCTATTACCAACTAAATTGAATAGTTATATTCCACAGGGTGGATATGCTCATTTCAGAAACAGAGCTTGAAGAGTGTCTTGCTGTGATTCTAGCCTTAGATACAGTAGCACAAAAGCACATCTGTCATAGAGGGGGTTTTCCCCAATACTGTCTGGATTGAAGATTTCTAAACAGACTTGTGCATTTGGAAGAGATTTGTTGTCTAGGTATCTCCAGCCATCCTCACTGTGAGCGATGTGCTGAACAAGGATGGGGCATTGCTGTAATGCTGAATGTACAGCGGCTCTCAGTTTTTGTTGTCTTTTCTGCATCTGGTAAGTTTGAGCTAATCAGTAGTTCCTTCACCATCCAAAAATCTCCAGTTAAGTATGGTTTTTTTCCACAGTTGGTGCAAATGAATACAAGTGACCAAGAGTATGACATCAGGGTTTTTTGCAGAGTTCTTCATTACATCCTCTCTCAGACTTTAAATGAAATTATAGTTGCACAGAAAGTTTTCAATTCAATGAACATATGTTTTAAAATGCATTTATTTCTGTTTTCTGAAAGTGTCTAGCTTTCTGCATTTTACTTGTCTCTCCTATTGTAAATTCAACTGCTGTCAACTTTGTCTTGTATAAATCATTTCTGAGAATGCTTTTCACCCAAATTTTACATCAGAGAAAATGTTACCTGCCAAATTTGCATTACATATAAGTAGTGAAAAAATGTTTTTTTCACTATATTAATCTTGATAAACATATTGTCACCAGTGATGTCACAGTGGCTCTTGGTTTGGTAGGTCAGTCTTTCCTCAGTGGCGCAGCACAAGCTGGTACTGAGTATCTAAGTATCAACTTAAAGCAACACATTCCACGTTGCAGCATGACATAGTCCATTTGCATTGACATCAAAAGAGTAGCAACAATGGATTTTAGTAACAGACCCAGAAAAGAGCAAGAAACCAAGCCTATTTCCTTCCTCTCCCTAGAAAAAAAACCTGACCTTTTTTTAAGTTTCTTTCAAAATATTAAAAATTAATGCACTGCTCCCTTATAAACAGTAGCACTTTTGTGCACTGTAAAATGAGGTATGGATCACAAATGCCTATCCTGATAGAACTGTCAGGCAGGATCTCCACTTAGTCCAGCACACAGCATGCTTATCAGTCAGACTATGTTATCCAGCAGCCTGTCTGAGATCTACTGCAAATGTCTCAGGGTTCATGCTCCCAGCTTACTCTGAGTGAATTTGCATCCATCTATGCCTTCATGCTATGTATGAACTATGCAAAGACAAGAGAGAGGCTATTGCTTCCATGCTCATTAGTTGTGAGGAGATTTGCTTATTATAGTCACAACACTTAATATTTTTGTATGACAGAGCCCCTTGGGGCCAAGGTCTCTATATATAACTGCTGGATTTATTACACTTGTTTTACTCTGGGCCCTTCTCTGTTGTTAGTTCCAGTTCCATTTCTTTTAGTGATATGAAGACACTACCCTTCTCTTTTATCTTTTTTCTGCTTTTAATTATTGCTTAAGACAGTTATCTCCAATGGAATATATGTGAATGCATAGAACTATGTTAGAGTGATGTGCTGTGCTCAGAATTCCATATAGGCTGTGTTTCAGTATAAAACCACAGCATTATACAAAGGCAGTATGAAGGTTCCTTGTTTTAAGAGAGAAAGAAGAGACTAGCCATGATTGGGAGGAAGATCAAGCAGCTTGGAAAAATTCAGCATTAATCCACCTCTCTCCCTTGGCTCTTCCCATTTTTGAAGTTATGAAGCATATTTTGTAGTTCAGTTGAGAATGAATTTGGTTTTCCTTTTCCCTCTAGTAATGAGATGATCTTTGAAGATTTATCTTTGTCTCCAGCCTTCCCAGAAAATTGTGGTACGGTAATAATCCAAAATAACAATGGAACACTATGCTGGAAAAATAAGGTGTGTTAGAATAAAAAGGATTCTAAGAATGCTGAGCTGTCTAAACAGAGATGTTGGTGCACATTAATTTTTGTTCTTTCTAACTCAAGTGAACTATGTTTCCATTCTCCTGGGGCTGTGTAGTGCTGCACTACAGAACTGTTAGAGCAGGGCTCTGTTTTGCACTGTGCAGTTGCTTGAGTCCACGGAGTCTGTGGGGACCATTGTGATAAACAGGTCTGCAACCATTACTAGACAGGGGGTCGGGAAGGAACACTTCAGAGAAAATAAAAAAATACAGCTGCACTTTGGCATAAAGATTGATTTTAAAGAGGATTTTTTTTTTATCCTTGCTTATGCAACAGTACTTTTCTAGTCCACTAGAAGAGTAGGAAAGCAACTAAAATAAAGTTAATGGCTTTTTCTGATAGCACAGAGACTTCTGGGAGAAACACTCCATCTTCCATACACACATTGACCTTCACCCTTGTGCAGTAAGTTGGTACAAAGCCTGCGCAACATTTAATTCCCATTTGAGCTAAAGGATTTGAGTCAACCTGAACAATTCTCACTGTTGTGGGTCACTACTCATGCATGTAGAACATTGTGATCTTCCCCTTAAACTTTTGAATAAACTACGTCCATACTGTTCTGTTGTAACCAGGAAAGCTTTCAGGTTTTGGATAAGAGAAATGGTAAAATTAACATGCTGTGTTCATAGTCAGACTAGATGATCTAATGACTCTGCCAGGCTTTAAATTTTATCAGCCTGTTGAAATAATTTTGCTTGAAATCAATGAGACTACCCATATGCTTAAATTTAAGCACCTGCACAAACATTTTCATGAATCAGGATGTTATTCAGCACATAGTTATGAGCTGGGTGCTTTAGACATTATCAAAGAAATTATTTTTTAACACTAATATTTCTGTTGTGTTGAACAGCTGCTTCTCTTTATAGAACTATTTCGATGGTGTCCAGTATCGAATGCTGATTTCTCAATGTGTTTTAACTGGCTTTCTTTTTGTGTTGCCTCTTCCCCAGTTCTGTTTTTTGAGTGAGACTACTGTAGACTGTACATGTGTTCTCAAAAAATCTTACTTTGACTGCTCCAAACGCTTGTAATTCTTTGCTCTTTTTTCTCCTATATTGTTTAGTGGGCCTGACTGTGAGTTGGAGAACAAAGCTTCCTTGTAAGACTGTCTGGTATAGCAGAATAAAGGCTTAGGGAGAAATTAAGATACTTACACTGGAGCAATTGCATGAGGAATAATAAATCTTACTAAACCTGAACTAGCTTTGCAGGAAAGCATGGCATGACTTGTCACCCAAAGTGCATTATTTTTTAAGTCATGTGATTTTTCTTCCAGTCAGTCAGCTTTCCTGGAACCAGAAATCCATACTGCCCACACAGTAGTGACAGCTGACTGAAGTATTTATTTGACAGCCCTAAACCTCTTTAATTACCTGGCAAAATAATGTCAGGGTAGGAAGCATATGAACCTCAACTTCCTTCTGGTATATCAAATTCTCATATTTAATTTTTAGCTTGGAGCTTTAATAATTGCAGCCCTGTTAGAACTTGTGAACACTCAGAAGTGTTTATGTAGAAAGAATCTCCTGCAGAGTAGTTCGATCCTAGCAGGTGGTAAGATTTTATAAGGTGCTGGGGTGTAAATTTCATTTTAAGGCCTTCTGAAATCACGGAATCACAGAATCACAGAATAAACAAGATTGGAAAAGACTTTTGAGATCATCGAGTCCAACCTGTGACCTATCATTACCTTATCAGCTAAACCATGGCACTGAGTACCTCATCAAGTCTTTTTTTAAATACCTCCAGGGATGGTGACTCAACCACCTCCCTGGGCGTCCCATTCTGATGCTGAACCACTCTAT
Source organism: Aleadryas rufinucha (assembly GCA_013397815.1). Taxonomy (NCBI): domain Eukaryota; kingdom Metazoa; phylum Chordata; class Aves; order Passeriformes; genus Aleadryas; species Aleadryas rufinucha. The sequence goes on from VZTH01005161.1 coordinate 161,434, forward strand.
CTGTGAAGAATTTTTTTCTAATTATTGTATCTTCAGGACAAAACCCTCAGTTTGCAAACTTTGAACTCATGACCATGTGAACTCTTGCAGTTTAGAAACAAATCTTTATATGTGTCTTTATTAAGAGTATTAATTAGGCAATTTCTAAGTATCATCTATAGTATTTTTTCCAATAAACCTGATACAGTGTGTACTGCTTAGTTGTATTGGAGTCGCTGTTCAACTGACATCTCATGGAAATTGTTGCATTTATTCAACACCAGAAATTGCAATGCTTCTTAAATTTTTAGATTAAAACACTTTTTTTCTTTTTCTGCTTAGTCTTTGTACAGGGGAATCAGTTACTGAAGCTGAAAGCAAGGAATGTTACCTGCATGAGAGCATGCTATGCTAGTTACTCAAATTGCAATCAAAAGAGCTTTCTCTTACAAATATCTGTACGAGCTTCTAGTTTTACTGCCATTTTATTCTTCACAAGACCAGGATTATAACCACCTAGAACTGAGAATTACTGTAAATGTCGAGTACTTTGAAATCAGACAAAGAAAAGTGTGATCCTTTCCATGAGCACTGGCAAACATCTGCTTCATTGGAATTGTGCTTGGCACCTCCCTGGATCAGATTTTCAGCTGACTGCTGCTGTTTACAATTGTCCTATCGCGGCTTTTCACCTACATGGTTGACATCCTGCCTTGCTATCTTCACAATAGCAGACTCTAAACATCATAGCATCCTATGGGGATACAGTAGAATAACAACACATCACATTTCCTTTTTACTCACCAGCAACTTTTTACCATAAACCTCTAATCCTGGACAACATCTGAATAACAAATGAATAATCAGAATAGCATGTGCTTAGAGGCAATGTGTCAACAAAAATGAGTCTAATACAAAAGTTATTCTCACAGATGTTTCAAAGGAGATAAAATTTGCCTGATGAAAACCTGAATCTATTATTCTACTGCTTCTATTCTGCTGCTTGCAAATCACAACAGCATTTCCTTTGTTAGAAGTGCAAAGGACATGTTGAGAGTCGAAGAAATCAAACACAATCTTAAAAAACTTCATTTTTCCACCTTAAAAGTCTGTCTTGTTGACAGTAACTCAGTGAATTAATATAGTCTGTACACTGACCTGCCTTAAAATGGAGCTTTTTACACATGCAGTCATGATAGTATTATATTGTTTATAGTATCTGAAAATGAGCAATTAGAAATTTCCACTCATATTCTACTGTCAGTTTAAATTAGACCTCAGAATGGCAACATGTAGTATTGCAATGCAAGCAACAATGAATGTCATGATTTGACATCTACATGTAGTATATTTTTGTGTATATGCATGCACACACACACACAAATTACTCGTCATAATAAATTCTTAAACACTCAAAACTTTCAGGTGCTTTCATTCAGGCTAAGTTCCTACCTTCAAATGTACATCATAAGATTAATTATCATAAAACTTTCATTATATAAATTTTGATGTTTATATGTTCCATATTAACGCATCTTGTATAAATATATATTTCATATGCTTCTCCCTCCCTCTGTCTCCAAATCTATATTTTTAAACGAATGCAGAGTTGACATCATATTTTCCTTTGGGGCATACGTTTACCATAACATTTCTCTAGTACTTAATCATAATTTATAAGATGAACATGACACAAGTCAGGAAAAGAGCAAAGTTATGGTATGGATTTATGGCAAAGGCTTCTTTTGCTTAAGAAAAGTTCTGAGGAATCTATAAGTGAATTCAGATTTCTTTATCTAAAAATCAGACATCCTGCCAAACCTTCATCTAAAAGTCAGATGCCATTCCTTCTCCAAAACTCATTCTTTTTTCATTTACCAGACTGGCCACACCTGAAAAGACATGGAACATGCAGCAAGCAGGAATGCCAAGAGGAGGCACTTACCTTAAATTGATAGGTGCCTAACTTTCATCATGCTCCTTTTTTGAAAGAGTTCTTCTCAGGGTATTGAGATGCTGAGGTTATTTGCTCCCAGCAGTGTCCTGCACATGACTCTCCCACTCAGCAGCCCTGGCAGGGCCCTGGAGAGAGAAGCAGGATTGTGCTCTGTTCACTCCCAGCAGCTTCACTGAGGCTGGGGCTCCTTTGAGCTCAATTAGTTCTAGATTGTTTGGCTAAATGGCAGCCACACTTCCTTCTATTCTTTCCCAACTTAGTTTTCCTGCCTCCAGTGGTGCTTTTTCCTTTCTTTGGACTATAAATAGGCCTGTCACAACACAGTCTATAGCAGTAAAGAAGGCAGGAAATGCATTTAAACAAAGGAAAGATCTTAGGGGGTTTTGCCCTCCCCTGCCATTATAAGTAAAAGAATTTGGTAGGGGTTGGTCTGCGGACACAGTTCTCCTTGCATAAGGAAAACACTTGTTCAAAAACATGCTAGGCTGTCATCTTTTGCACTCCACAAAAAAAATTCGGAGACACAGTAGCAGTAGGCCTTAGCCTCTTGAATAATTACTACTTCCTTTAAGTATTTGATTTTGATTAAATACTTGAATTGCTTTGGGACTAGAGAGCTGGAATGAAGATCTTTTTTGGCTTAGAAAAGGGGACAAAGATGGCTAACATGCTTTAAGAAGGCAAAATATGTCTTACAGTAGGTGCAAATCTTCCATGTTAAGAATGACGTTTAAAGTCTATAAATCTTCATTTTATCTGAGTACTTTCTTCCTCAGTGGAACTTATCCTGCAGACTTGAAGCATTTAAGCAAACTAAATGTGTTTATATGCAGGGAAACAGAACTGCTGTGCATGTATTCAATGAAGATGGCTGTGCAGCTATAACTCTCAGATGGTAACTATGTTGAAATGCTCAAATATGTTCCATGAATTAATTTGAGAAAAAGAATTCTTTTGATGTGCCTTTTTTTAAAATCAGAACTTCCAATTTAATTATTTTCAGCTTAGTGGTTTTAAAAATACCAAGCTTCCAAGGCTCTCTCACACTTCAAAAAAGAAATGACCAATTTTCACATTATACTTATTTAAGAGGGGAATATAGTATGTTATTTATCTGTCTATCTCTTTGCCCTATCCCTACATTTTCTGTTGTCACGGGTACATGCCTTTCCTTTGCTTTATGCAAATTAAGTAAATTGCTGTAAAAATCCTTTCTGCTGCTTTTTACAGTGGTAATTTCATGTTAGAATAGCAGTGTGTTTACTGAAGACTCTAATGCATGGTTTGGGATTGGTGATTATTTTAGTGGGAAGGTAGAGCCTTGAAAAACAACTGTTGCTATGTGGATGAAAAATCTTTCTTCTGTTTAAGATTTGTATCTGAAATATACATGAGGGGTCACGCTGAAAATGGTGAGAGTTAAGGACCTGTGGCACTTAAGGAATTTGAAGAATGTTAAACCTTTTGTTTCAGATATTATGTTGGCAATGATCATGATTGTTAGCCAGTATGGTGTTTTATATAGGAACTAGTAAATCTGTGTTAACCATAGGTAGACTACATGATGCCAGAGCAGTTTATATAAAAAACATCTTCAGGAAAGTGCCTACCTTGTTGAGAACTTTGCAAAGATCCTATGTGCCATGACAAGAATGTTATTGTTCCTGAAAAAAAAGACAAGACATACAAGTGGTGTGTGAATAAACATTGTTGTTGATTTTTTGAGAATTAATAATAACTCTAGATGAAGCTTTTCCTTGAAAGTGCTTTTTTTAATAAAATGGAATGGTCCAAGCAAAACTCCTTTCAAAATCAATAATTTAATTTATAAAAGGACCTGAAAGTTACGATATTTATGATATTTTTTTCTTGAGTTAATAATCATATTTAGGAGATAGATATAAAGCCTTAGAAAGATGTTGATCTTTGCAGATCACGTACTACAAATCTGACAAAGAGAAATACAATTCTCTAATATAATTGTCTAATACAATATAATTCTCTAACTAATTTGTAGTGAACAGTGGATCAATACCGACTTCAGTTGAAACATGGAAGCAGATTTTGCTTAAAAGACTGTCATTGAGATGACTGAAGGCAAGCTGCAGTCTTTCTGGCTCCTTTGGACCTCAGACCCAGGCTGAGGCACTGGCAATGTGTAAAAGTTGATTGAACAGCTGTGGAATAGGTCTTACTTACTCTGTTTCTGCAAAGTTGGTCTCCGCAGTATAACAGCCCTGAAATGCAAAGCTGCTTAGCAGTAATACACTCACACATACCTTTATTCAAATGTAGTTTAGTTGAAATCTTAAATCCTCTCAATGAGTTACTAGTGGTTACAGACTTGAATTTGCATCACACATTCTCTGTGTGCTGTTAGCACCAAGCACTGCCAGAGCCCTGGAGAGGCTTAGTCTGGAAGAGCTGCTTGCCTTGTGTCAGCACCGTGCCAGTAGAGTACAATTGCATGAGCCTGCTTGCACTGATTTTGCGGGTTGCCTTTCTTTCAAAACCACACACATATTTTCTCAGTGTCATTCAAAACATCTCTAAACATTAAAAATTGAATGCAAGGTTAAAGCAGAATTGGTTTCTTCAGTCATTCTGACTTTGCACACCGGAAGAAATTCTCACCCGGTGTGCAAACTTTCTCACTCCCACTTTACCATTTCAGTCTTGAGGAGAGTCTGTCTTGAAAGAGATCTTCAGAGTTTTCACTACAAACTTTCCCCTGGGAATTGATCAGGTAGCTGGTGGAGCCACAAGAGAGCTTGGAGCAGGGTGAGAAATTGTTGCTGAGTGCAGATGCTTGTAAAGTGCAGTGAATTTTTCCCATGTCAAAGCAGAAGAGATGTATTTTCTCTGACAGTTTCATTTTCACTCGTCCTTATGCATTTGTCTCTAGGATAAACAATGGCTGCACGAGCAGATGCAGGGTAACACTGTGGTGCCCAGAACTTGTCAGGATGTGCTTGGTCCCCTGGAATTCAAAGCATCTTGTCTTCACAGTTCATTTACATTCCATGCCCTGAAAATACAGCATGTATGCATCTGTTACAGACATAAACAAACTCTTTATTTTCAGTGAGTTCCTGTGTGCAGATGCAGCTTCTTCAAAGTAAAGGGAACCATGAATTCCTCACCACAGAAAACTTAAGACTGAGCTATCACATGGCAGCATGACAAAAGCATTGCTTTTCGCTGGACATCTCAGAGGGGCTTTGCACAAATAATATTGATACCTACCACTGAGCCACAAAACATGAATTTAGATGCATTGATATGCTTCCCCCGACTAGTGCTGATTACTGTGTTAGTTTTAGCTCTGCATCTGGCTTTTCACAATTAGAATGGTAAAAGTGATATCCAAATTCCCATGAAAGTTGAATATGGAAGTTTTTCAGAACAGCTTCCAAAATAAAAAGCTGAACTACCTGAACCTTGTCCTCTGCTTTTATGCTGCCCCTCCCTTGGGCCGCTGAGCAGCATTATGTAATGCCACTCTTTCCACTGACATCAGTGGGAATGGGTTTGACATCAATTCAGCATGAGCAGGGATGCACACTTTGGTGCCTGTAATTCATTAAGTAGCTTGAATTCCTTATTGTGTTATTCCTGTCTGTCTTACCTCCTCAGTTGTCTCCTTTTTGCATTCACATTTCCTTGCCTTGTGGAATATGTTGCAAGAAATTACATAACTTTTCCTGGTAAAACTATACAGAGGAAGAAACAAAGAACTAGTTTTTATCTTCTGTAGCTCTTGTTTAGTCTACCTGACTTAACACCATGGAAATGACTTGTCTCAGTAATACTGAGTAAATGATAAGGACTTTCGTTTTGATTTCTGATTCTGTTAAACACAGATGGTCTTTCTGGACTGCAGTGCAGGCTGTGGGCCACATCCCTAGCTTCTACAAATTGGGGCTGCCTCATCAACTTCAGTGGAGTGACACTGATTTGAGCTGTCTGAGGAATCCTGCCAGTTGGTTTTAATGTATCTGTGCCAGTTTACGGCAGCTGAGGAGCTGTGAGTTTAAGGGCCTTTCTAATTGTATCTTATGTTCACTGTATAGAAGATTTATTGGTTTTCTTCTCTCTGCCACTCAAGCAAATCATCAAAACACAGACACATCCCAACAGATCAGCTGCTTACAGCCATGGGGCAAGCTGAAGAACTGTTCATGGTGATCTTAAAAAACAAGAAGGGAAACTGCAGGTCAGACTCAGGCTGTGGGTCAACATACAAGGAGAAGAAGTCTGCCGAGTGTATTTGTGGCCTCGTGAGTTTAGCACAGTTGGGGGCTGTAATCCCTTATGCTGTAATCTGCCTCTCTGCACTTTTGATTGGTTGTGTGGTCTTGAAGGGAGACCGTGAATAGAAGTTTAATTTGTTCTTCACCTGCTTGCTTACCAAAACAAAATGCATATTTTTTTAATCTGTACGTTAAAGAACATGCCTTAAACCTGACGGCAGCATAATAGTGAAGATTAAAGTTAAAACTTCGTTTACAGAATGTTAAAGTTCTTAAGGCCCAAACCTTCTGTACATCCCCATCACCTTTCTCTGTGATTGATTTCTCTACAAACAACCTGGAGTTTAAAGCTTTTAGGGGTGTGGTGACAGCAGGAAATATTATCTTCATGGTATTGATGAGGAAATAGAGTAATTTGCCAAAGGTCTCACAGGAAGTAATACTTTTATTTGGAAAGCTTATGCTGTTTGTTGTTTCTGCTTTTAATATTTTTCCTTTTTTTAATTTGTATGTTGTGTTTCTCCTGTTCCCTTTTCAGTCACATCTTTATATTCAAGGTTCTTTGTGTGCTACTTCTGTCCTGCTCAGGGTGTGTGTAATTTGGTTTGCTTCCAGACAGCTCACAATTTCATGCCTTTTCCACTTGTAAAATTGTCATGTAAGCACCCATGTGTTTTCTCTCCCACTTGTGAGAAGCTGCTACAAACAACTGCCACATTACCACACTGTTTGGCAAAACTCTTCTTTGGGCCACCATCCTGCAAAAATGTCAACACTGTTGCTGCAGGGCAACAGGTGGTGTTTCGCTCAAGGAAGGTAAAAGGGGCTACATAAAATTTCAACAAGTTCTTGGACCGTCAGAAATTATCTCAAACAGGTTCTTCTGGTAATGCCCATCTTTGTAGGTGGTGTCTCTGCTCTCCTGACTGCTTGGGATGCCATGCCAGAAATCCCCATTCCTGATGGCATCCCGTGTTTGTACAGGGTGGGCAGCTGCTCTCACTGTTACTAGCATTATCTCATTTATTTGTATACTTTTCCCACCTCTATCTATCTTATTTTCTCATTTGATACCTCTGTTGAGAGAAAGCCTTTTTTACAGCACTTGGCTCAGCAAGGTGCCTGTTTTTGACTCCCAAGCATTATGATTCAACGGTATTGGTAATGGGTAGATGACCTCAGGCAACGCAGTCCTGCACTTCAGACTTTAGATGTTTTATCTTTTCTACTCATTCATTTATTATAATGTGTGTCTTTTAGAATTGAACTTTCCAAGGAAAAAAGTGAGAAAACACACAGCAGTGACAATTTTTTTCCTCCTTTGTACTAAAGAAAGAGCAGTAATGTGTTTTACAGCTAACGCATCCCTAGAAAAATACTTCCTACAGTAATCAGTTGACTTTTTCATGGTTGCTAGAAGTTGTGTGTACATAATTTTACTTAGACTCAGGTATAGATTAGGGAAGAAAATATTTTAAAATGGCTAAAATCTTTCTGCTTTTTGTTTGGGTTATGGAATTAGGTTCTTATTTACACTAGTTTTACTTTGTTATAATTCATTGACCGAGGTGGGTTACTTCCCCCATATGTCAGTATGAATTTATTCTCCTGTGATTTCCCTTGCCACTATGTCAAGAGATATAACCAAACGTGAACCAAACATTTCTGGATTTCAAGATGTTGATTTCCTGTATCTGCCAGAACAGGGGAGACAGGTTAGGTTAAGTTGTGCTAAATGTCGTTGTGTGAGTTTATGGAAAGATTGCAGCCCAAGCCTCTTTGCTGCCATTTGAAGTAGGGCAGCCTGTTCTAAATGGCTTTCTGGGGTATTGCTGCGGAGTTTTGTTGGAGTCTGAGTCATGCTGACAAACATGTGCTCTTCTGCTCGAGTGGTGGGTTGAACACCAGAAATCCTACCGGAACACACCCGAGGAGGGGAGGTGACTAATTTGCCTGCCACAAGGTGACATTTCTTCAGTGCCAAATCTCTCTCACTTGCACCTGTCTTGAGAGCAGCTGATTGCTGCAGTCTCCTCTTCTAAAAGGAAGAGGAAGAGCTGCTCCACTGCAATTCCTGTCAAGTCCTGCAATAGCTGTCACCTCCTGGCTGGTCCTGGCTGACTGTCATCGGGCCCTTGAGAGCCCCCCCGCGGACAGGACTAGTGGCACACAGAGAGAGTCCCCAACCATGAGGTTTATTCTGTGACACGAAGGGTCACAGTGGATATCTGTTTTGTTATGTTAGGAAGATGAGTGTCTGTTTCTTTTTTTATTTAGGAATTGTTCCAGAGCAGTTAATGCTTTCCCTATCTCCTTGTCCTGCATGTATGAGCTAGATTTACATGAGCTAGACCAGCTGTTCTCAGCCTGAGGTAGGAATTTTGTTATGCGGGGAAATTAAACAGTTTATTTCTCATGCATCAGGAAGAGCCCTCAGAGTGTTATTCAGCCGGACTTGTTAGGTGGCAACTTCTACCTTAGGTTAATGGCTGCTCTAAAAACAGCCATTGTTACACTTCATCGCTCTGCGGGAAACTTTCGACCTCCAGTGTGCTTTTATGCTGATTTTGGGCTCAGGCTTTTCGGTTCCAGCTGTGCTCTTCTTTTTCCGGAGCTTCCCATTTCTCCCGTTGCAGAAACAGATTCTATCTTCTCGGAGCTATTTCTTAAGACCCCTGCTTGCCTCTAGGAGCTGGGGCTTTTCTTAACATTCCTGAAAGGAGAACAGTGTGGCACTGCAGGTGCTGCGCTGACCTCTAGTGACAAGGCAGGAGGACAGAGAGTGTCTTTGCTGTTCAAACCCGTGAACAGCAGCTTCCCTCGGAGCATCCCTCTTTCCTGCAGTATTCAGCCCAAACAAATTGTAAGGGCTTCATCTCTGCTACTGTATCGCCAAGCCTTTATGATATTTGTTTAAATTTCTGTCCAGTTGTTGAATAGCAGGTGCCACACTCAGATCTTCTGCTGGTTGTACAATGGCAGAATTCTATCAACTTTTATTAATACTTATTAATTATAAAATTAATAAATTTTGCAAGCTGATGATACTCCATTCCATTTATGATCCGACAATGAAACGATTTATATGAAGACAACCCTCCAAACCTAGAGTTTAAAAAGTTTGTTTTGACTCTTACAATTTGCCTTTTAATTACACTTCAGTCCATGGGTCTTGTTGCCAGCAGGGGAGTTGGAAGGGTTCAGTGAGATACTACTTGTTTTGAAACACAGAAAAAAGTTTATAATTAGCAAATGTCTCTAGGGTTGCTTGATCTCTTTCAATGGGTTTTAGACACTTCATTCCTTGCATTTTAAATTGTTTTAATTTTTTAAATTTTGAAGTGTTAGAAAATCACTGTGGTTGTTTATAAACTGGGAGCAGAGTCACTCCCTGTGTGAGTCACTGAAGTCAGCTGAGTGCACCAAAAATTGACTTGCACCAAAATTAGGTGGGACAATATTCATATGAACAGATACTGTCAACTGTACTTGTACAGAAGAATGAAGAGATGACAGTGGAAATCACAGGGAACAAAACCAGAGGCATTAGAAGGATAAGGGAATGCAGTGTGAGAGAGACACTGCAGGGCCCTTTTGTTTGGCCTGCCCTGGAGGCTGGTAGATTATGTGCAAGAGGCTCTTGCTCGAGGTCCTTGCCCTTGAGTCCTGGATGCTCCTGAGTCTCTAGGACCTGCTTTGAGTTAGGTATTTTGACAGGGAAAAATACCCCTAGTGTTAGATTGTCCTAGACTATCATCCTTGGGGTACACATTTGCAAGTGTTTTGTTAGGTCTCATATGTGGTAGATGTAATGTTTTTAGCAAACACTCAAATATAAAATTTTTAGCAAACACTCAAATTTTACTGGATGAGGTAAGGGCCATTTTGGCTAAAAATAGTTATTGCTGCCTTCTGGTGGAATATCCCAATACCAGAACTATTACCATATGTGAAATTAAAATATATGTCTGAATGCACTACGCACTCAAGAGGGAAACCCTCAAAAGCTCCCTGTCATCTGCTTTGGTTTATATTCAATGTGCTACAGTGAACCAACACCATAATCAGCAATACAGTTAATGTAGTTCCTTTTTTTCCCTAGCAGCCTAAGGAAATTTAAAAATAATAATAATCTTTTTTTTCTTAAAAAAAAAAAAAGTCTTATCATGAGCAAATGTGAATGAAAATTCTATGTTCATTCAGCTCACTGTTGTGCAAAGCAAAGGATTTCCCTTTCCTGTCTTATTTTTGAAACTTCCTTATTCCATGTTTGCTGTTCACCTCAGTTTCATGACACTGCAGGCCAAAGAACACATTCATTGCTAAAGGCATGGTTGAAATTTCTTGCTTGTGGTAAAAGGAGGACAAAGGACACGTCACATCTCTCTGAGTAGTTTTGTTACTTGGTGGTGGTGGCTTCTATTCCTGTGAGGAGAGGGATGACTGTGAGGGAAATGATCGGTTTACCTTAGCGGAAGGTTTTCCTAAGTACCGGATAGGAGCTATCAATTTCACCACATGCCAAATCTTTATTTAGAGACTGAAAACTACTTTGTGGCCTTCAATGCCAATAAACAGGAAGGATGGGATATATGGGATGCTGAGGCTTTGGATCATGAGCAAATGACAGGATGTACTGGAGGCAAAATAGCAAAAGCGGGATTTCAGTGAAGACTGCTCCTGGAAAGGGGTATCAAATGGAACAGAAAGTGGGGAAAGGCCCTGTGGCCAGAGCTGAGCTGGATGGCTGCCCACAGCAGGAAGGACAGGTGTGGATCCTGAGAAAGGTGCCCACTCACAGAGTTACATGGACTGCCCTGATAACAGTAAAGTTTCATTCAGTTTTACGTGAAAACAGACAATATCCTGCTGGGGGTTCTGGAACAGGTCTTACCCACTCTTCCAGGCAGCTGCTGCCTGGATGAGAAGTGGCAGAAATTGAACTTTTATTGTGAAAGAAATAAAAAATCTGCTTAGCTGCACTCAAAACTTTTCTGCCAAAGACATTCCTCATTAAACACACATGGTGGGATTTTTTTTCAAAAGGGCTTGGCACAGCCTTTTCCCTGCTCCCACTGGAATCCATGTAGGTGCCACAGGTTTCAGTGGGAGGAGAGCTAAATCAAAATGGAGTGCTTTGGAAAAATGCAGCTCAGAATGGATCCTGGCAGCCTGAGTAGATAGGGGTTGGAGGTGATGCTGAAATTGTCACGTAGAAATTTTCCATGCTGGCTAGCATTATCCTCTCCATCCTCCTTGGTTCAGAGCTAATGGAAAGCAGTGTGTGGCAAAGCATGACTTGAGGGGAAGGGAAAGTCAGTGTTGAATAAAATGAGAATATCTAAATTTCCTTGCTCCTCTGTGTCTTTTGTCAGGACAAAAACCGCAGAACTTCCCTTCTCCCTGAGGTTGCCACTTAACTCTTCAAGAACACAGGGGTTAATTGCAAGCAACAGTGCACATTGTACGTGCTGCTCCTTCTGGATGGGATTCTCCTGATGTGGGCTGAGCAGTTTGGTGCTCTGTTTCCTCCAAAGTGCACCCAGCACATGCTTAGGTGTGGGAGAAGAAGGGGAGAAGGTCACATTCCCTCTGTCCTGTTACCTACCCCACATAAGGATTCTTTCCCCAGCAGGTAGTAAAACCACTTATTAATGCAAGTATAATCCTGTTTCATCACATGTTCTCTTGTTGGCACATGGGCACTGAAATGGCAAAGGTTGGTGAAGGGTGCGGTGGTGTTTGGGTCCAAGATCTTTCACAGCTGTGTTAGCTGGGGAGGTGGTGCCCCTGATGGGTCCAAATTTTCTAGTCCTTCTCTTGTGTGAGGTTATTCCTGCAGCTGAAAGTAGTGACAGTAGCCCAGTCCTGTAGCAGTTGCTGTTACACTCACAAGGTGACATTGTCACTCACTGAGACGCCTTCAGCAAGTGGCTGATTTTCCTCATGAACTCAGTTATTCTGCTTCTGTTTTGGACACATCACATTCAGCTTCCCTAGGTAAATTTCGGATCTTCTGATAGAAAAAGCCATACAAATAACAAATAATCACAGAATCAATCAGGTTGAAAAAGACTTCTGAGATCATTGAGTCCAACCTATGATCAAACACCACCATGTGAACTGTACCATGGCACTGAGTAGCACATCCAGTCTTTCCTTAAACACCTCCTGGGGCAGTGACTACACCAGTCACGATCTCAAGTGAACAGTAGCCTCTGTTACATACAGCAATTCACCCCTTCTTTGCTTGAATGGCTCCTTAATAACTCCCTTGGCCTGCTTGGTGTTAAAAGAGGCCCCAGCAAGCACAAACTGCCCTTCGAAGTGGGTGGCATTGTTACAAGAACAATACTGTAGTGTCTTCTAGAGGCAGCAGTGGGGTTTCTAAGTTTGCCATGCACTTTGAAGGAATGCACTGTGGTTTAATTGCTGCCCAGATCAGGCCTGTGACATGCTCTAATTGGGTCTGACACCTTTCTTTTTGAGGAATTAAGAAAGTGCCAAAGCCAGGAGCCACTCTCCTGCCGAACTCAGATTCAGCCCACAGGAGGGTAACGATCAATGTGAGCTAATAGGTCATGACAACCCCTTCGGTGCCTTTAGCATCTCAGGACTTCTCTTAGTAAGGAATTTACTTGAGTGTGTCAGTTGCCACTGAGTAGCTGAATATTTGTCATGACTGAGTTCTGTCTCTTGGATCCAAATGATCTGTCCAGCTGTGAGAGTTTTTTCCCAAGGAATGTTAGTGTTCACTTTGATAGTTTTAACACTGGCTAATTTTTTCACTCAATAGCATCCCAACATGAAAGTATCTGTTCATATCAAATATCCTTCTAGCTGAAATGCACGTAACTCCCGTTCCGTAGTAACTGCATTCTCATTAACACAGGAGCATTAAAAGGGAACTAGCAGAATTCAGTTCTACCATGTCAGCAATTTTATTTTTTGTAGCAAGGAAATGTCTGCCTGAAAAAGGACTGATTTTTTTTAGAGGATCCATATGGAAGTATAAAGTATTGGTGCCATTTGGTATAAATTATAATCAGTTCCAGATTCTGCTGTACTCAGAAACTTGAAACATGGAATTGTATGTGGTGGTTTCTGTATTTTGAGGGCTCTCACCTAAACCACAGCTCTTGTAACAACTAAAATGGCTACACCCATGGTGTCCAATCCCTTGTCTTAATCAGGTTAAGAAAATGTTTGTTTAACTATGATTCAAAATTGTATTCCTAAGCCCTGCAGCTTTTCAGGTGAAATGACAGAACCAGCCTTGCTACACTGGGGCAAAGTAGGTGGGCTCCAAAGGCTGAATTTCACTTAATTCCTTCAATTGTGGTTCCTTTGTCAAAGCATTTCTGAAGGCCTGGAGCCAGGCAATGTGGAATACTAAGCACTGGGCTGTAAGTGGGATTTAGGCTGCTTGGTCTACTTTTGGCTCCCTGCGTGTGTTTTAAGGCATATTAGAGGTACAAAGAGGTAGAAGGGAAAGGCACAAGCACGCACAAAGTCTGCTGCCTGCTTATACAGTGTCTGTGACTGGTAGAAGCATGTGGCTGTAATGAGGACATGGCTATTGAAGCAGCAGAATGTTTCAAGCTTCATTCAGGACTTGGGTCAACTGCTGCCCTCTTGAATTAGGTAGGGGAGATGGAAGATGGCTGGACACACCAAAATCTTTTTTGTGAATTGCTGCCAACAGAAACTGATAGGCCAAGAGACAGTTTAGGTTTGCTGTGGGGGTCTGTTTTCTATGGAACCAGAGCCAGCATAAGCCATGACTCTGAACCTACTCATAGCTTTCAATGCTGTAACGAATTTCAACCATGTCTATAAGGCAAACTAGATCAAAAGGCCAGCACAATCTGTGGTCTGTGAACTTTGATGAACATCTAGAGACAAATGACCCAACTAATCCTCCCTGCTGAGAACGTGATCATTTAACATGCCGAACATTTAGTTTGGCAGCAGTTGTGCCAATGCATCTGCATCTGTCAGCCTGTCCTGGCACTCACATCTGCAAATGGGTGCTACCTGTGTATGGATTGATGGAGTACCGGGATGCTGAAAATCTGAGGCTGGGATGACAGCTGCAGTGACAGCTTGGGGCCTAGGCTGTCTTACAGAGATGGACACAGCTGGTTTCTGAAGCAGAATGAGGTGGGAGTCAGGAGAGCACAGTCTTGTCTATGAATTTTCATGGTGGCTGAAAGCAGCCCAGGGCTCATCCAGAGCCCAGTGAAAGGCTTTGACTCTGACCTTGCTCTTTATTAAGGTCATAGGATTAACCTTAAGCAGGACAACTAGGAGCTCTTTAGTTACAGCATTCACTAATAAGACCTTCCTTCCTTCTTCCTTAACCACAGTAGGTAAGCAAGAATTACTTTTTTGTGTGTGTGTGTAATTATAGACCAGCTCTAGTGTTTGTAATCTACCTCTTTTTGACTGGAATAGTGACTGGCCCTCCACCCTCTCCTGCCTAATTCTAGAAAAGTCTAGAGAGTTGGGCACTCTGCAGAGAATCTCTTCCCTAAAGATCCCTCTTCCCAGAGTTTTATTGACAATGTTTTATTGCATTTTAACAGTATTTCCACTAGTCCTGGTGTCAGGCTCCAGCAGACAGAGAGAAGGGTCTTGGGAAGGAAATGCTTCTGCACACTTACAGTCACATGGACTCTAGTAAGATCTACTGTAGTGTTCAGAACTGAAAGGGATACAACTTATGATATTTGTAGTTCAGTGGCTGACCTGAATATTGGAAAATAAATTTTATTCAGAATCAAAACAAGTATTTATTTTTTTTTGGTGAAATGAGAAATAATAACCTAATTTTTGAACAATTGGACTGAATTTTACTCACTTTTAAAAATCTCAAGTTATCCTCCTTTTAATGCAGGGCAAGTCTTAAAGACACAGCAAAACATGTCATTTGAAAAACATCAAAAGAACCTGTTTCGGGATTTCTGAAAGAAACTCTTTCACCCTGGAGAAGGTCAAAGTGAAACATGTCAGTCTCCTAATCTCTTTCTCTCCTTCCACTGAAAAATAAGAGCTGATGGGAAAGTACAGTTCATCAAGAAAAGGAAATTCTCCCCCTTCTCTTCAGTATTTCTGAAAACCAGGCCATCATACTGTAGAGTCTTATTTGCAGATTTAGTGGGAAACATGCCTAAACCAGGAAAGAAGAAAAATTCCATGGGAATCAGCTTCCAAGTCAAACAGTTTCTGTAGGTCTGTGTTTGAAATCTTCCCCCTGGAAGCCTACCTTCAGGCATTAACTAATTCAGACTCTGGTCTTATTAAAACAGAATAAGAAGGAAAAACCAGCCAGACAACTCCCTAAGACTATTGTAATGTAAATTAAATCTAGTATTGTAAACACCTGAGGGTTGATTCTTGTAAAGCAGACATAAAAAAAAAAAGGGGGGGGG
>VZTH01005161.1:177069-211969 GCA_013397815.1 Aleadryas rufinucha
GGAGGGAGTGGGGGGAAGAAGCCACAATTAGTAAATAGCGCTTTTTTTTTCTAAAAAAAGGTGATTTTATTGAGTTTTAATATACAGCTTTAATATGTTAGGGTAATCATACAAGATCTCTCTTGTGTTCAATTTACACATTACAATAGAGATGTGAGCTAAAATCTTTCCGTTTAATGTACAAAAGGAATCCAATGTTGTCCACTAGCAGCTTTGAACTTGGCAAGAAAGGTTCTAAAGACGTTAAGTGCAGTAACAACCATACAGAATACAAAATGTATATAAGGACTTTTCGCCAAGGTATATAAACATTTGAAAACAAATGGTGCCTGCTCCACAGGGCAGACAACTAGCAAATTAAAAAAAGTCACTGACCAATGTTCCAGAGAAGGAGGAGCATCACCCTGTGTAACAGTTCTTACAAAATGGACTAAGAATATCTGTATCATAGAATTTGTACTGATCAGGAAAAAAAAAGGTCTGAAAAGAAACAGCAGACAAGGAAATGAACAATCAAAAAAATGACATAGTAATATAAAACATTTCCATCACTATTTAAATGCCAAATTAATCAAGCAATAGTAAAAAAAATCCAAAACAAAACAAAACAAAAAACCAAAGCTCTTCTGTTTAAAATAACAGCACTGTTTTTGATTATTTTCAAAGATTTTTTTTTTTAACACACTATATACTTGATTGTTTCTTTCATACAGAGCAATGTGTCCATTTGGTCTGTCACTTCAGTGAAACTGATAAACAACCAACCCATCACGTCTCACCTTTGACACATTTTAACCCTTTTCCCCCCTTCCGTTTGCTACTCTGGTGCCTTCTCTTCTCAAGTTAAATACTTTTCTTCCTTTTCTTTATACAGTGCAGAGTATATGGGCTTAGGATATGGAGATTTTCCTCTACTCCAGTTCACTCTCTAGTTCTGAGTTCAGTGGTGTGCAGTAGTTTGGCTTGTCTGAAGGCACGTACCCAGGGAGACACAAACACTTGTACGACCCTTCCGTGTTAATGCATTTGGCATTCTTGCAGAGGGACATCCTGTTGTTCAGCTCGTTGCACTCATTCACATCTGCAAAAAGGAGACATCAAAAGACATGTACTTAAGTCTGGTGTGTAGGTAATACTCATTTATTTCCAGCATTGGTAGGACTAGAACAATCTGCATGAATGCCCTGAGAACTTTATTTTCAGTTCCGATTGGATGGAATTAGGCTGGGTCAAAAGCTCTAAAAGATGAATTGGGAAGAGGTGGAAGTTATCATAGGAAATCAATAGGGTATTGAAGAGCCTTAAATGGTTAGATTACCAAGTCCAAATTCAGCCTAGCTGCACAACAAAATTAAGCAACAACTTACAGGTGTTTATCTGATGACTGAAAAGTGACTTTTAAGAAAGAAGCTCGAAGTTCTTAGCATAACATCTGTACTTTTCACAACTGAATACTTTAGGAGCTGCTGGTGTTGTGAACTGAGTAGTCGTGAAGAGCAAACTACCTGCACTCAGCATCACGCAGCATTGGCCTGACATACACAGCAGCCACATCTTTTCTTGCTAAGGAGGCCAGCTTGCCATAAAGTCCTGAAGACTACAAGGCACATAGGCAGCTTCTGGTCATAGAGCTGGGAAATCTCAGCTGTGTGTCACAAAGCATAATGCTAAACAAGGCTCGTGCAGACCTTAAACTGAAATAATCACACTATTTTTACTAGGCTTTTACGCTGAGGGGTGGTTGCTTTGCTTCACCTTCTCACTGACACTTGCTGTTCCCATGCTTAGTTGTTTTAATTGAAGATATAGATGTCTTGGTTAGTAAACATGCAGATTTACTAGTTTGAGAGTGAGAGAAATAGTTGAGTCTGTTGACTGTTGAAATAATTGAAAACCAGGGGCCAAACTTCACCAGGTGGTTATCTGCATATTTAGGTAATCACTCTCAATCCACTCTAAAAATCCACTCCTAAAATCATTCTTCTGCTCTGGATTCAGTTCCATCCTCCTAACTTACCAAAGCCTTTGAAAAACATTTGGTCTGTATGTTAGAGTTAAATTCTTGATATAAGTTTCAGTTTCATTCCACAAATGCATGTCTGCCCGCTTCTATACTCTTAACTGAACACAACTGCAATGACCAAGATGAACTGAGGAACACCAAGATATTTTTGCAATAATAATTACTGGCCTTTGCAGTAAATAAAACAAAGCTGTCATCTTTAATACAATTCAGGTGATCATCTCTAACCCCTTTGCTCTAGGCCTCCTTAGGTCAAGTGACTGAGTGAACTGACAGCCTAACAGGAGATAACAGGTGATATAAGAGGTGATATGCTATCCTCACCAACACAAGTCATTTTGGCCATGTCCAGGTGATAACCATCAAAGCAGTCACAGGTGTAGCCTTCCTGGACTCTTACACATCGGCCGTTTTCACATCCATTCAGAATACCACATTCCTCTGCTTGTAGCTCCTCAAAACTGTTCAGGAAACCTGGGAGGAGAAAGAATTGCAAACAAGTAAGTTACAAAGCTATTGAATCAGTATACCCAAATATATAGTGAAAGTCTGAAATTCTCTCCGAAGCTTGCTGGAATGTGACTTGACTTTGCAGAAATAGGTCAGCTTTAGCAGAGCTGTACCATCTGGAGTTTTAAATGTACTAGAAAAGTGCTATGTTTGAAGATGGAAACTGAATAACTTGGTTAACTCTTAAGTTTTATTTTGTGTTAAAAATATTTTTTTTTTTGCAGTAATGGAAACTCCATAATTTCTTTTTTTTTTTTAAAGGGTAAGTCAGTGTTTTCTAAATAGCACCTTTTATTTCAATTGTTATGTGTATCAGCCTTTAAGGAAACAAGTGGTTGTGCAATTTGGGATAAAAGTTTCTCAAAACTATTCTAGAAAAATAAGGTGTGTCTGTGTAGAGGGGTAAGAGATGCATTATAATTTATCCAGAAGAAAACATATTAAAAAAAAAAAATCAATCCCAGCTGTCATAAGGAAAATAAGAAGAAATCAGAGACTGCTTTCCTGTTGTGGTTTTTTGTTAACAACCCTTTGGCTTGTGCTTCAGTGACTGGTGCCAGTACAAATACCTATAATCTACCAATTGCTCCTTGTCATAACTCTAGATGGTGAGCAGTCAAAGCTCAAAGAGTTGAGCTTTTTTTTTCCACCTCTTTTACAAAGAGTTGTCTTTGTATTCAGTGGTTTGTACAATGATTTTTGTGCTCCCTGCCGTAGGGCTTTTGTGACAGTTATGCTTTTATATATAAGGAAGGATTTATACTTACAAAATTATTTTACATTTTTACATGTTCAGAGATTGTCTCTAGGACTGAACTGCTCCTGTAAGTCTTGAGGTTTTTTCACTAGCTTTCTGCTCATGGAGCAGTGATGTAACAGGACTGCAGATGGCAGCCCTTCACTTCAAAAAGACTTCTGTGGAAAAAGCTGAGAATGTTTGAGTCATAAGTTTAACAGCATAATGAAAATGGAGAGGGGAACTTGGAGCTGGAGTGGAATAAAGTAGGATATATCTCCCCATCTGTCCTGTAACAGGTAGTGGCTCCACCAACAAGCCATCAACTTATTGAAAAACTGTTTACAGATTAATATTGCAACAGCTGTGATACATATATTTGCTAAGCTACCTAGGAATATAAATTTCTCCCTTCCTTATGTTTTTTTCTCTTGTCTTTTCTTATTTACTCCATCCTGTCTTGGTCCTTGAGGCCTTCTTTTCTACTGACCTGCTTTTGCCTTTCCTATTCTGCCCTTTCCATATCATCCTCCATTTAACTTCCATACTGCCATTTCCACTCCCCCTCTCTTTGACTACAGATATTGTTCCTATCCTGGATTTTCTAGCATGGTGGGCTTCTCAGTAAGGGTCAAGCTGGTCAGTAATACACTGAGTAGATTCTGGAGACACTGAACACATAATGTGAAGTCAGTACTTGCTGACAGATGTCACATCTCAAAAACATATATAATACACGGGATGTATACGAGTGTACATTAAATGGGAAACATTGCAGTCTTTCATGAGCCTTGTAAATCTCTTCTCAGTGCAATAGTATTGAGGATATTGAACACTGTCATGATGTAGGTAACCAAGTTTCATTACTTGCTAGAGTCTTCTGACAGAGCTTGCAGACAGCTCAGGAGAGACCTTTAAAGACTTTTTCTAATTTAGAAAACAGTGCCAAGAAAGGGAAAGGTGTCCCCCTAAATACACAGATATTTTTAAGATAAAGACATAAGTTATTAGACACATAGTTTATATGTAGGCATATATGCATGTGCATAAACATATGTACACACATATATACATCTTTTTTCTCTCCCTCTCTCCATCATAAATACAGCACATTGTAATTTTAACTAGCTAAAACTAAAATATTCATCACTCACAGCAAGTTCTACTTCACAAAATGTACTCCACTTCAAAACAGCTTGATGGGACCTGCATTGTAATTCTAAGGTATGTATTTGCTTCTGTAGAAACTGATTGCATAATGACAAATATTACACTGAAGGTACATGGCCCGGCCATGGGATGGGACGTATTGCTGTATTCACAGTCTGCAGCAGGATTGTGATCTTGAAGTCTCTGATGCCCTAAATAGGATACCCCATATGATTCAGTGATCCAATGGGAGCAAGAGCCATGAGCTCTTAAGCCTCTGTTTCTAAGAGGCTGGAACTAGATGATCTTTAAGGTCCCTTCCCACTGAAGACATTCTATGAAGTGGATGTGGATTCAAAACTTTCCACATTTCATAGTATTTATTTACCACTAAATTATATACCTTGTTTATACCTTGTGAAATGCTTCTTTCCACATTAACAGTATATTAACATTGCTTACCCACCCATCATTGTTCTGGGTTTTTCATTGTGTAATCGGTAGTTTTCAGCTGTGTGACATTTCAGTTAAGCATCAGCACTCAGTAACACTGACTGGGGAAGAGCATAGTGGCAACTTGCAAGTAAAGCACAAGAAGTTACCAGCTCCTTCTGATACTTCCATTTTTCTTCTCTAAAACTGTGATAAAATATTCTGGACCTGTACAGGGTGCCTGATTTTGAGAAAGATGCTGAAATCTGTAAGCATTCCTCTTCTGCAAGTCTTAAGAGTGAGCTGGGCCAGACCCAACATAAAGGGCCCTGATATTCCTCAAGCACAACCAAGATGTAGTGTACAATCCCTCACACCCTGCCTGGCAGGCCATAGCATCCAGCCCGAAGTCCATATAGATGTGTATTCTCTGATCACACTGTGCTGCACATTTTCTATGTTAAGCAAGAATGACTTGCATGCTCTCATTTCACCCATACAAGTTCTGCTGGGAAATCATGGAAAGATGAAGGTTTTTTTTTTCTTTTAAATTAAACACACTCTGGATAAATCTGTCCCATGCTCCAAAGGAAAATCAATTTGTGAGAAGGAAAATTGGCAATCCTTTTGACCTTGAGCTGTAAAACTGTTGGTAAACACAGATTTAGTACACTTGGCACAAACTGTTTTGCTAGATTAAAAATTAAATGTACTCTGAGCCCAACAGGACTCTCATACAAACCTGGCTCTTGAACTGGAACACCTGACTGAAAGCTAGTGTCATAGGAATAACTAAAACATAAATAGGCCACATTACCCAGAAGCAAAGACAAGAATGAAACCAGCTACAGGGAAACAACTGAAGTTAAAATCTCATTTCAAGTCTTTTATATAACAGAGAATCTCACTTACGGTCTTCAACAAAGTATGGATTAGTTTCTGGAGTGTAGTGCTCCTCGAAGTCAACTAAAGCATCCTGTCCATATGGCCGCCGAGATCCTGGAACGGGAATGTTGCACAGCTGGGCGTAATCCTCTGAGGGGGGAAAGAAAATAAGATATAAAAGTAAACACACTTGTAACACAGGCTGCATTACATTAGTCCCAGTGAGCTGTGGTTCATATTTGCTGGAAATAAACTTATCTTCCTAGAAACACCATAAATCTGCAGAAAAGAAAATTTCCAGAAAGCATTCTCTTTTCAGGAAGAATGTCATTAAAATGTTAATGAGCCAAATATATACTATTAAGTCATAGTAGGGATAACACCAGGGATAGATTTGAGTCAATAACTGTACAAAAAGTTATAGGTCAGGTTCTTGTGGTCTGCATGGGAAGCAAGAGCAGAGGGATGCTGTGTATCCCACTGCTCATGCACTTCTCTCCAGGGCTATCTCTGTTTACACTCTTCATTCTGTGGAACAAAAGCTATCCCAGACCATCATGGCTGCTAGCAGAAGCCTCCCCAAAGGAAGTAAATTGGGGCAGGTACAGCCAATATTTCTGGCACTATTAGCTGACCAGCAGAAATCAGAGTGAAAAATACTTCTAAAATAGCTCACACTTATCTACAAACTGTATCTTCAACCCACAGGCTTAAAATTATGAGTGCTGTTCAAAGTTTCCATGGCTGTGAACCTCTAAGGGCATGGGGAAATGCCCAGGAGAAATAGTTATATCTGATTTTGTGCCTCTCTCTAATAGCCAGACTACACAAGTTGAGACAAAAGCAACTCTTCATTTTAGGTGTCAGAGTCCATGTTTGAAATGCTTATGTAGAGTTTGATTCTTTTATAAATCAAAATCTGTGTCAACTCTGTTCTCATTACCCTTTACTAAAACACATACAATACAATTGATTTGAAATTAGAAATATTGTTAAAATAAGCAACCCAGGTGCTCCTTTACTGTTGCTATAGTCTCTTTAGCATCTGGTTCTGTGAAGATTGCCTGGTGTTCTGAGAATCAGGCAGAGAAAGGACGGGAAAGAAAAACCACCAAAAGAGAGGGAGGGAAAAAAAGCCCTAAGCAGATACAAAATCCAAGAATTGCAGATGGTTACAGAGCCAGAAACCTCATGCTGTGTAGAACTGTCCCAGACAGCAAATAGTTGGATAAGTCCAGACTGCCTCTAGACAGTTGCGGAGCACAGCCCCACTTGCTGTCCAGCACTGTAATTTTATTTTTACAGGTAGTATCTCCTCCACCTGGAATGATTTTATTCTGTACTGAAAAAAACCACAGTGTTCAAAAAGTCTGTTTGAATTCTGTGGTCAACAACTCGGCCCTTTGAGAGCACAAGACGTTGCAGTACAGGCAAAGCTTGTCTCTGCACATCCAGAGCTGCCATGGCTGCCAGTCCAAGTCTGCAGCATGAACTCCCCAGGGAACTTACAAATCATTGTAAATCCCATCACATTCTCCTGCCAGAGCAAAGTGGTTTCCTCTGAGGTATGTCCTCCAGAATATATTTATATACAGTAAAAATATTCAAGCAACACTCTCCTCTCCCAGAGAACAAAGTACACTGCCCAAGAGCAACATCCCAGGGCACAGGAAACAAAGCCAGCATGGCAAAATAAACGACATACAGCAAATGTTGTATCTCTGACTGCACAGCTTCCCACTGAGATACTGTGATAACGAGCACACTTTTAAGAGCAGACATAGGACCAAAACCACCCCATTCATTCTTCCCCACATCTAACCCCAGATTAACATCCATGCATGGGGTCAGGTTATTATCTCAGAGGGACTCCTTCATTCATATGTGCACACAGGAAAGCTGTGGAGAATAGTAAAAGCACTTTCTCACAGATGCCCACAAATGTTCTTGGCAAAGGACATCTGTGTTCTACCACAAAATACTAATTCATCTGGCTTGTGTGGAAGAAAACACCACATAAAACAGTCAGTGAAAGGCAAAGGGACAAGACAAGCAGGTCTGAGGGATCACTGCCTCCTCCACATGAATGTGATCTGATGGGAAGGACTGAACAGAACCTGGACATTGGCTTCCCAGATTACTCAGTGCTAATTTTCCATCAGTGATACTGGTAACCATGAAGCAGCTGAAACTTCTGATAATCTGTAGAGCTGGAGCGCTCATGTACGTGAGAGTTGCGTAGTTTGACAATTGTGCAAGACTATTTTATATTGCAAGTTTGCCGGTGCAAAGTTGTTTAATATTGAAAGAACACTGAAGAAATGTTGACAGTAGAAACTTGTTTCCTGCCCCACTGGTCCCTTGAAAATCAAGTTCTGAATGTCTGCATTTTTAGGTCTTACACCTATAATTACCTATAATACTCTCTTAATACAGTATGTTCTGTTTAGCTGTCCAAGTAGTGTAGACCAAATCTCTTGTCTTTTATAATGTGTTGATTCAGTCACTAGGTGTTCAGGCAATAAACCCAAGGGGAACAACAGCAACTCACCTAAGAAACCAACAGTAGAAATTCAGGACCAATAACAATGGTAAGTTATCTATTCCACCTTTCTCAGCTTGTCTTTTTCTTTCTCTTTCTCTTTTTTTTCTTTTTTTTTTTTTTTTCCCCAGGGAAGAAAAATGTGGGCAGAGAGGAGAGTACAAAGACTGAAAGGTGTACAGGGGGCCACATTCTGTAAAGATCATGAGAACTGGTGTTTTGAAATAAGGTAGACTTGAGACTTGGATCCCTGACAGAAATGAACCCATTGGAACGCCCCTGCGGAGGACAGAACAAGTTACAGCAATGACACTTTCTGTTATTTTAAACTTTCTCCCTTGCTATGCTATGTTCCTACAGTTCAAATTAAAGATAATGTATTTTGGGTCACTGTGAAGTGTGCTGGTCACAGTTTTCCAGGGGAGGGAACTAAATGAACAGAGTGCTGTAAGATTTGTGGGTGAAAGCATGACTGGTGCACAGAAACTTGCAGGCAAGTATTCAAATGGCAGAACAGCATGACATTGCCCTAGGGAGATGACAACAGGAGACTGAGATCAAGAAGGCGGTGAGGGAGTAGGGACCGAGAGAGAATGTTTAAGTACCCTTGAATGACAGAAACATTTTAGTTGTCACAGAAATTAAAGCTCACTTTGAAAAGAATCTTTCAAGTAAAGTTGAAAGAAAATTTTCTATAATTCACAATGAATGAAGAAACCTTTTTCTATATGGGTTTGCTTTTTTCTGCTCACTCATTTCCTGGCTGTTATCAGGAACAATACAACTACAGCTCAAGAGGAAAAAAATCCCCTTTTTTAATACAGTTTAGTCTACATTGGTCCATGTGTTTCTAAGTTTTTCTCATAACTTGCAAATGAAGCATAGAGACAGCTTGTTGTATAACTTACGGTGGCTATTATAAAAGGAAACTGATGTATGCTCCCAAAAATGTAAAGGACATTTTTAAAGTCAGATGTATTGCATATTAGACAAGTGTTAGGGGATTACATCTAGACACACATGTGTACTGGCACAGATGTTAGCTGTAATTGGTGATGAAAACTCGGCTGACAGAGACAACACAATATAAACTGGATGGACTGACTGGCTTTTAGGTGCTTGTTAGCAAAAATGCAGCTGTGCAAATGTGCATTTAATTTGCATATATAGTTGTAACTGAGCAAGCCCGTGTGGGCCTTACTTGTACCCAGAGGCCTAAAAATCCTAAACTCTCCAGTCAGAAACATAATTTCACAATTCAAGTATTTAAAGCAAAATATGATATAAAAAGCTTTTCCTGACACAACCATGAAACAACTACACCACAGCCAGTCCAGCTCCTACCCATAAAGAAAGCTTTATTTCTGTTCCAACTCCTCAGAACTGTCACCATCACACACACACACTTACACAAAAGAAGCCAAAACTAAGAAACCAAGCCAGATACACCAAATCATTTAAGAATGCAACAATTTCACCAGAGGTTCTGGAGATCAGTCTAAATTGGTTAAGCTTATGCTGTCTCAGGAGATTATATCATCTGTGAACCAAAGCTAAAGGTATTTCTGCTCTATATTTAGATTGTGCTGTTTGACAATTTAGACAATTTCATTGACATTGCCCATGGATAGATGCTAAGGTTTGCAGTAAACAGCATTCACATCTATTCTACAACTTAAGAAAAAGGTAAGGGTATCAGTCTTAAAGGTTATTTTTCATTAGTTAAGAAGGATGTTCATATCCTCTCATGGACATACTCGAAATCCCTGAAAAAGACTCACAGTGGATGTAAAGCTCTTGCTAATCTGAAATAATTACCAAATTGATTATCTCAACACCTCTAGGTAGTGACCTTTTGTTCCTCTACTAATACTGCTCAAGTTCCCTAAAATTATCTTCCCTCTCCTTTTGCTCCAAATAGATAGTTAAAAGTTGTAGTAGAAGTCAGGTTGTTTCTGACACAGTTTTGCACATGGCTTTCTGACTCCTTGGTGATTTCCATGTACACTTGGAATGTGAGGTTCCGTGAGAAAAAACCTTTAGCCAAAGCAATTCTGCATGTCTCTCCTAACCTTCAGAAAAAGCACTGAAAATCTTCATGAACAGAAATGAAATCAGCCAAAAATCTGCACTGCTGAACACAAGAATTCGAATATTCAAGCCCCAATCACTGCAATATTTTAAGCCCAGAGGATATAATCCATTTGACCAGAGTCCTTACCACAAAGGAAGGAGGCACAATGCCATCCTAAATGGAAAGATGAGCAATAATCTCCAGAAATGAATCCAGTGCCTGCTGATCTTTACCATCTCAAAAGGACAGATGAAAACTCATCCTTTACACACATGGGTTTCCCCCGCACTTCCAGATCCTCATGAGTGACATTAGCCAGAATTTAAAGGGAACACGGTGTTCTCATAATATGGAAGCTCAGCCCAGAACTAGCTCATAATGTTTACAAAGGATACACAGAGTTCCTTTGCAACAAAAATGCAATCCAAACAATCTGTTCTGCCAGAAAAGGGCAGAATTCAACTCTGTGTAGGCATTTCTGAGGGTCTGCATCTGAATTAGTTATTCATTGTCCATTTTTAGTCCATGAAAAGACGTAACCACTTCTAAGACAGCATCTCATTGTAAAGTACATGTCTAGGACAGGTCAGGGAAATATATTGCTCAGGGTGCTGATTTAGCTTTCCTGATGGAAGGAGAAACTGGCAGGACCAGCACTGATGTGGGTTTCTGTATAGAAAACATGATATGAAATGCCCGAGAGAAATCCTACATTCTACAACACCCCAGGTGGTTCACACTACTCTCAGTGTTCTCTTAGCATGGGCTTTCCAAATGCTAAGGTGGAGATAAAGAGAAACTTCAAATACAACATAAACAGCAGTTCTTTATGCAACTTCTAATCCCACAGAATATCTGAAACATCTACTGACTGGAGATCCACCATTGTCTTTTCTGCAGATCTTCTAAACACAAAGTGGGTCCATAAAACCCCACAAAGTAATAGAATTTAAAACTTAGAAAAAGTATTTATAAGGACACACAAATAAGCAAGCTGATAAACTGAATGCTGGTGCCTTTTTCAGTTGCCTAAGGATGTGTTCATGACATTATCTTAGTACTCACACCAACAAAAAGGTCTAAGTTATAGATGTAGTAATGTACCCCCACTCTCAATAATTATTAAAACATCTGCTAAAGCTGTGGAGTCCCAGACCTACCTCACCCTGGTTTTCTATATGAAAGCTTCTCCAGGCAGCCACCTACAGAAGACAAAGTACCCTCCTTAACTGACTGACATCTTTGGTTCAGGGGCTCCTAATACCACCTTACCAGCATTTTAAGGTGCTAGTGAAGCAAAGGTGGTACTGCACTGCAATAACCTCAGAAAGATAATTTTACAAATACAAAAATAGGCAGTCTCTGTAAATTAAATGCTGACCCTGGCACACCACCTTACTCAACATATTCTAGCTGTTAGTGCTATCTCCTCCCTTCAAATTTCCTGTAACTATACACCTTGTCTAAAATCCACTCCAGTCCCCTAAGGGTCTCCCAGGAGCTTCCGGAGTCTCAGAAGGTTTATAGTTCAGGTCCTACATGTTCAAATTATCTTGAGGTGTGTATGGCTTTATTTTAGATTTCAGATTTTTTCAGTCTGGGCCATTTGCTCTGTTTTGTGGCATGGAAGCTTTGACCCAGCTGCTAAACCTATTGGTGCCTGTCCTGCTACCTGTTACTAGACCATGGACTCTGCATGGAGAGAGTTGGGCTGTTAGGCACTAACAGTAAATTGACCAAGGAAGCAGAAGTGTACTGGCACAGATGTTAGCTGTAATTGGTGAAGCCCTAAGCTTCACAACTTCTGAAGACAGGTCATCCAACATGTATTTTTTTGGGGTGGGTGCAATGAAGAAAGGATGTTTTGCTATTGTTATCTAAACCAAAAGTATCAAGTTTTCTAACTGATCAATTACTACAGATTGCCAGTGACAAACCTCAAGTAACACAGAAGTTTTTAAAGAATAATTACTAAACTGTCATTACTGTTCTTTGGGCAAGTACAGACTAATGTCACCATGAGCTCAGAGAGAACACACCTCAGTAGCTGACATTTTGGTATTGGATGCAATCTGTGAAAGTCTTTATCTGCAATATGATATCATAAGATTATAATGTCAGAACCAATGTAATTGAAAACAATGTCCTTACATCCCTTGTTTGTACGAGTCAGATGTACTCAAGCACTGCACTACAGTTCATGTTTGCAGTATTGTGATCAGGACTTTGAACTAATATTTTGAGTTTGTTCCTCAATGTTGTCATCAAAATACTTATCTGTTTTACTGTTGTTAAGATGCTGCTATTGAGTTGCAATATCAACAAGTGCTACTTATTTTTGTTTCAGTCCCCGAATGTTTGGAGTCATTTCAGTGGGGTTTGTTTAATTAAGTACTGATTAGTAGTTTTTAGAAATTGTAGCAACCGTGTAAGTTCTGTTTTCACACTGATTTAAGACTGTATTTCTTTTTGCTTAATATGGATAAATTCTTAAAAAATGCTTTATCTTCTGACGGGTTTTATGCTGGATCCTACTTGAGCAGGATATTTAAATCTTGTCATGAAAAATGGAAGCACTTTAAATACAAGTTGGGTTACGAAAGCTAGAGGTTATTTTTATTAAAGCATTAGTATCTTTAGAAAGGACTTGCAAAGTATCACTTATGGTGGTAGGCCAGTATTTCCTTCTTCCTAAGGGTGCTGACTAGATCTTCAAATACAATGGGAGTATAAACAAGGTAAAAGAAAACCACAGATCTGTCCTACATTCCAACCCATTTCATGGTGAAAGTCTGGTGGTGATAATGCTTTTCACATCACCAGGTCCTCTTTAACATGTGTTACAAATCTTCAGAAAGCCCCTAACTAGGGAAATAAGCAAACACCTTCAGTAGTAAACCCGGCCAACACAATACCTAAGTATTTAAAAATGGAGAAACTCCAGGTTCCCCAGCCAGGACTTGAACCTGTGACCTGCTGGCCTGGAGGTGTGAAAGCACTCTCTAGAGCCAATGATATCACTTTAAGTGCTACAGACTGAAGACATGTCAAATGAATCATTTATTCAGTTCAGTCGACTTTAAATTTTTCTTGGTAAACGTTCCTGAACGCAGAGAAAGGCTTCCAGGTTTTTGTGTGGGTGAGTGCACATGTGTGTGAGGACAAATGAGCACATACTATCTCCACTAAGAAATGTGAGCTGGTATGTTTGTTCTGACATAATAAACATTCAATATGCTTTCATTTTTAACTATGTTCCAATCTATAAGGATAATTTAAAGTATTGGGGATCAAAGTATGTCTCATACTTTGAGTTAAAGCAGATACTTCTCAATGCAAAGGAAACATTACATAAAAGTTATCTTATGTCTGGAGGAACAAAGATTTTATTATCCAACATAATGCTCTTCAGCTTTGACTACGAATCATCCAACCGATGTTTAGGATGTTATCCATTAGGAACTTCTATGTACTTTTTTTAATGAATTTCTCAATTTTCCTCATAGAGCTAGTGGGGATTTGCACCCCACTGCTGGCACAGGATTAAGGCTCCAGAATCCTGCATTCTTAATGATCAGAATACATCTAATATTTTCAGACTGAAATTGTCCCAATTTTTTCCTCATATCAGAACTTTTGTTTAATTAAAAAGCTTCTGGGAATCCTGCACGTGTGTGCTGTAGTGGAGAGTCTTAGAATTTGCAGCCTTTGTTCTTCATCTCTGTTTGGAATTTTTCATCTTTCCTTGTGAGGCAGGCTCTCTTTCCCTGACCATGTTGGTGGTCCTTCTCTCCTCCTTTTCAGATTGATGCTCCTTTAAATGTAACTAGCTAGAAATCTCCAGAAGTAAATCTTGTACCTAACTGAACTCTCTCTAAAAGGAACAGCTTTTCTTCCCTCTCTCAGGGTTGCATGCTTGCATGACACAGATGGGTCACTCTCACCATGTGATGAACTTTGTACAAAGCAAAACTCCTTTCATCTGCTTAATCTTTCCACCTGAGAAGTTCCAGGTCACAGCAACGATTCTTGCTGTTAGCTATTGCCCTGTATATTTTCTTACTATTACATTTCTTCCATTGCATTTGTTATTCTAGCAGTCATAGTAATTTGATGTCCTCATGTTAGATTTGTTCTGACAAAGACATTTCAGAGATTTCCATATCTTATAAATTAAGCTGCTGTCATGCCCTGTTTTTCTTCTTCAGTCTCTTTCTGGGGTAAGCACCAGCCAGCAGTTACTCCAGCCAACATCATCAAAATCAGGTGCTTTTTTTTTCAGTTGCTGCATTTCCAAGGCAAACACAAACAAGCAAAGATATCTAAGAACAGGTTCAGGGACCTTGCAAGAAAATTACAAAAGCATAAAACCCAAGCAGACAGAAACAACCACACCGATGCTTCACTGAGTTTCTCTCTGTAGTTTTTTAACTCCTGTTTTTTTGCTACAGGTAAAACATGTATTGCTTTAGCCACAACATTATCATTGGAGTAACACAGGCTCAAGTGAAAATCCAGGAATGTGCACAATAAAATGCTTTACCAGTGCAGGATGGTATTCCTACACGGAAAGATATGTTACTGAAAGACACATTTATAGTAAGAAAGCTACATCCAAACCAGACATTGGAACAGTTTATACAAGGGGGAAGAAGTTAGTATCATACCAGACTGTGTATACCAGGGCTGATGCATCTCAGGCACAGCATGACATATACCTATGCTGCTTCCCCTGGCCCCTTCTCCGGTCCCCAGAAATAAATCTGTATGTCAATGACATTTCTCTCTGTATCCATTTAGCTTTTGTAGTCACCACAAGTAGCACCTTTACCTGAAATGTCATGGAACAGTATCTGATTTCCAAACACGTAACAAAATATAGTCTTTTAAAAATATGACTGTCAGCTTTCTTTTTAACACTAAATTATATGCCCTGGAAATTCTTCAGTCCTTACTGGTAACCCATTTCCCTTAACTTGAGGGGCTAGGGGTTTTTTTGTTCTTATGTTATTGGCGCAGGTACAAATGCAAGGGATTAAAGTGATGAAGTATTTCAGATTTCGTTCCAAGAAGCGACACACACGCTTCCTTACCTGACTCCTTCATGGGACACAGCGCGCACTGCATGCCCCAGGCTTCACCGTACAGGCAGCAGCACTCCGTGTACGTGGTCTGCTTTCCAACCAGTGGTCGACTACAGACAAAGTCGTCACTTAGGTGCTGCCAGCAAAGGTCCTGGTAGACCTCAGCTTCTTCAGTTTGTTCTGATGGAGAAGACAGGATTAGGTCATAATCACAGCACTGTTATTTAAATAAGACACTGGCACACTGAAAAATTTTATTAATTTAGATTACAAGAATAACTTAGCTTTACAGACTTCACTGAATACAAATTTAAGCTTAGAAGTCATGACTTTTTTAAGTGCCTGAGGTGCCTCATCCCTTGAATGTTCAGCTTTGCAAAAATCTTAAAAGGTTCTGAGTTGTCACATTAGGCATATTTAAAAGCACATTGGGTTGGACACCCAAGAAATAAATCTTTCTACATCACCATCTAATGATTCTAAATCATCTTTCTAATGTTCATTGCTGAACACTTAACACTGATTCAGCTCGGCTCCCATGGAAGTTAACAGAGCTTGACAAAAACCAGCAGTGGGACAGAGGTGAATGTTTGGGGAACTCCATCCACATAATGGATCTTTAAAAGTTGTTATTTTGCTTTTCTTATATTGCCCTCAATGGCATCTGAAAGAACTTTTACAACTAGAGCAGAGCTGAACAAAAATTTTACATGGGCTCCCTGGGAGACTGGACAAATACTTGGAAGAGAGAGTCCCATTAACTAAACAGACAAACTACATCAGTCTCAGGAAATCCCCTGAGCTGAAAATAGCTGGAGGCTGAGAGTGATGGGGAGGGTGAAGAGAAGTATTGTTTATCTGCCCTCCTGGTCTCTAATCATCCACTTACAGCTATTGTTAGAGACAGAATACTGCTGTGAACTACTGTCACATTCTTATGAACATTAACAAAAATCTGTGTTTTTGTAAAGACTGGAATATTTCAGAGGCATAATAGTTTTGACACAGATCTCAGAAGAAACCATTCCGAGTCCCAGCAAGTTCTGATCACTGCTGATCGGAAGGAGAGGAACTGTAAACTTAATCTTCCACTTGGAATGTAAAAACCTCAGCACAATTGTTTTGTGAAGACATCTGCAAGGTTTTGATTTTGTTCCAACACAGAGTGAAAAATAAGTGTTGTCACAAACCAAGGTTCTGTTTTGTCTGTGCATATCTATTTACTGCATTTTTACATTATGCATGGGTGAGTATGGAACTGAAACCTCGCTCAAGAGTAAAACTGAGTTCTGAAAGAAAGAAGGTGATCACCATTTAGATACCTATTCTATTAAGAGCTTGCCAGAACACGCAGTGAAAAGCAGCAGCAGGTCTCTGCAACAAACTCCAAATTCTGCTGGCAGCAAAGGAACCAGCCTGCCTCCCCCCACTCTGCGTGAGGGGGACATTGCCAGTAGTGATACAAGGCTTGAGTGCTTTGTGCTGGCTGAGATGATCTTTGCCGTGTCAGCCCGAATGCCTCATGACAGAAGACCCTTTGGGCCCTTGCATTCTCTTCACACCCTAGATGAACCCAAAGGACAATCCTGCTCTTGGTTTGTTTAACTGAAGATTGAACAATAGAAAGGCCGTGGTTCTTTCACAGTTCCAGGCAACAGGGTGACCACATTACTCTTCAAAAGTATCAGCCTTATAATTTGGAGTGACTAAAGCAGGCATTCAGTCTGTATTCCTATTTGCTTTCACAGAAGCATCTCAGGAAAATTCATTGCAAGTTGCAGGAACCAGAGGTCTGGATTTATGGCTACACAGTGCCAGCATTAAATCAAACCCATTGTAATAATTCTTTTGAAGACACGAGTGGCATAGACAAAGCTCTGCAGACTGCACAATGCTCTGGATTTCTGAGACGTTTCTAAGAATCTCATAATATCTAACTTTTTTTTTTCTGAAATTAGTGTCTTCTGAAATTAAAATAACACACAAAACCATTACTTTAACAATGATGTTGAAGCTTGAAACTGTGAGCTCAATGTACCTTCAATGTTAATGAATTGAAAGCATACATACAGTTTTAGCTATTTCCTCCTATATCCTGTCATTCCTGTTTTTATTTTACTTTGGTAGAACTGAATCTCGAGACTTAGCCTGCAGCCAAACCCCAGCCTTACTGAGACAGCAAGCAGGCTGTGCCTCATTACCTACAAGGCTGGACAAGGCAGACGCAGAGCTGGTGAACTGGCTGAAGACTCCTCAGCCCGAGCCTAATCTCACAATACTTCCAGCAATGTCCTGTCTGTATAGGCAAAGTGGAGCACTGTGGAGTTCTACATCATGATGCCTTCTGGATCAACAGACGATGGTCCAAGCATTGCCTTCCAAAATCCTCCAGAAGAGCAGGCTCATCCAAGGATGACCCAGTCTAAGCTTAGACTTTGGGTCTGTAGCCATGTCAGCACCACCTCATAGAGGTGTATTCACTTCAGTAATATGTATAATGGATCATACCACTCGAATCTGCTGGTCTGATGCATCGCTTTTCTGTTGCGTCCAAAACCATTGGGTGTGTACAGAAACAGTTGTAAGATCCTTCTGTGTTTATGCACTGGCCATCAATACAGCTGTTTGGGTCCTGACATTCATCCGTGTCTTTAAAATGGAAGGAAATGTATCAAGGAGAGCCAGCACAACGTATTTGCATTGTGTTAATCTACGTTTATACCTTCCTATATTAGGAGCAGACTTCCCTGCATGCCTGCTGTTAATTACCACAAATACCCACTGCTGGCAACAAAATCCTGCCTGTGCCCATGGAGAAGTACAGACATCTGAAGGATGCTGACCTCTGATCCTCAAGTATTAGAGAGCTAGTAGGGAGGAGTACTAGGGAGGATGAGGAGGCTTGTTGGGGGGGTTGGAGTGCCAGGAATATTCGGCACCCAGCATAGCTGCCACTGCTTCCCAAATTTGTCTCCCTTTAGGACAGTACCAGCAGGCACTAGAGGTGGGCATACTCTTAGTGATCATGAGCTTGTCAGAAGAAGGGATCACCTTACGTAGCCATGGTAATTATATTTCTTAGTTTGTCTTGGAAAGCGAAAGCTGAAATTTAGCTCAAAGGGAAGAGCAGGGCACTTCAGATAAATTACATTTAATCAGCAAAAATCCCACCCTTTGTAAAGAACAATCATAGAATCCCAAGGTGAAAGGCTCTCTTGTTGCAGTTGCAAAAATTGCTTCCTTTCATTATGCTATTCTGCACATTATACATGGTTCTCTGCTTACAAAGCAAAAGCCAGGGTCATGGTCATGAGTAATTTTCAGCTGAATACCAGAACCAAAGGAGTACAAGGTTGTGCAAGCTAAAACGGGCTTATCAATGACCTCAACTGTAATTTCACATTGCATATTAACTCCTTGTGGAAAATATCTGTTCTTGAAACAAAACAAAAAAAAAATCTGTGTTAATTTGATTTAATATAGTAAACCCAGAACACTTACCCAATGAAAGGTGAGCTTCAACATACAGGCTTTCACTGCTCACCCCACATACAAAGAACAGAAGGCTAAATTGTACCTTGGCAGAGTGAAGCTGCAGTGTGCAGAGGGAGCCCCCTCTGATCACTTTGTGCTGCCTGCATTAAGGCTGGCACCAGCTCTTGACTATGCACTCAAAGGAGCACAAAGGGCTGTTCTGGAGATGCAAACTCCTGGGAGTAATTTGCTGTAAAAGGAGGCAAATAAAGCAAACCCTGCTCTACATGCCACAGCTATGTCATCCAGAATTGCTACTCAGCCAAGCAGAAGGAAGGGAAATGACCCAATGCATCTTACAAAGCTGCTACAGGAGTTCAGAGGCCCAGTGTTTCTCCCCTTACTGGGAATGCCACAGTTCTGATGGGAATCCTGCTGTATGAGTCTGCTTCTTTTGCCCATCTGCATACCATTAGAGTGACAAGACCACTTTAAATAAACTTACCAAAGCACTGGAGCTTAACAGGGTCATAGTATGTGCCTTGTTTGCAGTAGCACTCATAACCTGGCTGCGTATTCAAACAGAAGCCATTTTTACAGATTTCTTGTCCAAAGAGTTGGCATTCATCAGCATCTGAAGAGAAAACATTAAAGGCTGTG
This sequence comes from Aleadryas rufinucha, assembly GCA_013397815.1. Lineage (NCBI taxonomy): Eukaryota > Metazoa > Chordata > Aves > Passeriformes > Aleadryas > Aleadryas rufinucha. Next base: position 196,639 of record VZTH01005161.1, read on the forward strand.
TTACCATTGTAATTATGATGCCACATAGAGAAGCAAGATGGAATAAATCCTATATACTTCTCTGTTCAAGCAAACTTCAGTTTAAACAGAAAGTCCCAGGAGCACAGATATCCACAGGAAAAAATCCAACCCTCAGATAACTGGTGTGGAAGAGGCTATGTAGCCAGAATGGAAAAGGAAAACTTGGTGGATTGTTACTTCCCCTTGTCAGAATTAAGTCCCACGGCACAGAGAGACTGGAATAATCTGCTGTTTCCCTTTCTTTCCTTTGGTATCACAATGCTCTTAGCTCCAAGCAAAACAGGTGAACAATATGGCCTGTATTTTCCCACATAATTTGCTTTACTGAAGGTATTCCCACCATGGATCTAATTTAAGCACACCATCTGCTTACAAGACTGACTAAGCAGCTGTGCTTATGGATGGACTCTGTGACTGCTCTTCTCTTTGCACAGAATTTGGTCACTCTGCTGTGCACAGTAGTAAGTCTTCCTATCTGCACTGCTCATGGCTTTGTTTTTCAAAGCACAATTTCAGTGCAGCCTTCCCCCACACAGGACCAATTGTGTCTGTTGCTGAACACAGGGTGGCAAACACTATAGAACTGGAGACGGCTGACAAAAAGAATCTACCACACTTTCAAATGAGGCTAAATGTTTTCAGGGAGGTTTCATGGAAAATATATGCCAGCTCATATACAGCTTTTCACAGTTGTACACATTTTTTCCCAGTCTTGTATTTATGTATTTGTTACTGTTGGAATTCCATTCACTTCCTTTTTTCCAGCCTACTTTTCATTTGCTAGACCTACTTAGAACAGTCTCTTAAAGCCAGGTTGGTAGTAAAAATGGCAATAAAAAGCACAACTTAAAGTAGGTCATTCTTCTCTCAATACCAATTGTTTTAATCCACTGTCTTCTATATATTTACTCCCCATTTATTCTGGGGCAACACAGATTTTATCCCAAAGCTGTCATTTCCAGCTGTACAGTAGTTTTAAAGGTGGATCATTCAAATGCTTCCTTTTTCCAGAAGGACTGAAAGATCTAGAAAACTATTTATTTTTACAGCCACTCTTCCAGCCTCTTAGTGGCTAGAAACATTAAATGTTTTGACTTTTTAGCAGCAAGAACAATGCAAAGATTAATAAGAAATGTCATATATATGTCTGTCTTTTTCCTGTGGAACGTGGATTTATGTCTGGAGAAAAATGGGAAAGCCTGGAAGCAAAGCCAAGGAAGGCTAGCAGGCTATTCACTTCTGACAGATAATTCCAATAAGAAAACAGGAATTGCTCCTACAAGCAGAAGCTTGTGGACAAAAGCAACAGTAACATTCAAGTTAGTGTAACAGAGAAAGATCACATTACGAAAACAGCACATTAGTAAAAGTTACTTATCTATTTAGTGTTTGTCCTTTGTGCCATTCCTAAGGTTTTACAACATTAACTTACTGAAAACAGAAAAAGTCTTATTATGGCAGGGATTTGTGGAAGATATTTCCAGATGAACTATTTCCACATTTCAGTATTTAGAGCAGCTAAAGATATTATCAACCCTGAGGTAGCACAAAAACAACGCAGATTTTATCTGAGACGCATTTGGACATGCTGTGCACACAGCTAGTTCCAAACCCCCACTGCCGAATATGCACAGAAATCTTAGCTCTGCAAAGATAAACAACACCCTGAAACAACCCCTGAACAAAAATACTCTCAGAGACTTTAAGATGAGCTCTGTGACAGTCTTACAAAATATTAATATTGATGGCTACTTCTGAAACCTGAAAAGAAATTTTGCTGATCTCACTTTTCCTTCTTGGTGATGCCAGCTCCCTCCCACCAACATCCACCAACTTCTATCACGCTGGCTTCTCTACTACCACTGGACTACCACCAGTAATTATTCCACGAAGTTCTGTAATGAAAATATCGTTGCTGAACGTCTCTTCAGTTTTTATATTCATTCTCCCTTAGAGGCCAAATGTTTAACAGAACTCTCTCCTCTCTTCCAACTCTCCATACATATATTTACAAATTTAAGCTGGCATTGCATTCCATACGTAAACGAGTATTTGTGGTTTGTGGTCTCAGCACCTATTCTCACAGCAGAAATTAAACCAGAATATTACAGAGACTGTGTAATTGACATTCTTAACAATCTGTAAAATGATGATTTTCAGTAATGTTTCATACTACAAACTGTTTTTATCACCTAATAAAATTTCAACTAGTATGTTTACATTCCTGGCTCACATTTCTAGTCAATCAACTACCAGAACTTCTGAAATAATTAAACTTAATACATGTCAGTACTGACCTTTGTAATTCTGAGCAAGAAGCCCGTAAGATGATTCTCCAGAGGGAATGAAACCTTTTCCTTCAGGACACAAATCAGTAAATTCAGCTGGGAGAGAAAGAAAACAAAAAATTATGTTGTTAAGAAAAAGGTATTCACATATGTAGTGTTACATGTGTTTCACGGTACTTTGAGATATCTGCCTTAGTTGCATCTATCAGGCAATCATACACACCTTTAGCTTAATGGGGGATGTTAAATGCCACAGCCTGACTTTTCCCTGCTCTCAGTTTGCAGAGCTAGCTTTCACAAACCTAGCTAGGGTGCCCACAGCATCACAGAGCTCCAGGCAAACTAATTTCTCTTGCTCTTTGGCAGGAGAATGTAGTCCTTACTAGGTTTCATGGTGCACTGCAGTTATAACAATACCAGTAGCCAAATTATCTTAATTAAAGCTAGCATGGGCCTCTCTGAGCTATGCTGCAAGCTGCAATCTAGGCATACTCCGACTGAGATACAAACCCCTGTCCACATTCTTCAGTCCTCATACAGGAAAAACACTAATTGACTGCAACAGGAGAACATGGTGTGCATTACAGAGAGAAATTATTTCAAGTGTCTTGGAGACTATACAGAATCAAATAAACCTATTCAAGCAGAGAGGCCCCTCTTCCATTATGCATTTCACTTCAGTTTCACCGATTCTAAGGTATAGTTAAAACAGGAATTAAACATGACAATGCATTTGTGTGAAAGGTAAGCTTCAGCATTTAATCTCAAAAAGTTTACATATGTTCTCCCTTATGTGATTTTTTTCCATCTGGATTCCGAATTTCAGCCATCCCTGTTTATGTTTCAAGTACTGTTTTCAAAATTTGCGACAAATATCACATGGCTATGTTTGTCTAATTTAATATTTAGAGATTAAACAATGGTCTACAGACAACATTATTAACTGAATTGTTCAGTAAGTTGCAAAATGTAAAATTGATGTCATAACATATATCAGTAAGTCATAGTGCTGTAGAAACAGCGTTACAAAAAATAGCTGCAGACTCAAAAATGTTGTAATGGTTACCTTTGTTTTCCAGCTTGTGGAAAAAATCTAACATGTCACCATAGCATCTGGAAAAAGCTTTTGTGAGAATCCATATTTGCTTAAAATCAGTTGGAGTTAACACTGTTCAGTAACAGGCTCTTTTTATCCCTAGGGGAACTGCACAGAAGCCAGTGGATTTACACCAGGTACGAATTATTCTCACCAGTCTTTCCTCTGTGGAGAGTTCCTATGGATAAGTCATGACTAAATACTACAGAATATGGGATTTAATGGGCAAGCCTTTTCTAAAGGCAAAGCACGCTCTGTTAACGTAAACACAGTGCTTCAAAAGCTTGCAAAGGGACAGAAGGCCTCCTCTTACCACTTCCAATGACAGGGCATGGGAAGATTTCACAGTTATCACCCCAACCAGCACCCAAGGTACAGCAGCATTCTTGTTTGGTTACATTGGATGTAAGCACGTTGTCACAGAAATTAGCATCATTCAGATTGTAGTAGCACTCCTTCTTTCCATCTTCCTGTTGATCAGCCTCTACTGGCAATTCTAAGGCAAAAAAGAAAACATAAACCACACAAGATGACACATGAAATTAGTCACTTTTACAGGAGATCAGAAGAGCAGAGAAGAAAATGGTTAAGTACAAATTTTGGTTTAACATTTTGCCTTTAGAAAGAATGATGAGAGTTGATAACTTTCCTTTGTCTTTTTTCAGACCTGTTCTCCAACTTGACCATAAATGGATTCCTCCAATTTGCACTTCTATCATTTTCAAGCAATGCATGAAGCACCTGCTTTCATGTTCTGCTATCTAAAGGCCATGCCCAACTACTGACATGATGCTCTTCACATATGAATCCAAAAGTTCTTCACAGAGGTAAGCAAACATTACAACCTCATTTTTTCAGATAAAGGAGCTAAGGCACGAAATGAAAAGACCCAATTTATAAAAGAATCAGCATTTACAGCCCCTTTTAATTTCACTGGTAAAAAAGCATGTTCCACACTTGAATACAATGGCCTTTATGATTTTTGCAGAAGTAACTTACTGACTCCATGGTAAGCAGAGGAATATAATGCAGATGTCAAGTTAACTGACTCTGTGTTTTACTTTAAAATAGGCATTCAGCCAAGAAAGTAGATTTATTGCCTTAAGCACTGAGTGGGTCCTCTCACAATATTTATATGGACTGGAGGCAAAATAGTCTGTCCCATAGATCCAATAAAAGACCCTATTAATAGTCAAAGATCTTTCTAAAGCAAGGCACTCCTAAAGTACACCAAAAAGTGATTTTGAAAAGGAATACCTATTTAAAGCTTCTGTGTTTGCAGAACTCTGTGCATGTAACATTTCCCTTCACAAGAATTATCACCAAGGGCTCAGAAGTGGGAACTAACATATAAAATTGTTATTCACACTTGATCGATATGAAAAACTTTTCACAGGCCATCAGTAAAGTAACCAAGTTTTGAAAATTACATGTGCCCACATTTATTAATCAAACCCAAAACTTTATTCAGGAACTTGAGATAGACAGTCTTGAGGTGACTAGTTAATTTCTTTTTTATCCAGGGAAATGCTTTATGCTTAGTACTTAACAAATGTTTAACTCACAAGAAACCTATTAAAATTACTGCACATTGGCTGATTTTTCATTCTTCGAGGTTTCTTTAATTTCTACCTAGGCTCTTGTACAATAAGCCAACCTTGAGATATTTCTCAAGAAATACAGCTACTGAGGCAGGAATCAGAACCTCTATTTTATAGAGTGACAGTGCATTTCAAGATGCTACTGCAGCAAATGTTGGTTCCATGGTGCAGCAGGAAAACTGTAACAGAGTTGCCACCACAGAGACACGGTGGGGTGACTCACACAGCTGGAGTGCTGCAACGAATGGTTCTAAACTCTTGAGAAGGGATAGGCAAGGAAAGAGAGCTGGTGGGGTAGCCCTGTGTGTCAGGAAGGGTCTCAATTGTCTGGAGCTGAACAATGATGATATTGAGTGTTTATGGGTAAGAATCAGGGGAAAGGACATCAAGGCAGGTATCCTGGTGGGAGTCTGTTATAGAGCACCCAGCCAGGATGCAGAGGCAGATGAAACATTCTATAAGCAGTTGGGATAAGTCTTGCAATCCCTGGCCCTTATTGTTCTGGCAGACTTCAGCATACTAGATGTCTGCTAGAAATACAAGACAGCAGAGGGGAAGCAGTCTAGGAGATTCCTGGAGCGTGTGGAAGAGAACTCCCTGACACATCTGGTGAGGGAGCCACCAGGTAAGGTGCCCCACCAGACTTGCTGTTTGTGAACAGAGGAGGACTGTTGAGTGATGTGATGGTCAGAGGATGTCTTGGGCAGAGCTATTAGAAAATGATAGTGATTGTGATTCTTCGGAAGTAAGGAGGGGTGCCAGTAGATCTGCCACCTTGGACTTCCAGAGGGCAGACTTTCACCTCTTTAGGTGACTGGTTGAGAGACCCCCTAAGGCAGCAGTCCTGAAGGGCAAAAGAGCCCAGGAGGGCTGGATGTACTTTAAGAAGAAAGTCTTAAAGGTGCAGGAGCAAGCCATCCCTATGTGCCAGATGAGACAGAAAGGAAGATGACCAGCCTGCCTGAACAGAGAGCTTCGGCTGGAACTTGGGAAAAACAGTGAATCACCTTTGAGACAAGAGGCAAGCAACTCTGGAGGACTACAAGAATGTCAGGAGGTTATGCAGAGAGAAAATTAGAAGAGCCCATGACCAACTAGAATTTAAGCTAGCTACTTCTGTAAGAGACAACAAAACACATTTTTACAAATACATCAGCAACAAAAGGAGACCTAAGGAGAATCTCCATCCTTTACTGGATGCAGGGGAAAAAAACATAGTGAAAAAGAATAAGGAAAAGTCTCAGGTACTTAAAGCCTTTTTTGCCTCAGTCCTTATTAACGAGACAAGTTGTCCTCAGGGTACCTAGCCCCTGAACTGGAAGACAGAGAGGGGGAGCAAAATGAAGCCCCCACAGTCCAGGAGGAAATGGTTAATGAGCTCCTATGCCATGTAGACACTCACAAGTCTATGGGGCTGGATGGGATCCACCTGAGGTACTAAGGGAGTTGGCAGAAGTGCTCACCAAGGCACTTTCCATCATTCACGGCAATCCAGTCTAACCAGGGAGGTCCCAGTTGATGGGAGATATGCAAATATAAGAAGGCATATATATATATATATCTCTCTATATATATAGATATCTATCTATCTCTATATATCTATAAAAGGAAGGACAATCCAGGTGAAAAACTGGCTGGATGGCCAGGCCCGGAGAGTGGTGGTGAATGGATTTAAATCCTGCTGGCAGCAGTCACCGCTGGTGTTCCCCAGGGCTCTGTATTAGGGCCAGTCCTGTTTAATATGTTTATCAAGGGGCATCGAGGGCACCTGCAGTCACTTTGCAGGTTGTCACCACGTTGGGTGGAAACACTGATCTGCTGGAGTGCAGAGGGACCTGGACAGGCTGGATTGATGAGCCAAGGCCAGCTGCATGAGGTTCAAGAAGGCAAAGTGCTGGGTCCTGCACTTGGGCAACAACAACCCCAGGCAGTGCTACAGGCTGGGGGCAGAGTGGCTGGAAAGCTGCCCAGTGGAAAAGGACCTGGGGGTGCTGGTTGATGGCCAGCTGAACATGAGCCAGCGTGTGCCCAGGGGGCCAAGAAGGCCAATGGCATCCTGGCTGGTATCAGCAATTGTGTGGCCAGCCGGAACAGGGCAGGGACTGTCCTTCTGTACTTGGCACTGGTGAGGCTGCTCCTCAAATCCTGGGCTCAATTTTAGGCCTTTCACTACAAGAAGGACATTGAGGTGCTGGAGCAAGTCCAGAGAAGGGCAGTGGAGCTGGGGAAGGGTCTGAAGCACAAGTCTTGTGAGGAGCAGCTGAGGGAGCTGGGGGTGTTTAACCTGCAAAAAGGAGGCTTGGGGAGGCCTTAACACTCTCTACAACTGCCTGAAACATTGCAGTGAGGTGAAGGATGGCCTTTTCTGCCATGTCTCAAGTGGAAGGATGAGAGGAAACAGCCTCAAATTGCTCCACAGAAGGTTTAGATTGGATAGAAGGAGAAATTTCTTCACAGAAAGGGTAGTAAAGCATTGGAACAGGCTGCCCAGGAAAAGTTCTGGGGTCACAGTCGTTGGAAATGTTCAAAAAATGTGTGGATGTGGTACTTGGAGACATGGTTTAGTGGTGAAAATGGCAGTGCTGGGTTAAGGGTTGGTCTATGATGATCTTTTGCAACCTAAACAACGGTTCTAAGATCCCACTTAAAAAATGTTTGTGAGGTGGGAGCTTGAAGATAGTGATGTCCAAAACATGCTGAAGGAATTAAATGAACTCCAGCTCTTGCTACTTCAATCCTATTATCACTGCCCACCCACATTCCCCAAAGCAGATGGAGCAAGGCAACTTTACTGGCCATGCAAATACTAGATCCGTTTGGAGAAATGCAAATTTAAAAATGCCAGTATGGATTGACTACTATTGCACTTCAATAGCATGAACATGTGTAATAGTTCTTTTGGCTTCTAATTAGACACAGACAATTGGATTTATTTCTATTTTCCTCAGAAAAGTGACTTCAGTTTTGGGAGGCTGAAGGGCTGGCAGACACCTCCATTCAAATTTAGTATAATGTTGCCACCTACAAGGCTTTGCAGTTTTGCCAATATAACTAAATTGTACATTAAAGGATACACCCAGCTGGGTGCTTATTTCAGTTTTGTTAGTTTAGCCTGTGGCCAACCCTCATCTGATAATTACAGTTTTCCATAGTGTGTTGAATTTCATCAGTTGAGGTGGTTTTGTGGTATCAGTTGCTATCCAATAGGAACTATATTAAAACTATCATGTCACAGAAACACAGCTGAACTAAATCTGCCATTCCAAGGTGAGAGAGCAGTACTCCAGTCACCAATTCATACATTTTCCTTGGCCATTTGCCATCTAACTGAATCAAAGCCAAATCTTCATCAGAAGAGAAAGCATGGCCGTTTTCATGCTGTTTATCAGAGCAAGAACACCAGAAGCTGCCCTGGGAGGAAGGGGAGACAGTCTCATTATGTCCTTGTTTATTCCCATTTTACATACAATGTGTTGGTTTCTCCTCCCGTTATCTGTTGAGCAGCTTAAATGGCTGTTGTTTACACAGCTGTAAGTGAGGGTTAGTCAAGAAGGCGTCATGAATGTTTGGAAAGCAAATGAGACACAAACCTTCTTTTTTTTTTTTTTTAAAACCAAGACCAGTCTATGTCTACAAGCTTATAATTTCTCTCTCATAGATTATTAACCATTTAGTAAACAGGCTGTTTTTGAAAGTGATTTCACTAGATATGTTGACAAAATATGACAGAAAATGAATACTTATTTTTTGTATCATTGTCGTTTCTGTTTTTTTGTTAGAAAATGTAAAACATCTCTCTACCTAACGCATGCTGGTAAAGGAAAATAATACTACCACATTTTTGATATAACTATTAACAGCCTATGAGAGAAATTCTGTATAGTTGCTGCTAGATTGGACTCTGAAGTATTTATTAGAAATAGACTTATATACCTTAGCATAACCTTGATCCAACAATATGCTTCAGCATTTGTTTGATGCAAAACCATGCATATATAATATAAGATTCAGTGGATAATATGGATTAGCATATGCTTAGACTTCAGCATACACTGAAATATTTGCCTAAATAGTGTCCTGTTAACAACTGTGATCTGAAAAAACAAAACATAGAACTGATGGGCTCTTAAATACTGCAGCTGTGTACCAACAGCACTTACTCACATGTGCAGTCAGAAAGCTGGTGGCTAAAATGAAAAACAGTCATTGTAACTTCATGACTTCTAAAAACTCAGCAAAGACTTAGACGACCCTGAGCAAACAGCTTGAGTAACACATTTTCAGAATCTGACTTTCAAAAATACAGTAAAAATATACAGGTATGTGCCTGTTGTCAGGGTGTACTTGTTTATATTTCTCAATTGACTCCACGTGTGACAAGCTACGACACCTAACCCGTGTGAGTGCAGTGCATATACATTTACATGCATATGAACAATTCAGGGATTAGTGCGAGTGATGCACATTTAAAACTTACAGCTAAGACTTTGTCCGCAGACAACTGAAATTCAGATCATGATTTACCTTAGAAAACCATGCACATATTGCCAAAAAAAAAAATACAAATATGAAGTTTCCTTTTAAGTTTTAACAATTAGAAAGCCCTTAATGTTTAGGAAATTTAGAATCTGTACTCATGCACCAAATTTTCAGCCTTAAGGAACCTTTTGGATCAAATTTATAAACTATTACTTGGCAGCCTCAAATTTTGTGCTGGTTGTTGGTTAGATGCAAGGGGGATTGATTTTGCCTGCTCCTGTGCTCCTAGGCAGTGGTGCTTAGAAAGTAACCAGCACTGAGTGGATGCCAGCACCTTCAAAACTGTTTTCTCAGGGGACCTTGCTAACTAGCTGCCTGAGAAGCCTGAAGTCTGCTATCCTCCTATCTTCACAGCTGAGGCTGGCAGTTTCCTCTTGTCACCAGATTTTAAACTTGGTTGCTTCATGGTCTCTGTGTCCAAGACAGCCATCAATCACCACTTCATTCTCGAGACCCTCTTTGTTAATATGCAACAAATCAAAAAGGGCATGTTTCCTAGTTGGCTCCCTTAGTACCTGGACCATGAAGTTAGCATCCAGGTGTTTCAGCAATCTTCTGGATCTGTTTGTGCTGGCTGTTTGTTGTTCCCAGTTAACACCTGGCAAGTTGAAGTCCCCCCAAAGGACAAGGGAAGTTGATTTGGAGGTTTCCATTAGTTCCTCAAAGAACAATTCATCAGTGTCACTGGCTGGATGGTCTATAGTAGACTCCCACAATGACATCCATGTTATTTTTTTGTCCCTTAATCCTTACCCAGAGACTTTCAACCATACCATTACCAAACATAAGCTCCATACATGCCAGGCCCTTGATTACATACGCCACATCCCTGCCTCCCCTGCCTTGCCTGAAGAGCCTGTAACCATCCAACGTGGCACTACAGGCACAGTTTCATCCCACCAGGTTTCCCTTATGCCAATGATGTATCTCTGCAAGCTTTGGTATTGAAACATTTCAACTTTTGGCATGCCACCTCAAATCATACCTGTTATAATCCTCAAATATACACTATCCATTATAGCTTCTGGATTCAATGTCATGAGACATGTTAGTAATATATTAGTCTATATCGGTAGTTTAAATGCATACTACAACATGCAACAATTAAAACCACAATTATATGGATCATTACTCGAACTGCATCAAGCTTGGCACTTGCTAGAAATGAATCACAAATGGCTTTATATAGTTTGTTAAAAGAATATATGAGAAGACTTCAACCCAAAGCATGCATTTTTTCTCTCTTAGGTACAAAGATGTATAGAACAGCAGATTTTCATCTCCTACAGAATAAAGTTCTTTCCTCCTTTATCTTATCTTCTTTCTGAAACATTTCCTGCATTTTATGAATGGCAGGGCAGAGAGAAGGGGAATGAGACAATCAAGCCTTGCACAATTTTTTGCACTTTTTTCGTTTTTTTGACTGGAAAGTGACAATATGGGCTTGAATTCCTGGTATGTACACTGGGAGGACTGTTTCAAGACACAGCTAACAACACACAAATTTCCAGCAACTGAAATCTAAATAAAAGGAAGTCTCAAGAGCCTTAAGGGCAAGTAAAGTGTCAACACACAGCACTCCACAAATCTAACAGCTTTTAGCCACATAGAAGAAAGGTCCTAAATTAAAGTAACATTTGAACAAACTTCACCTACTTGCACTTCGTACAAGGTGGACAAACACTTCTTTATGTGCACAAAAATACAGAATGAGAAATAAACAAGAGCTGGGTAAACCAGGCTGAACTGTAGATATCTGCAACAGGATAATGCAGATTAAGTTCTTCCTTTCTGCCTTTTAAGTTCTGCCTTTCACAGGCATAGTGCAAACTAATGCTGACAGATGATGTCCATAACCACCGTGGGAGCTCTGGAAGCACCACGCCTCACTTGAGTATGTGGCTTGTCAAAGCCAGAGAGGATGTGTGGCTATTCCAGCATTCTTTGCAGCAAGCATAGTTTTTAAGAAGAACTAACAACAGGCTTTTCCCCTTTTACTTTGGAAGAAAAGAGAATAGTAAGATCTCTGTTCCAAGTACTGCCATTTTGCCTTATTCTAGTTCAAGACCATATGGTGTAAAGTACTTCTCACTCGGTCCTTCTGGTCTCCTATAAGAGATCTCGATGACCTTATCAGAGAAGAGACAAAGGCAAAGCATGTGTTTTTGTTAGGGCCTGATGAAGCCTGGAGGGGAAGGAAGAACAGTTACTTTCTAGACTGATCACAGCAAAGCTGTGCTCACTGCTGACAGCATAATGGAGTTAGTACTGACAGTAGAGTATCCATCTGTTGACAATACAATCGGTCACACTGTGTTCTTCATCCCTTTCCTCCCCACAGTAATGTTAGGGTATGTCCTCAAATGTCCCTTGGACGTGAGTTCTTTTTACATGGCTCAGGTCCTCTGCTAATTTTTTAGTTCTGGTTTTGTTTCATCAGCTGTCTGAACTCTCCCGAGTACTACCTCCTCACAGGCCCAAAACATTTGTCAATCAGCTGTTAATGATATTTCACAGGCAACTTCCTGAGTGCTGCTGAGTACTACATTCAGTGATCTAAATACTTGTGACAATTAGGTCATGGATACTTCAACCCTCTTTACAAGTCTGCAAGACCACGAGTGATAGGAGAAAACAGCCACAACCTGGAAGCTGTAAAGTCAGCATCCTTGGCACTACAGCCAGTTTCTCTAAGGCTTTCCGGAAGCTAGATCAGCCTTCAGTGTAACAACAAAACAAGAAAAAAATACCAAGATTTGCATTCTGGAGGGGCAAAAAACGCTGTGCAAGTAAGCACACTTACTTGCATTTCTTGTACTCTGTTCCTCCTTATTGTGGGCTTGTCCTGTTCTCCAAACTGGATCAGTGTAGAAATGCAGAGGCAGGTCTAAGAGTTCTAAACTAATTTCTAATTAGTGTATTTCCAGTAGTATTTTCAGCACTCAAAACACTTTATAAGAAAAGCTCACAAATCCAGTACAATGGACTAGTAGGAAAAACAGGAGTAAACCAGGCAAGGACACTTCAAGAGTGTCTGACAACAGAGGTAGATTGACAAAAGGGGTAGACTAACAACAATTTAGTGGTTTGGGTTTTGGCTTTCCCAACAACCTTCTCTTAGGACTTATGTTAATTCTAGATAATGCTAACAAGATATCACTATTGAGCTGATTTTGGCTGGTATAGACTTCTTCACAGTGGCTGGTATGGGGCTGTGTTTTGGGTTTGTGCTGAGCACAGAGTTGATAATATCGAGGTGTTTTTGTTATTGCTGAGCAGGGCTTGCACAAAGGCAAGGCCTTTTCTGATTTTTGTTCTGCCATGCTGGTGAGGAAGCTGGGGGTGAATGGGAGGATGGGAGGAGACACAGCCAGGACAGGTGACCCAAACTGACCAAAAAGATATTCCAGACTGTATGACATCATGCTTGGTATATAAAATGAGGGGAAGGAGCAGGAGGGGGATGTTTGGAGTGATGGCCTTTGTCTTCCCAAGTCACTGTTACATGTGATGGGGCCCTGCTCTCCTGAAGATGGCTGAACACCTGCTTGCCCATGGGAAGCAGTCAGTTGCGTCCTTGTTTTGCTTCACTTGTGTGTGTAGCTTTTGCTTTCCCTATTAATCTGTCTTTATCTCAACCCATGAGATTTCCAGCTTTTACTCTTCCACTTCTCTCCCCAGTCCTGCTGGTGGAGGAGTGAGGGAGCGGCTGCGTGGGGCTTGGTTGCCATCTGGGGTGAAACCACAACAACGAAATACAACTTCTGGTTTTAATAATATGCTCCCTTAAACATTGTCCAAGCATATTAATGGGTGTTTGTAAAAGTTTGAACAAAACCCAAAATCACTCAGGTCATAGACTTGATTCCATATCACATTTCGCTGTTACAGTATGGCAAACAAGACTGTTTACTCTTAACTGCAGTAATTGCTCAATATTACTGCCAAGTCTGTTGATGTATAATATTTTGAAGGTGCTTCTGCTGTATTTTCACTGCTAATGATTCACTGGTAACATATTCCATCCTAGAAAAACCTCCTCTCATACACATACTTTCAAGACAATGACAAAGTTTTAAATTTTTCTGCTGTAGTTAGAGCAACACCAATACTTCAACCAGCTTTGCCTTTCCAATGGTTACGTGTGCAGCTGAAATGAAGCCAAGCATGCAAAAATCTGCTAGCATTTTACCTGGTGAGGTACGGAAGCGACACTGTCCGGTCATTGGATCATACTCCTGGTTTTCATCAGAGCACAGACACAGGAAAGAACCATCAACATTTTCACAGAGGGCTTCACCACATACTCCGCTCAACATTTCACATTCATTCACATCTGGGGAAAAAATCCAAAACACAAATCAATTGAGACCCATTACTGACTGTTCTTTTATCTGCTGTATCTGTGCCAGTATTGTCTGCCAGATTACAGATGTGATCTCTGGGGAAGGATTAAAAACTCAGTAATACCTAAGTGGATTCATAAACAAGTAGTAAGTCCTTTGAAATAAAGACCCCTGAAAATCACAGTACAGTTTATAGACTATTAGTGCTGATTAGGTGCTGCTTGTAGAACAGAACACAATTTTTTTGGTGTTTCTCACTGTTAAATACTTGTTTTTCTGTGTATTCTCTTCTTGGGATTTAAGATTCAGAGTAATTTAATTTGTTTTCTTAACTTTATTATCAAACTTTCACTAAACTCAAGGAACAAAATGAAGAGATCTTGGTGTGATTCAGAATGCGCTACAAAAAAGAGAATTCATTTTCCTCTCCAAAATACCATTTTCCTTGTAAACAACCACCGAACAGTGAATTCCCTGGCCCCACTGCTATCATATGCCTATCATATGCATGGACTCACAGGCTGCTCTGGGACCCACAGAAGTTATGCCCAGGGCACCCAGGGACCCCCGCTGAACACAGCAAAATTTCTCTCCCAAAAAAATTCTACGTATTTTTAACTTGGATTTCATACACCTGCTAACTAGCCTACCCTGAAATGCTTTTTTGACTGATAAAAGACTTGTCTATTGTTTAACAAGGATTACCAAAGACTACCAGGATCACTTAACTTTACTTTCTTTTTAGTTGCTGAAGTTGACATTTGAAAATCTACTTTGTCTGCTAACGAGAGAATCTCATTAGTAGACAGAAATCATGGTGATTAGTATCAGAAATTCCTATAATTGAGTGTAGGAATAATTTGTTGCCTATCAAAATCTAGTCATCTGAATAAATGTTGATTTTTTTGTCCATATTTTTATACAAATATGGATTTTAACTTAGAGTTTGCTCAGCATTTAAAAAATATATTTAGCTTTTTCTTTTTACTGGGGTCTTGTCATAAGGAATAAGTCTTTTTGGGGAACAATGCCTAGTCAGGAACTAGAGACTTACTTTTTCCTAAAATTGTTTTGGTTGAAAACTGGCTTCAAAATTTATAAGAGTATTTTATACTATATATTGTTATACAAGAAAAAAAAAAAANGTAGGAATAATTTGTTGCCTATCAAAATCTAGTCATCTGAATAAATGTTGATTTTTTTGTCCATATTTTTATACAAATATGGATTTTAACTTAGAGTTTGCTCAGCATTTAAAAAATATATTTAGCTTTTTCTTTTTACTGGGGTCTTGTCATAAGGAATAAGTCTTTTTGGGGAACAATGCCTAGTCAGGAACTAGAGACTTACTTTTTCCTAAAATTGTTTTGGTTGAAAACTGGCTTCAAAATTTATAAGAGTATTTTATACTATATATTGTTATACAAGAAAAAAAAAAAA
>VZTH01005161.1:213177-368185 GCA_013397815.1 Aleadryas rufinucha
CTTACTTTTTCCTAAAATTGTTTTGGTTGAAAACTGGCTTCAAAATTTATAAGAGTATTTTATACTATATATTGTTATACAAGAAAAAAAAAAAAAGCATTATTTTATGGTTCAGAATTACTTCACTGGGAACTCAAAATTAGTTTCACACCATCCTTTCCTTTCCCCTCTTTTTTTTTTTTTTTTTTTTTTTTTTTTTTTTTTTTTTTTTTTATCCTTGGTTCAGAATTACTTCACTGGGAACTCAAAATTAGTTTCACACCATCCTTTCCTTTCCCCTCTTTTTTTTTTTTTTTTTTTTACTGTCTTTGCTTCATTTGTTTTCATCCATGAAAAGTCACTGTATGACAAAATACGCCTTGGTATGCTGCAAAGTAAGTGCCAAATGGCATAAAGAATTTTGTAACAAAAAAATTTAATATATTAGAAAATGTATACAAACACTCTGTAAAACTTTTAATCCCTCCTCTCTGTTTGGTATTCCATTTAGGTCTCTGTTACCGGTAAATGTGTTTCATCCTGAGTCTGGCTTGAAGAAATTGCTTAATGAATACCCTTCCTTGATCTGGTATTAATTTTATATTACAAACTTGTGCTGCCTCAGATGGGTCTCCAGCCATCACTATTAACAACAGGTCTTGAAACCTATTAGTCACAAAAGAAATGTGCAGTATTTACATATCTACAAAAATCCCACATCATTTCATGGCAAAAGGTGTCTTTCCTGGAGCTGGAAGCTAATGTTAAAATCTGTTTAAACACAATATGCCTAGGGAGGTGCCATCTAATTCAGCCTGGCTGCACCACATGCCAGATGTTATTTCCTGCAGGGGGTAGTGCAGGGTCCTGGTTACTCAGCTAAGAGACTAAACAGATGTAGCACTTAAATAGGCTGCAGTATTAAATTCATTCTATTATATTTGCAAATGGTTCTGACATGCAGAAATGGGGAAGTTTCCTGGGTTTTTTTGAAAGAAATAAAACAAGTGGCTCGGCTTATTTGCTGTTGGCTTCCGTTTGTCCTAATAACAGGTTTTCATTAAATAGATACACAGTAAAGTTTCCATCTGGCACAAAGTTCAGTGAGTGAAGAAGAGCTCAACCCTATTTTACTAGTAAGTGGAATAACTTTAATAAAAAATGACAGGAAATAAAAATTTGTTGGAATGCTGTTTTTGCTCACCTGAACTTTGCAGCAGTGACTACTTGCATGTATGAACTCACCTGTACACCCTTGCCCATCCTGTGTGTCCTGGTAGCCTTGGTAACAGAGGCAGCGGTAGGAGCCATCCATATTTTCACAGAACCCGTGACTGCCACATACTGTGCCGTTTGTACATTCATCCACATCTGCAAGGAAGAATTTTGACATCAGACAGGCTGAGTGACAGCCAAAGGCAGACATTCATGAAGAGTGCAGAAAACCCACAGATGGGCCATTTTGTAAACAGATGCAGCTATGTCTCTCAGCACATTGGGAAGGAACACAAGGATAAGACACAAAAATTAATGTAAGCACATGAACAATTTAAGAAATTGTTTCAGTGTTAGCTTTTCAGTAAATATGTCAGCAATGGTCAAATGCCTCTACCCATCTGTTTCACCAAACTTGCTAACCACAGCATGATGCTACATAGCACACTAAAGCATAGTTTAAATAATTTCTCTGACTGACTTATAGATTCTTCCAGTGTAGTATTATACAGTCAACAACATGAGAGAAACCGAACTCACTGTGCCTACAAAAAGAGTTCAAGGGTATGGCTACATCCCCTGCGCAAAAGTGCTGCACAGATCCCATTCTGGCTCTCAGCACAGATCACAGCTTCATAGTGTAAGTGGTAAATATCTGTGGACTGAGCCTTCTGTCTTTAATCCTGTAAATCTACACACACAAGTCATCTTACTCAGGTACACAAAGTAATTCCAATGCCGGAATATTTTCTGCACTGGCCTTTTCATTTGTAGTTCCAGTTTTGGTTTGCTGGCCTTACAAGTAAGTCACTTGCATGTGTAAGTCTGTTCTTTGACTCAGCTGCCCATCAAATTACGATGAAGCAGAGCTGCTTGTGGCAGATTGTGGTTTATTTTTGTAAGTGTATTACAAGTGCTAGGAATGCATTATTTTTATCTCCATTCAAAGTAAGACCTAAACCAAAGCCCTGGCCATATGTGGTCATTAAAGACGCCATGGGGTGCTTTTCAGGAGGAGAACATTAGCTGAAACTGTGAACCTGCCAGGATACCAGGATTAGTACCTTCTGCCTTCTAAATTTCTCTGCAGTCTGAAACAGAGAAATTATTGCTGTATTTCTTTCCTAAAAAACATTATGATGTTAAGTAAGGCTGCTTTCCTTCTGCACATTTCCTCAAGGGGTAGTTACATTTAAATGGGGAATAAAGTGATTTGCTCTTGATTTATCTGAGTACTTGTAACTATCATTAATTCTGCACATTTTGGTAGCCCTTCATGTGAGGGAACCTACCATCATTCTACCTCCAGTGAAGGCCTTTGGCACTCTCTGAACTAAAGAACTGCTGGGACTGAATCCTGCAGTGCCACAGAGAGAAGGCTTCTCCAAACAGGTGAGCAGCACTGCTGTTTGGTGTCTTTCTGTAAGGGCAGAGTAGGGCTCAAATGTAGTCCTGCCTACTCCTCCAGCTCTTCACAACTGTGTCAAACAAAAGCCTACAGAAGTCAGCAAAGATGCACTGCATTCCTGTTCTGACAGTGCTCACCAAGCAAGGACTTTTTTACTTTAAAATTGTGTTTTATGCTCAACTGGAAGGGCACTCTTGGTCTTTGAACCATATGGGCACAGTCCCCCAAGCTATCAAAATTTGAGCAGCATGTCATTACCATCCACACCTGTTACCTCTTGTGCTGCCCTCCTGCTCCCCAAGGGCTCCAATTCATTCACACAAGCTCTGCATGCCACAGGGAGAGGCATTTTTGGGGTCTTGAAAACCAGCTTTTCCTGTGTGCTGTGGTGGGTTCTAAACAGGTTTGGAATCGCTTGTAGACTTTTACAGGCCAGAAGAGTCTATCCAGAACCTCTTAAAAAGGTTAAAAAACTTGTCTCTGGTAATTTCTGCACCAGTGGAACAAACGGTGAAATTTTAACATTTTTCTCCGAAAGACATGTCATTTCACTTTAGGATGTTTAAGTGATGGAAAATTCACTTCTCCTACTGAACTGATCAGTTAACAAACTTCAGCGTATATACCAAATGCATGCAGAAACTGCATGTACTACATACACCAAAATCTAGGAGACATATATAATTGATGATTATAAAAAAGTACTCACAGATGGGACTGCAGAAAAATTTATTTGGTTTGTAAGTTTTGTAGCAAAAATTTTAATAGTCTTTACATCTTGATTTATTAAACAAAGGAAAAGTACTCAAGGAATTTATGTTAGAAAGGGCTATTGTATTTGGCAAAGAATACAATAGCCAGTATGCTTATTCTCAAGGAATCGAATATGAAAATTTGGATAGTTTCTGGATATTGAACTAACTGAAACCTACCACAAACCCTTCCTAGCAGAATTAATTCAGCAACGCAAATAAGCAACTTATTGGTATTAAAGACTGTCAGAGGTCAAGAACTACCTTTTATACCTTTTCCTTTTCAAGTCCCTATTCAAGTGACAGAATTATAGAAAGATGCATATGGAATTACTGGGAGGAAGACAATAAAAATTCTTTACAGTTGTGTTTTTCTCATCCCTCCTTCTTGCTGCTGTGCACTGTCCCTGCATAACACATCTGATATTAATAGTCTCTTGTGATCAGCAGAGTTTCACATATCTAATAAAAAACCTGAATACTCTGTCTCTTAATCAGAAAACTCTGTTAAGAAAATGAATTCAAAATGAGTAAACAATGGTGGATTGACAGCCAGGAATTTCAGACAACAGACAATAAGACAGTGCTTGTGTTTTCAGTGAACAACTGTAGTTAAATAACAAAAAGTTCCTGAGCCACAGGACAGTTACTCTGTTAAAGACCTACACAGAAAAAACTACAACTGGAGATTTTAGAATTACCCAAATTACAGAACTTCTGTTACTTAAAACCTAAATGTTAAAGGAAACAGAGGAATGGTTCATGCAGCCGGCTCCTCACAGGTAAAACAAGGTCATTGACTAAAAAGCTGCAAGAATAAAACTTGTGATTGTAGCAAGTGTCCTAATTCAATGTATAACACAGCCACAGAAGACAGTTTTGTTTCTAAAAAGTACAGTCTGAACATCTTTTGAGTGCATGGGATATTACAGAGAAGGTCCAAGCACCAAATATTTTTCCTTGTCTAGACAGTTCACTCAAAGGACTCTTTTTTACAGCCGGAAAGGACATTTGTTTCTTTAATCACCCCATAAAGAGTGACGCTTGTAATCGGCAGTTCTCTTGCTACATGGAAACAAAGTCAGGGGGAAAAACTAAATATGAAACTAATATATCCTATGTCTATAGAGTGACTAAAGCAGTTCTCTGTAATTCAACCTGTTTTAGAATCCATGAATCAGTGCTCCCTGCTTTAATCAAAAGGCAAAATGTGCGCACTCACGCACTCTCCTGTGCAGTTCAACACTTTGTTCCTGTTTTCTGACAACCTGAACAAGACAAAGGCAACCTCAACCTCAAGCATGATACTTAAATCTGACTGAAATCTACTCACAAAGCAAAATGTCTGGAAGAGGAACTGGTTCCTAGGACAGGTCTGTAAAGTGATTAGGAAAGCAGAGCTCTGATTCTGAAACTTCCAGGGCTACCCATAACATGCATAACATAAAAAGGAAGAAGCAGAGGTTGGAGAGCTCTGGTGCGATGTGTAAGTTTTTCTGGACTGCCTGAAGCAGCAGAGAGAAGCCAGTGAGAGACATATGGGATGGGATATGGGGACAGAAGAGGTGCTTGAGGCAGGGTATTGACTTAAGCATCAGAGAACTTGAGGTTTTGCCAACATAGTTGACTAGTAGCCAGCTGGGTAAAACACCATCTTTACACGAACCCCAGAAAGCTCAACAAGGAACTAAGGAGCACTCTGAGAGCTTCCCATTCAGAGAGGCCAGCACAGTCAAATTGCTGAGCCTGGGGCCAGGCTGCAGTGGAATGTCACTGCTGCAACAAAAGTTTGTCTACATCTTGGAAGAAGACACAGTCTCCACAGCTGTTCGGTTTACTTTGGCCGATGGCCACAAAAACTCCATACCAGAACGGAACCACATGACGTTCTTAAATGTTTTATGCTGTTGTTGTTTCAAACTTTAAAAAAATCCAAGTCAAACTCATAGAAAATGTCTGGAGATGCAGAAAATCTGCTCCCCAGGTACAGAGAGGTGTGTGAATCCAGGAAAATTTTCTCAGGTTCTTCCTCTGATGTTATAAACAGTTATTCTCACTCACTTAACTAGAAGTAAATTCACAGAGGCACTCAGTGTAAAGAACAGTAGCTCCTGCAGCTGGAAGCCACATCCTTTTTCAGTACCTGGAATGTCAGACATTCCTTTTGTTTTATCTTGCCTTTTAGCATGAAGCAAACACCACTACAAATATTAACACTGATGCTATCAGTGCTCCCTTAAAATGAGTTTTTTTGAAACTCTAATGTTGTTTTTATTAAAATGACAGAATGGAGAAACTAATTGTGGTGGAAAAGGAGTGCTGCTGCTTCAGAGACTAGAAGTACCCTTGCTTCGCCAAGTTATTAAAATACTTTTCCAAGTGCTGAATATAAAGTCTGATCTGTATTCCATACACAACACCAAGTACTCGTGAAGCATGCTCAACTGGTTTTGTACTTGTTTTATTCTTCATTAGAAAGTTCCAAAACTAAGTCACAATCCTGGAAATAAGATCTTGTGACTTCATCTTTTTCTATTTAGTAAAAGGTTGGCTTTTTTGTTCAAATGGAGATTAACTTTATATTACTTCATCATATATGATAGCAACCTTTCCCTAGAAACTGTGCTATTTTATTAACTGTCAGAGATGCAGAGGAGCTCATTGTTTCTGGTACATCTCCTAACATTAGATGCCAATGACTTTGGAATTCTTTTTTCAAGTTGTGTTCCTTTTCGTTTCTGCTTTTTTTTTTTTTTAAATTTTGGCAGTTTGACTTCACAAGCATAATAAGTGTTCTTCTAGCTTTGATTTGAAATAAAGTGTTTGGTTTCCACAAAGAGAAGGCTGCATTCTTCTCTGGCCACTTTTTTTTTTTAATAGCTATGCTCAACAGTGAGACAAAACACCTGCTACTACTTTTCTTGCAGAGAAATTGAAGATATGTGGCCATATCCTTCCTGAACACTGGGTGAAATGTATACATGCTGATGAAAGAATCCATGAACATGCTTTGGAATTATCCCCATTACTTCAAACCATAAAATACCGCCTCCTCCATCAATCATGGAGTCCTCAGATTCGCTCTCTCTAGCCTACTTGACCAGGCTTTTGTCTTGGCAGTAAGAGAATGTGTCCTTCAACTTACACCATGATTACAAAATAAAGTAAATGTTTACAGAGAAAAAAGCCCTAAAAAACACTCCAGAATTTTTAATAGTTATCAATAATAATTAAAACACAAATGGTGTGCTTGACGTTATGCTATATCTAAATATACAGCACTTAGTCCCTTACATCAGCATAACAGTGTTCCTGCCAGCAGCGTATTTCATTTCATGAGAGATCACATTACTAAATATATGGCAGGTTATATGCCAGCTTGAGTAATAAAGCTGTAATGCTGGCTTTTCTCTGGTATAAGAAGGGAGAGTAAATGCAACAGTCATAGACAAGTTTCAATGCACCTCATCCACCAAAGGACAAACATTTTCACTATCCCAAGTGAACTATGAGAAGAGTTTGCCTGTGAAAACCAATCACATACGGATTTACTGGCCTGTAATTTGGGAGAGAGAACAGTTGCTTACTTCTTGGATGCTTGAGATCCACTATCCATACATTCTAACACTGAGCTATCATCTGCTCAGTGTTTCTCCTCGGCATGCATCCTGCTGAAATACTACCATTTAATTTTTCCCCTTCTGAACTTTTCCCACAAGCCTTCTTGTCTTGAATGCTCCTCTCCATAAGAACAGCCATTCTTAATCCAGTTAGGGGAGTGTTTATTTTCTAGCAGCATCACTGACTACACAAAGCCATGTACCTTCTTGGTCTCATGGAGCACATGTGTCCTGTTTTAAATTCAGTGCAGGAGAGCAGCATCACTAGCAAACATGTGTACACCATTAGCAACAGAATATATTCGCATGGTACAGTAACAT
The DNA here is from genome assembly GCA_013397815.1 of Aleadryas rufinucha. Lineage (NCBI taxonomy): Eukaryota > Metazoa > Chordata > Aves > Passeriformes > Aleadryas > Aleadryas rufinucha. The sequence continues at coordinate 220,473 of VZTH01005161.1, forward strand.
AAAAAACCTAGTTACCCTAAATTCCAGGGTAAATTCCAACCAACATCCTGGTTGATGTATCTATAAAGATCTAATTACTGCTATTTACTCAATTTCTGCCATTTCAAAATGCCTGAAGTTCTGTAATAGAACTACTGGATTTCACTACAACTTCTCACTGGAGTTACCATTCTGTTGCTTAATCTGTACATTTTTCAAAAAAGTTTGGACAAGCAAGGCTCTGTTGTCTTCCACACAGCAATGAGAACATTCAGGAAGCCCAGGCTTGCTGATAATGCACTTAAGCTTCAAATTAGATAATCCTAAATACTCATGTGTATCTTACCCACAGAAACTTATCAGAAGCCTGAGTTCCAAACACACTTTGGACATCATGTATTTATGAGAAGAAGAACAACGGGCCCTTAAATGACAGATTTTAGAGTTAGTAGTGACTGACTGACTACTTTTCTCTGCCCTCCTAATAGCAGCTAATCAATGGGAATGGATTATTATAACTTGTCTCACCTTCGCATGTTCGGCCATCTGCAGACACAGAAAAGCCCCGCTCACATATGCACTGGTAGGAACCATCTGTGTTTAGACATTCCCCGTGTGGCGAACAGAGGTCAGATCTCTCACATTCATTGATATCTGAAAGTACAGACACACTAAGAGCTTTGCAAATCATCATAGCCTTAATATTAAGCCTTAGTTCAATTAATCTTAAAAGCAGCTTTTATTTCCGCTGGCTATGTCAATAGCTGTGTGAACGAGTTCATCTTCCAGAGTCACCAAATCTCCTGGGATCATTCTTAAACTCCGTATGGATGTCATTATGTTCTGCTGCATCATACTCTTGCTACATCAGTCTGTGATGAGGATGAGCAGAGAGTGATTTGGGGGTATCAGCGCCATCCTAGCCAACATTTCTTCTGTGTTAGAGGAATTCTCAGACAGCTCCACCTCACTGCTTTTTGATTCCTGCACACCGGTCAACTTGGGCATCTGACTCCACATGTTATTAGCATATTCGGAACTGTGTCTTTCCCAGAAGGTCGATTTCACATAATTTAAAGCCAAATGCTCTTTTTTTGCTGATGGGGAGTGGGAATGATCCCATAAGGTTACCATGTAAGAGCTTGTCATCATTGTCTGTTTTGTCGGGTTCTATTTTAAACTTAGAAAGCATTTTTCAAACTTGTGCATTTGAAAAACAAGTATTTCCTTTTTGATTGATGTCTCATGTTAGCAACCAAATCTGCCCTCAGAACCTAAGGACTGCATTCTTTCATTAAGGTACTACAATGCTGTAGTTGTGCTTTTGTACTTTGCTTTACAAAAACCTATTAAGAAGCATTCAGTACCATGCTGAGATTAAACACAAATTTACAAACAAAACTTACCCCTGAGGCTTATTCATCCATTATCCCAACACTCAACACTAGAATTTCTCATTTTTAACTGTACCTTTCGTTGCTTATAGCCATCCAGAATGTAACAAAGTAGACAGCAATTTTGCTATACTAGAGAAATTATGATTTCCATATCATCATCTCAAGACCATGACATCCATTATAGAATTTTCTTTAGATACGGACTCATTCTAGCCTGTGTGTAAACCTTCCAACCAGTGTCCTGAAATCATGGCCATAGGAGGAAAGAAAAGAGGCAGGCAGCTTGGGGACTTTGTAGCTGCCTGAGGTGCCTAAGGAAAAGTCAGCGCACTGTGCTTAACACAACACCTACATGTATAAAGCCTTCTCTGAATTCATAGCAAATGCAAACCACCAACTACTTCCTGAAGCCCTCTCAAAGCTGGGAATGGTGGGAGATCAGCAATGACAAGGACAGTATTGTACATTCTCATACTGTACTCAAGAATTAGCTGTCTTAAAACTGCCAGAAAAATACCGGAAACTGAACCAGCTGATTACACAAGGTAGAATGATGTATTAAAAGACAGGAAAACAAAATTACCAGTGTTAGGGAAATAGAGTATAATACGTCTGAAAGAGCAAACTGCAGTTTCTCATGTTTTGGACTCTTTTCAACTTTCTCCCTACCAAAACGCATATCCCTAACTTCTAGACTAGTCCAGATTCAATTTGCAGACACTGCACTCTGTGATAAATTTGCCAGTTTAATTCAATAGCTCTCTGTCTGTACTGTCTGTCCCTTAGTTGGCTCATAAGTGCTTCCAGTTTTGCTTTATTTATCCATTTAAAATACGAGGCATATATCTAGTACTTTAGATGGCAAAGTGAAGAGAATAGCAGGGTATCAAAGCTGGTATTGATTTTAGCTTGTGATCACTTCTCTTTTATCTGCTAAAGCAAGGTCTAATACAGCACTTCTCTGTGCTGAATGTAACATTTTTTGAATTAGAAAGCAGTCACACAGAATACTCAGAACTTTTACAGGGAATTTACTGTTTGTTGCAAAAGATTTTCAGTGTGGATCATCTGGAATCAAAGTCCAGTGTTCCGGTCCTTCAGCCATTTGGAACATGAACACACTATCACTTTCCAGCTCTAATACCATGGTTTCTGTCTCATAAAAATGGAGAGCAAAAGGGAGTGATGAGGCATGCCTGGGTGTTGTGCCAACATGAAGATGGGATCGTTCAGAACTAAAACCTAGGGAAGTGTTTTTCTGGGTTTGGCAATGCTGACTCAGTCTCAGATAACACATTCTCTTCCTCTCCGCCCATCCTCCACAAAGCACTGTAAGTGTTTTAGGGGTGATATCTAATGTGACTTGATGCTAACGATGCTGCTCTTGTTACATCTCTGATTCACAACATATAGAATGTTCTGTCAAAATAAACGTTTCCAGGACTTGGGGGAAAAAGCAGTGCTGTATCTCTGTTAGTTCTAACACAGATTCTCTTCCAAGTTATGAAGGCTGAGACTTCACCCTCTTGAAATAATTTCTCAGCATGTATTTACAGAGAGAATGAATGAGAATAGAAAATGAGAAGAGTAAGAAAGTACTACAAATTACAAACTTGCACATTTATAATAATGATCTGGGTATTTTTTACACCTGTTTCATACCTTGACATCCCCTATTCGCTATCTGCTGGAAACCATCTGGACAAGTGCATTTGTAAGACCCTTCAGTATTTATGCAGCTTCCTCTTAGGCAAATATTGCTGTCTTGAAGGCATTCATCAACATCTGAAATAAAAAGGCAACTGAATTATTAGATGATGTCAAAACTGAAGAAACTTTTAATAGTGATACTTTGATACTAACATAACTTGAAGCAACTGTGTGCATGCATGGAAATCAAGTTTACTATGCCTTAGGATTCTTTGTTATTTTTCTTTCATCATGTCATCAAACTTCTCACATTTCTAGAGGGCTTTGAAATTTGAGTTTGTATGTGATTTATTCCTAGCAAATATGACTCACGTGCCATCTGCATCTCTCACAAAAGCACATCCTGACAGTAATGCAGTTAAAAAGAAATCCAAGCAGCTGTATATTTAGAAGACAGACACAAAAAATACCTACTAATGCAAATCTAAAATAATCATCTTTGGACATGTTTAAACCACCACACAGAGATCCCTGAGCTGGAAGTGACCTGACTCAGACATCCCCTGAGAGGGGGCGAGCCCGAGCATAGCTGGTGTGTCACACCAGACAGGACGTGCCTGTGGAGACTGGCTCACACAACACCACGTGGGCAGGAGGCTTGTAGGACAGGGACCACACTGTGTGCACTGCTGTGCTAACGGGTGGCTTTTCATGCAGTTCTTGAGATGCAATACAGCCATTTCACAGGCTTATTTAGCACCTGGGTCATTAAGCTGAATGGCTGCTTTTGCACAATGCTGCACCCAAGCCATTGGTGCCAAGCCATTGAAGCCATAAATCCAGCTCCAGAGTCCAGGCACACAGGATCTTGTTTCCCAGGTGCTTATACACCATGTTCAGTATCAAGCCTCAGGCCTGTACACTCTGCCCTATTGTCTTGATATCTATGGGACAAATGGCTGACACACAGCAGGGAAAGTTTCAGGATACAAACTAGACACGAGGCAATCAAGTATTTCAAGAACAGGACACTGGCATTGTCTCCATCTAAACTCTTTTCTTCCCGTTGTCTTTCAAAGGGCTTAAAGCCCAATGGAGGAAATGGAGTACAGCTATTATGGGTACAGGATTAAGTCCACAAGTGCCGACATTCCAGTGATATTATACAGTTTTGGTTTCATTATAGCTAAAGATCACAAGGTATTTGGTGACTGTACCTCTAAGTTTTAAAAGCAAACGGAAAGTAAGAGAGTCAAATAAAAAAACTGTCTCATAAGCAACTTCCCTCTGCCTCCAAAGAGCCCTACCTAAGAATCTACCAAGTCTATTGCTTTGATAATGTAGTTAGTTTCCTTTGAAAAACAGTAATCAAAGACTTTTCCAAGTACCTTTGATTATTCTGATTTCTTAAGTATGGATTTTAGCTGATTAGAATTGTAACTTTTTCCTGTGCTGCAGGAATGAATAACAACTGTAATTAAAAAGAGGACGTGACCTCATTTCTACATTTATCTTTGGAAAGCCCACACTATATCACTCTCCTTGGGATTTAATCTATTTAATAAAAGTAAGAAATAGGGATAGCTTTCTTACATAAATGAATGTTATTGAAGATAAAATTGCACTTAATGTTGACAAAGTTGTGACCTTTAGATAACCACATGTTTTATAACCATTTTCAACTGAGGAATAAATAGTGGCTTATTTAAAAAGCAATTAATTTTGACTAGGAGCATGAGAAAAATTAATGACTCCCTTGTGCTAAGTTAATGCCAAGTCTCACAACAAGAAGGTGTCTTCTGCCAAATTCAGTCAATATGCATTATTTTCCATATAGGATGCAAACCTCCTTTTCTCTGATGCAACTCTTCAGAGATCCTGTGAGTGCTGCATGAGAATCCCCAGAAAAATCAGAGGCAGTAAATCATGCTTGAGACCTTCAGTGCTTTTTACCACCCTTTACACATGCACGTCTTGAACATTTTGGCTAGCAAAATCTCTGAAAGCTCTAGGAGAACACTGGAGACTCTTATGCTCCAGTTTTTCTTCCAGCAGCCCAGGTTCTTTGAGATGTACAGTCTGTATGCAAGTCCTGCTGGTGCATATTGCCACTCCCTGTTGGTTAAGACAAGGCCTCACAGGTGCCCTCACACTTTGTGTTCCCTCTTATTCAGGGCAACAATGAGCAGAAAGTCTCAATGTCACTTCATCTCAAGAGCAAGATTCTGAATGAGAGACTAAGGCAGAAGATAAACATGAGTGTGGGTGTGTATCTTGAAAACATACTGCATGTATACTTGTATACATTGATGTATACAAGTTATTTGCAAATAACTTTTATTCTTAAACAAGTGAAATACTGCAGAAAGGCTTCCAGACAAAAACTTCAGCCAGGGAGTTGCAAAAAGCACAGCTGAAAATGAGCATAATTCTGCCAGATTCTGCAATACCTCCAGAAGTTTGCACAAGTTACAATGATCAAACCAGCAAACTACTTCTTGCATACAACATCTTTAAGAAAACTTCTGAATCAGAAGAAATCCTAATTAAACAAACACATTTCTTGCAAGTGGTTTGCTAATCACATTGGTTTTACAGCATCATACATTTTTTGGGTATCCTCTGATGTGACAAATGTCCACACTTGGCTCTTCAAGAAACTGGACAAAATTTGAACCACTTTGTTCTTTCCAGACAACCGTGCTGTGCTATACCCACAGTTTTTGTCATTTCTTTCCTGCTTGCTCTGTGAAGTGTTAGAAAACATTCAGGTAAACAGGCTAATCCAAAAATCAGAGGCCATTATGTGGAGAAACACTGGATGTCTTCTTAGGGTGATTTACTCTTTAGTTTCCAAGGTGCAATAAGCAGTCTGTAATATCCTGTACTTCAGAACATTTTGAAGAGGTATGATGAAAGCACAGAAGAACTTCTTCCACTTCAAGAGATTAATTATTTTGTGTAGGACTTGCAATATTTACAGAAGTCTTCAGTGAAAAAACCGTGTCTACAGAAATTAACCACTCTGTCACTGGGTGGAGAAGCTGTAAATTTGGTTGCAGACTTTTAAATAAGACAAAGATCCTGGGATAAGGGAGTTGTTTTACCCTTTTCCCTTGTTTGATTCAATCCCCCTTCTTTTGTCTTGAAAGCATCTGAAAGCATTTTGTCTTGAAAACTGGGTTTGAGCACGACCAAGAAAGAGCTGAAGATAAAGCATGGACCTATCCTGACAGTCCAGGTGATAGAGAGCTGCAACAGCTACCATGACTTCTTGGGCTGTATGAAATGCACCAAAGTAGAAGCAAAGAGAAGTCTGAAGTCTCATCTGAAGCCTACTCAGAGCAAGTTAGATGAGTAATTGTCAGGAATGATACCATATTATCTATTCTGCCTTTGGGAGGCAGGAAGAACCTGTGATCCTTTATACCACATTTTTCTTTGATTCTTGACAAAGTATCTCTGCATCTGCTGCAATTCATGAAGATCTTGAAGCCAGATGAGAGCAAAATTCTTTGACTCAAATTTCTAGAGCATTGCATCATCAGCCCACATTTCTTGAAGCTGATGCAAGTGATGCTGGTACTCAGCACGAATTATGAGAAGATTATGTTAAGTTCTTCCATGAACATATTCTCCAAATAGCTCAGGACCAAAGAGTATCAGTGTGCTGAGAAGATTTTATAAGATATCCTTATTCCTTGCTGGTAAGAACTTCAAGGGATGCTGTCACTCATTGAATGTGGATAATCCAGTATAATTACTGATGATAAAGTCTGTTACAGGTTTGTCTTGAGAAAATAGCATTTGGTTGGCCCAGGGGGAACTGCTCTTCTTTCTGGATCACTTGAAGAGGAGGATTCCTGACCTACTGCTGTGAGGGAGAAGGTGAGGACTTCCAAGTGCTAAGTGGAGGATAACCTAGCAGCAGAACACTATTTAGTAGAAGAGCAGTAAGAAGCTGTATCTTGCGTGGTATCAGCAGTTACAGAAAGCACACCAGAGACGGAAAACCTTTTATGAGCTAATGCCACCTGTACAGTGAGACCTCAACTGAGAGCTACTTCTCCCTGCTAGTGTGAGATAAGAAAGCAACTGAGGTACAATCTTTCCTGGAGCTTGCTAGTAAGTAACCTTACATTCTCAAAGTGACCATGAACAGTGCAGCAGATGTACCAAACCAGATGGTACAGCCAACAACAAAGAAGAGGGAGTAGCTTTGAAATGCTTCATTAGAAAAACATCAGTTTGCCGATTACTGGACAATTAGATTATTCTACTTGAGAGATAAGAGGATTTTTTTTTCTATAACACAGCATTTTTTGCTACATTTAGTGTACATCTTTCACTTCTTACTTTTGTTCTTACAAGCTCAGTACCTAGACTGCCTTTTGAGACAGTGCAAGCTGTGAGCTACAGCAGATTCCCCTGGAACTTGTCATCTACCAAATACTTTCTCTTGCCAGTGCACATGTGTGATTGTGGTGGCTGGCTGCAGGTTCCCAAAACCAGCTGGAGTAGAAGTTGTATCTAGGAGGCCCCCATGAGAATAGCATATGCTGGCAGAAGCTTTTGCAATACAGAGCCTCTGTGTCAGAACTTAAACAACAAGGTTTGGAAAGGCTGACTTGTTTTTGATGATAATGTCAACTGGTCTTCCAATCTTACTGTTGGAAACACAGGTCCTGATTTTTTGTATGTGGAAAGATGACAGGGACTATTTCTAAGAATCCATTAAATATGTGGCTGTGTTGGTGGGAATGAACGGTTGGCAGTGTAGAGAAAAAGAGAGGCAACATGTATTTCTGCTCCATTCTTGAACCTGAGTTCATGCCTAAAGCTGAAATACTCAAGACCTTATTGAAAAAAAATTAATCAGTAGCTAAGTCCCTAAACTTACCTTCACACTGATCTCCAGTAGATGATAATGAGTAGCCTTGGCTACAGATGCATCTGAAAGATCCGTCTGTGTTCCTGCAGCGTCCGTTCGTACAGACTGATCGCTGATGGCATTCGTTAATATCTGCAGCAGCAGAGGCAGTGAAAATGTTACACATCTGAAAATACCAATTACTCATCAAATGGTGCAAATACCAAATCTGAACAAAACAGGAAGGCACAGTGTCAATATCCAGTACTGCTTAATTTGTTTGTATTTATTAAATACAGACAGTCAATATAATGCATAAAATTATATGAAACTGCAGACTGTGCGTTTTCCTTGAGACGCCTGTGTTCAACATTCTCTCCTGTAATGTCCATTTATCCCTCAAGGCACAATTGGGTACACACAGACTCACAAATACAAACACATGCTGCCTGAGAGCTGCTTTTGTTTCTATTATATCTGGCAGAGGTAACAAGTCAGCCGCTCCAGTGAGTCAGCAAAACCCACAAAATACTTTCCAGCAGGATCACCACCTTTTAACAGGGTGTGGTTTTCAGATGCACACTGACAGGCTGTTCCCCTATTAAGTTGTACGTTAAGGCTCCTTAAAATTCTTGCCTTGTAACAATATTAATCATCTAACTGTGGGGAAATGTCTCTTTGCTTCCACAACACTGCTAATCCTTCTGCGCTTCAGTTCTCATAAACTGGGGTCAGCCTGAGCTAACAGATGGATTTGAACATCAAACTTAAATTTTCCTACGGAAAACTCAAAGTATTGGAGGGAAGTAGCACTTTGAATTCAGAACATAGCACATGCCTTGTTTGAGCTAGGAAGTCTATTTTCCCTCCATTATTTATAAAGTATTCAATAAGAAGCAGTATTTAAATTGACATGGTGAGTTCCTGGTCACTTTTAGCATTTTGGCACAGATGAATGTCTTTCTGGAAATACACTTCAATTCAAACAGGAGAATGTTACTCAATGAGGTTTTTCAGGTCTGTGTTATGGCTGTACAGTCTGACCTCTTAAGTAACGGTTCCTTGCAACCACAGAAGTTTAGAATTTAAGGATCACTGAAATCTGTAGGGCTGCATGAAGCAGCTGGGCATGTGTACGGGTCCTTACTTTAGAAGGGTGCACTTTAAGAAGAACAGTCTGCACATGCCAGCTAGGCTTGGCAGGGGCTCTTTTCCATGAAAAGCTCAGAGGAAGCAGTCAAATTTTGTCTACATATTTTCCCCAAGATCAGTCTGCTGTGTGTCCTGAACAGCACATTTAACTCACTCAAGACACTTAACTTACACTGATGTTTTGTTTCAAACTTCCTGACAAATTTATATGAATGATCATTCAGTTTTACTGTAGTATTTTTAGCACTCAGAAGTCTGAAAGTATTTGGTGCTGTACAGAGACACTTAGGGAAGGCTGAGGGAAAGGAAAAAGAACGCAACCCAACATCTGACAAGAAACATGTAGGTTTCTGTGTGCTTCCACAGCTCGGAGACACTGTCCCAGATTTCCACCATTAGGTAGAAGTTTCAAGTGCCTTTTAGTTACGGAGAGGAATATTCATACCTCCTGTACACGCTCCAGGTTCTCCCTCAGACTACTTCACTCTAACTTCAGGCCTAATTTTGTTCCACTGGAGAAGTCCTGATAGGAGTTTTAGATGTGGAAGAAATGTGGAAACTGACACTTTGGAGGTACAGGTACTGTTCCTAGAAATATGACACCAAGCTCTCCCTCTCTCAATGCACTACTGGAAATACACTGACACCAGTGCAGGCAGTGTTAACACACACTGCTGGGTTCCGAAGGGGAGCAGCACAGGTTTTTTGATTCCACTCACCCACATGGTAGCAAAAAAAAGAAAGAAAAGCAAAAGCCACTGTCCCTAAAACTCCAAAATGCCAGATAAACCAAGGATTTTGCAAAGATTCCAGTTTAGCAATATAAATATTACTACATGTTCTTGATTGGCTTTATAACACATGTCAAAATCTACAATGTGATCATAGAAGCCATTAAATTTAAATACATGCTCTCACATTTTTGGGTTTTTAGCATCAGCGTTGTATATTTGCTGTTTCTCCATTAGAAGCAAAATGCAGAAAAAAAAGAAAAAGAAGAAAAATATTATCTAAAAGGTAAGTGCAACCTTATGAATTTTAATAATATTCTTTCTTACCTTCACACTGATCCTTTGATGCAGAGAGTTTGAAACCCTGGGCACAAATACACCGGAAGGATCCCTCTGTATTTTCACACTGTCCATTGGTACAGAGATTGCCATACTGACATTCATTTATATCTGGGAACAAAAAGAAAGTGCAAGAAATTAACTAGGATACAACCACCTTTCAGTTGAGCTTGGGAATATATTCAAATTACATCATAAGCATGGTTATTAATCCTGAGGAATTTCAACAGAATTTCAGCACTTCATGCAGGTCCCTTTGTAAGGCTACTCTACATACTCAACAAGGAGCTCCACTGGATTATGCAAAATCTCTCTTCCTAGTCACAAATCATCCTTTCTTTAGAAGGACTTGAAAGCAGCTTTTTTTTCTACAACATATCCCACAGACATCTACTTTCATCCTTCTCTGAAAGAAAGGTATTAACTAGATGGGCCACTTTCTTTAGCCACCATGAAAATTGCTGTGCTGCTACTTAATACTAATTTTCAAGAATTCCTTCTGAATGCAATTTGTAAAAATCAATAAAGCAAAAAGCAAACATAAAAATAACATTTTGCTGTAAATCCAGCCATAATTAATTCTGTATTCTAAAATAAGTTACTGTTTTTCTCCTAGCAGTGGTTTTCACTTTAGAAAAAAAATAATTCTAGTTTTTAAATTTTATTTCTTTATTTTGGGGTTGCAGTCAGCACGTGTCCCTGTTTTTATGGAAAAAGCTGAATTTTTTTAGCTTCACTGATGCAGGAAAAGAACTACCCTTTGTTTGTTTTTATGTGCCAGAAATCATATTACTCCCAATTATCCTGTCTTTTGCCACCACAAAGCACACAAAACCCATCAACATAAAGAAGTGCTAATTATTTGAGGCACTTGAGCTATTTAGGCAGCTGTAGCACAGGGAGAGCTGTAGCACAGGAGGAAGATTAGACATTTTTAAATCATCATCATAACTCTTATTAGCTATGTGAATACGTGCAGTAACTATTTTCCTCACATGTATTTACACGCATGGCTCTTTGCAAGCTCCTGTACCACCTGCCTTTGACAAAGCCCGTCTTTCCCCAGACATAAACGAAATCACCATTATTGTCCATATTCCAAATGATCTTGGTTCCTCACTTGAGCCTCTAGCTCTGTAAATAAGATGTCCTGCTGCAGCCTGGCCAAGCAGATGAAGTGACATCCTCCCAGAGACATCAGCACAGATCCACAGGTGCTGTGCTATGGCATTCAGTAGGTGTTACTGCTTATTCCTTTCTCCAAGGCTTATTTCCCAGCTCACTACTGTTGCAACATGTGCTTGCTCTACAAAACACAGTCTTTGCTCTCCATGTACATGGTCAATGCTCTAATTGAAGAAAGAATCTGTTCAAACACAGAACAATTCAGGCATACGAATTTCCAACTGAACAACAAAACTGCTTCTTACAGATTCATTGTAATCTTTGAGCTTCTTGACAAAGAAACCTGGAATATGTCTGATTTTTGGATGGGACTCGAAGATCAAGAGTCTTCCCCATAAAGCCAGCAGAAAAACTGGGAACAGAACTCAAATATTCTGAGATGAAATCCAGAGCTATAACTGATTCTATTGATGCTACCTACAGTAGGGCTAGAGGTATTTGGTACTCTGCTGACTTCTGTATTAGTTTTAATATCTTCTAACAGGATCCTTAAAACTGTACAAGCTGAATATTGATAGTTAACCATAGAGCTTCAAAATCCACCACAGCGAAAATAATGAGGATAAAGTGGTTAGGATCTAGAAAGTTTTGTCAACCTATTTTTTAAAATTTGTTGATCAACACACAGAAGTGTGCCCTAGATACATCAAAATACATGACTTTATTTGAATGTGCAAATGTGCAGGGAGAAAAACGGAATAAAAATAAATCAGTGATTGAAAGTAAACTTAAAAAACAATGAATTATTTCAAGTATTTTCCTCCTGTACAACACAAATGCATTGAAGGACCTGGGACAGTGGCAGTTTCAAGACAATGAGGAGGCAGGCTGTGCAGATTTCCATTTCTTCCAATATGCACTGAACATTCCTACCTAAACTCCAGTTAAACATATTCTACCCAAGTTTGAAGTGAACTGATTGACTTGCCTTAATGAAACAGAAGTTTCAAACAGGCCATGTTCCTGGCTTTAAATCCTGGAAGATTACAATACAAATGGCATCAAAGATCTAGCTGTAGGATTGTTACACTAGATTTTCTATGGCATAAAGTGCAGGCAAAGGAATGAAGTGAAGTAAAAAAATATTGAGGACTGCACTGTGGAAAAGAAGAGCCACAACTGACCTGAACTAACAGGAGAAACAAAAGAATTTATGGAACAATGGATTTAAATGCCCTTCACAAATACTGGGAAATACTTTCCTTTTTGGTGTATTTAAACGGTGCCATATTGCAGAACTACAGATTTAAGACAAATTGTCGGCATTACATTTTCTAAAATATGTATGGCTCATTTCCAATATGAAGTAAGCCTAGGATAAACAAAAAATGGACTGATCACATCACTAATGAAGTGACTAAAGATGTCTAGGCTTGGAACATTTCATAAAACAAAGGAAAAAAGGGAAACTACATGCAGTAATACAAGGAAAAAAATTACCACTTGAAACCAAGACATATTCCTTACATGACTTAGTTCTGAGCAAAGCACTGACTTCTCTCATTTCCCTCCTACTAACCTGGTTAGCAAGAATGAAACAACTGAAAGTTAGGCCAGGGAATTTTCAACCAGACTATTTTCATAAATAGGTACAGAAATAAAGCTTAATATTGGGAAAGAAGGCAAAATTAAGCCAACATTTTGCAAAAAAAAAAGGAGTTAAGTAAGAGAGCTCTAACAGAGTGCATATGCCACATTCTTTGCAAGGGCACCAGGAATCCAGGCAGGTGGGAAGGAACGAAACAAAGATGAATGTGGAGTAATTTGTGCAAACCCATTAATTTGTTGTAAATATTTCACAGCTTGCTACAACTCCATTAAAATCCATCACCTGAGAAATACATTCCTCCACCGTAAGTCCAATGACAAGACCAAATATGCAGCTATGACATGGCAGATCTGTTCAGACAGTTTGACTTCTTCAGAAAACAGGGTAGTTGAAAATGGTGTAATCTGCGCAGCAAAACTGGTGGTGAGGTTCTGACAGCCCCACCATTGCTTCACTGCAACTTGGCTCTAATCTTGATTCATAGATCAGCAGCAGATTTGCAGCTGGAGCGCAGCAGATCCCAGCCTCCAGGGCTGTTTCACCAAACCCTGCTCTTAGACTGCTTTGTGAACTGAACCAAATCACAGAACTGGAAGCCATTACAAAATAAGCCATGGAAGTACACTGACAACCTGCCCTACAACAGCAATGCAAGCATCCCCTCTATGTAGGTTATGGTACACCTGTTTAGGTAACACGGTTATTCCAACAACCACAAATTATAGGGCATGCCTTACATGGAGTGGGCAGGAATATTCGCAACAGACAGCAGATCCTTCACAACTGATGTTAAATTTAAGTTTCTGGTAGTGTCTCAAAAAGTGGCACTCAAAACTGCAAAAGGTTATTTCTTTTTGCACAATGGATTAATTTGCTCTTTCTTACCTATATCTCAAATAGCCAAAACTGATTTTGAAAAAAAAAAAAATCTAACATTTTAAAACAAATCCACAAAAATAAAATGTGAGAAATCTGTCCTAAAATCCTAACCTAAAGGGAGACAAGAGGCTTTAAGATATGCTAATGTTTTGCTAGAAGTACAGATAATTAAGGAGCTGCATTAATATGCTCTGTGAGCAAAGTCCCATATCCTACTGAAAAACCTGCAAGTCACACTGATGTATTAGCACTCACTTGTCTTTCAATTTCCAAACAACAGCCTACTAGCATTTCACTGACAATACAGCCCCTTTCTGTCCCATATTTTCTATTTCAAGAATTTTGTTTCGTAGTTTATAATTATATTGTTTGTAGTCTAGATTCAGTGCTCATTCATCTACAGTAAAACAAGATTTCCTCATATATACTGTGCCTGAGAACATAAAGTAATTTCAAAAATTTTGTATTTTCAGTTATTCTTGAATGAAATGGGGACCCACAACACAGTGCTGTCATCAGGTTGTAACATTGACTGAATAGGAAATACAGCACCTCAGAAGAAGAACTATAACCAAAGAGACAAAGAGTACTAAAACATACCATGGCACTGTCCATTCCAGCCTCTGAACCCCACTCTGCAAGGAACGCACTGGTAAGAGCCAGGAGCATTAAGGCACTGTGCATCTGGACAGGTAGTTGGAGTCAGGCATTCATCGATGTCTTCAAAAGAGAAGATAAAAGGAAATAGTGGTCAAAGCCATAATAGGACACTGAACAATAATCTGGTTACTCTGACTCTCCTTCTGTGATACTACAGCATTTAAAGAGGTGCATACTTTATCTGTTAGAGACATAGGAAAGAACAAGTTCACACAGATTTGTACCAGCAAAGGGGCATCTCTGAGAAATACAGTAGCTCATAATACATGCAATGGAATCTGAATTCTCTGCTATAGTACAAATCTTTGGTAGGTCTTCCAGAACACACACCATACCAGACTTCTGGCTATCAGATGTAAGAATAACTTTCCTTATGTGACTCCTTTACCATATTGAAGTGCCTGAGATTCTTCCTATAGCCAGACTTTGGAAGATCATTGCAACAACAGTAAAATTGTTCCAAAAAAAAAGCGCTGGGTTCCAAAAGCTGGGTTCCAAAAGCAAAGCGCAATTTGGTAATCTCCAATGTTGCAGAGTTATGTAAGTGCTATGGGGACTAAAAAAGTAATTGTGTGAATTAGAATCAAAGATGCTTACATGGAGTAAGAAGTTAATTTTGTCTGAAAGAAGGCACAAGCCTCATCACTGAGGTTGGCAATGTTTAGGGTGATGGAGGGACTTTCTGCATCAGGCAAGGTCCTAGTTTACCCATGACAAGAAGAGAGAGGTCCTGAAAAAGTCATGGAATTCATGTTCAGGCTCTGAGCAAGAACAACTTCTTCCTGCACCAAGGAAATCCATAATACATGCAATATATGCAATCTAGAGGAGACTGCACACAAAAAAAACCCATTCAAAGACAAGTTGCTGTCAAGTGACCAATGATCAGAAGATGCTGGAATTAAAATTGTGTAGGCAGCCTCCTTGCAGTCTGCTCCCACGTGTGAGATCATTTTATATTTTGGTCTTTAATTACACAATAATTACAATCTTTCCCATGAAATACTTGGTCCATGCAGTGCATAGAACTAATTAAATTGTCAGTCACCTCTAAACTCAGCTTCCTAAGCTCCCATCCTTTTCCTGCCCCAGGCCTAGCAGTTTTGTCTTCTGCAATTAAGGACTGCTACTTGAGCACAGATCGTAGGGAGGGAATTCACTCCTAGTTTTGAGAACAAGCTCACAGAAGCCAAGTAGCCCCCAACACTCATCATTTAACTGGACAATGCTCCAAACTTGAGAGAATTGAACACCCCAGCTCTGAACAACGCACTGGATGTGGGGAAATAACAATTTTTCATAGAATCACACTTGTCCAGCTTAGGATACTTTCTCATAAAAACAGCAATAGGCTTCTTCAGCTGCTACAATGCAGACCTGCAAAAGCTTCTGATGAAACTGCTCTGAGATTTTTTTTTTTACTTTATTACAAAGAAAATCCACTCCTGCTGTAATCTCTTCTCAGACCTGTCTGGATAGTGTCTGCCCTCAAAACATACAACATGAATGATGTTTCAGAAATTTTCAGACAAAGTCTAAATGTTGCAAAGCTTAAAAGCAAATCACAAGAAGATTCTATAAGAATTCTTCATCATATGCAATGATGTTCAGCTATGACTATAACACTGTTCCACATAAACAACAGACTCTACAACAACATATATGCACTCTTTACATTCCCCTGGCCAGGCCCATGACAAGAGCTTGTGTGAGTATAGCTTGAAGGCAGAATGAAGATGGGGTGAGGAAGTGCAAGTGAACTGTGAGTATTTTGTGCAACTTGGAGGACTCTTGCCTTTGTTTTTGAACTGTGGAGGAGGTGGAAGGAAGTTTTTTGTGGAATCAGAAATCTGTCAGTAGGGTGATCATACCGTGAAGATGTAATGACATGGTGAAATGATTCCCTGAATGTGTCATTTCCTTGGTTTGATGGATTTAGTATAGGAGGGTTTTTTTTCCTTAAGCAACCTTAAATAACTTTCAACAGAGAATTTGGTTTCAAAATTACATATTGTTAAGTTAAATTATAGAGGACTACCACCACACTATATAAAATACAAGTTAATAACAAGTTTGATGTATTATAACGGTTTGACTTCTAGCCTAATCGAATCACAGATTCCCTACTCACAGAGAAGATTTGCAAAGACTAGTTGTAAGAGTGGAGTCTGTGAAACATCTAAATAAATAAAAAAATTGGAAGAGGAATCTTTTAGCATTGCTCAGAGCAGCAAATATATCCATGGCAGCTTTAAGTTGCTTATTTGTTAGGTAACCTAATACGTCGGCAATTTTGTTCTGTCCTAATTTAGACGAAAACATAAACAAAATCATGTTTAAAATTAAACAATTTCTTGTGGTTTTTATTTCACAATTCAAGTTGAAAATGAAAAAAATACCAGGAAAAAAGGCAAAAATATCCCACTAAAAACTAATGTGAAGCTTTGAAGGTCAGATGTCCTAGGTTCTCCTGCAACACGAAATATCTGCTAGATATATATATAAAAAAGTCAACCTATCATTTGCTACCTGCTGGAATGTAGGAAAAAATTAAAACTTTTTTTTTAACAGAAACTTGGTATGCAGGTAAGGACTAACAACGAACTTAAGTGATTCCATGGCAAGAGATGATAAAATGGCTGTCCCAAGATGGTTCTGTACACAGAGGGGGAAGAACTCCTTTGCAGCACCTTAAATTTAAATAATAGGAATTGCATTGCAGTTTCAGACACCAAATAACAACAAAGATTGAAGAGTACTCACAAAGGCTTCTTGTTTAAGATTGCACCCTCTGAGATTTGTCCCTTTGCAGTCCAAGCTGCAGTGCTAAGCCTCCCTTGAATAGCAGGGAATGTTAATCATTCCAAACAGGAGTAGTTTGGCACTGGTTTTGTACTATCAATAAATGGTAACTTTGCTTCATCATCACCTCTAGTGAAGAGTCCAAACCTACCTCCACATTCCCCTCTCCTGTTCATTTGGTATCCACTGTCACAATATTCACATCTGTATGAGCCAAGAGTGTTTATACAAAAGCCTTCTCCGCAAGTATGAGGTCTTGAACATTCATCAAAATCTGCAGATGACAAAGAGAAGTTAAGAGAAGCTGCTTCACCATCGAAGTATTGAACGCTTCCATCTCCTCAGAACTCTGCTTTAACTAAACACTAGCTTTGGATTTTTGAAGCTGTTTGCAAGCTACCTCACTGCACAGAGAGAATGAGTTTGAGAAACAACCAGGGTATAGGAAGGCAGCCTGTGGGCACCCCTGTGGCTGCAAACACGTGTGTTGCTGCATGTATGCAGTGCCCAGACCAGCACTAACCTAAGGTGCACCACAGCCCCTTCAGGCTGTTTGTGTTGCTCTGTGAAGTCTGTGGCTGTTTGCAGCTATATTTAAAAATATGGTTTGTTCCAGCTTCTACTCATTGAAAGAGTGTTGAATATTTGTATTTTACACAACGGGTGTTTTTACTAAATGGTAGTTTTCCTAAACAAGGATGCTACTGAATAAATTCTTGTTTTTCAACAAATATTTTGAAAAGGAATATCAGCTACTCAGGTGCTTTCCTCACCACAATACCTGGTGAGAGACAGTTAAATATACTTCCAGACACCAGTCCAGTACCACTGACACTGAGGAAAAAAGCTGAAAAGGGGAATTTAGGAGGGTTTAGATATGCTTTTTTGTATTTTTATTTTCTATAAAGGAGACTAGTTATTACCAACGCAGTCAGTTCCATCTTCACTGGCCATGAATCCAGCTTGGCAAATACATAGGAAACTTCCTTCTGTATTTTCACAGCGTCCAAGGGAACAGAGATGTGGTGCCTGATTACACTCATTAATGTCTATAAAAGAAATGAAAACAAGATTATAGAATAACATATTTAGTTTTGATTCTTTTTGAGCATTCTATGCATGCATTTGAAAGGACTGATCTTGTAATTATTTTAACTGTTTGAAAAGGTATATATGTTTCCCCTCGGAGATGCAAAAAAGATGCATTAAATAGTTTTGGTTGGAGAAGAATGCTCTTATTGGCTTAGACTGTAAGAATATTGCATTGGCCTGAAGAACGTGACATGATTACATTTCAAATCACTACATCGTGTGCAACATGAGCACAAGCTGCAAGCATGGAACATTAATAAAATTTGGATGAAATAAAGGGATTCTAAGTTGCCATTTGGCTGTGTTGTGTGATTTATTTTTTAATACTGTAGTTGCACCTGATAGCATGTGTTACAGCATAAAGCTACTGAGTTTTGGTGGCATGAAGGCTTTCTAGCATATAAGCTGTCGACACAATACACCCTTTCTGATCTAAGTTACAGAGGAACCTGTATACTCTGAATGAAGATAAGATACCAATACAGCTGCTTCCAAATCCAAAATGGCTCATGTAGAACCCATCTGTGCTCTGCCTTATGTTCAGCAGAGGCCTCTGATCTAGAATTTACTAGCTTAGAAGGGGATGAAGACTTTGCTTTGCAGATCTCTCACTGTGCTTCTGGGTTGTTTATGATATACTTTCTCTTTGCAGTAGCAGGCTGAAAGGAATGACCTAACAAAATGCCTGGACTTAGTCCAGCTGCAGAGCTGGTAGCTGGGTAAATCACTGTGAGAAACAGGCACAAATTCATTCTTTTTCCAAACAGAAGTGTATTTCTTCCTACTAGTCTGACTTTTAAATACCTGATACCCAGCTGAGAGAAGATGGTCTGTCTAATCATTTTTTCTCTCACATCACAATGGGAAAGGTTTTCATTCCATTTAGTTAAATTCACACTCATTTCAGAGCAGCTGAAAGGCTATATTAGAGACTACCTCGCAAATTTTATTTGGCATAAAAATACTAGATTGTAGTTTGGAAGCATTCAGCAGAGGAAAGAACTCCTGACTGCTCTGCAGGTATTTCCTCTAACCAGATTCCATATTTCAAGCATTTGATAGCATGGTTATTTCAGATTTTGAAAGCATAATTTCATACCAGTGCACTTCGTCTGCTGTTCATTAAGTTTGTAGCCCTCGTAGCAGATGCAAGTGTATCCCACAGGCAAATTAACACAGTGTCCTGCTCCACAGATATCAGGATTAACTGTACATTCATTGATTTCTAAGCAAACAAAAACAAATTGAAGGTTAAACTCTCTCACATAGTTCAGTAAGTGCACAATATTCTGTAATCCAAGTAGAAAGCTCAGGCCTGAAAACAACTGTAAATCGAGTTTGTAACTCCTGTAATGAATACCTTATCTAGAAGAATATAGAAACCATCTAGGCTTTTCCTAGTGACATCATCTTATGTCCCATCCAAGATCTATAAATCAGTACATAAAATTTAAAGTAAAATGAAGATAATATGGAATTAAAAAAAATACATGGCTCCACCTTTGCATTGCACATTAAGACAATAACTGTAGGGAGTTTTTGATTACAGTGGCTATTCTGATTTACAGAATACTCATCTATTAATGGCTTGGATGTATTTTGTAAGATAAGGAGATTCAGATATGGGCAGCATTGGGGGCTAAATCCTTACAGTAGTTTTAGAAATTCCTGAAGTGTGTGTGTTACTGCAGAAATACTAATGACTGTGTTCAGTTGCAATGAACTAAGGTTATGCTGCAGTATGGAATTGTAATTACTGAAAAATAAGAAATTATCTGTAAGGAAGAATTATTTATCTAGACTACTTAGAAACAGGTCACATTTAAATTTAACTAAATCTTAAAGTACAGAAGGCACTCAAAAGCTTCTCAACTTGAACTGCATTCAGTTTTTTAAATCCTCTTTAGGATTTTGTCCTACAAATCTTACTGCACTTGTACTTTACTATCTCTTAAATATCTGAACAACATATTGATTTATAGCACACAGCAATTTCTAGTTATACTAATTTTCCTGAGGAAATAAAAAACAGAACATGGAAAACTACCACTTTCTTTTTACTAACTGATGTGAGCTCCCAGCAGGGTAACTTTCTCTCCCTGTAAGGAAGCTGGGAGCTGGCTGGCAGAAGGGGCACAGTCACAGAAGAGCTGATTTCCAAGTTCTAGTTTGATGATCACCACTAGTTGAACCTTCCTATGGGACTGATGAACTGTAATTACAGCAAACTGAAGGAAGCAGTTGAATGCTTACAAAAGGACAGGATACTTTCTCTACTCTTACAGTACATTCAGGAGGATTTAACTGCAGACAGAATTGTACAAACAGCTGGGTGATTTAGACCCTGTGTGTATTGCATCAACTCAAAAATGCATTCCAGCATGAAGGAAAGCCATTTTGAAGAGTTCATTTTTCATTAAAGTATGTGAAATTTCTCCCTCTGAATGGAAACCTCTTTGTAGGCCTAAATATCTCTACCATATACAAGAATGCACCTTACAGTATTTACTAGGATATTGCAATCACTTCAAAGTCTCTGTTCATTCTGGTTCATTTTAACCAATGTGACACTGTAATGCTCTCATGTACACAAATACACTACATTCACCTTTTTGTTCCTAAATATACAGCAAAAGAAATTGTCATATCTTTTGGACACAGCTGTCATTTAAGCAAATTTCAGCTGACAGGTGCATTACTTGCATTTCTGTTATTTTCACTTCTTGACACATAGATGAAGACAAGGAAAATTTAACACATGAAAAAAGGACAAAGCACAAAAATCAAAAGAACATTTCAAAATAGATCTTACAGTAACTCCTCACCTGCTTTTTGTAGGACATTCTGATCTACATCCTATGAAGTCTACATCCCACAATGAACATGCTCATATATAATTCATGAATATACATGTAGACTGTCTAACAACCTGACTTGTATCCAAGAAGTTTTCAGTTCTGGACTTTCCTTGCAGACCTGCAAAGAAAGTCCAGAACTGAATCCAAGATGGAATTATTAATTTTATCTTCTATCCTTTATTTGTGGCCACAAAATGGCAGGTACATCCTGGAAGGACCAGGTCCTGGCTCTCTTGGCAGTAGCCTCATTGCTGTGCTGCTCTGTACTTTCTCGCTCTAGAGTATTCCTTCTGTTCTACAACCATGCTTTCTTCACTTCGGTAATTCAGCAACAGCTTAGAACAATAGCGTCAGGAACTCAGTCATTTCTTAATTTATTGTAGTTCTAAAAAAGAAGTACAATACCTGTAACTTGAGTAGGTGCAATAACTTGACTTGCACTTGAAGTAGAGACTTCAGGAGCAACTTCAACAGGCAAAGGAGGGGATGTTTTCTCAACCACTACTGTGTGACATGGAATGGAAATCAATCACATCCAAAAAAAACCACCTCAAAGCACTCAGAAAACCCCAGCCCTTAAAGAATTCACACATGATACTGAATAAGTAAGGCACTATGGAGATTTTGATTTGTTTATTCTGCTTTGACCTAGAGTAGAAAAAAACCAGTGTAATTGGGGTTTTCATCATTCTAGTGCTTGTGAAAAAAACACTGAGGTGCTAAAGAAAGCAAACACAGTTGTAAAACTTCTGCAGCAAAAGTTATGCATAAATCTACAAAGAGGCACCTAAGCACAGTTTCCTCTTGAAAGGAGTACAGGGCTTCACCTCTGCTGACATTAAAATTCTCATGCACACAATCCAGGATATCAATTTTTCTTAAAATATATCTTTATCTCCTAAACAAGTCACCAAGCCAGTGCCAACCTCTCAGTTCCTCCCACTTTTGCTTCCATGATTTTTTTTTTTTGACCATGGAGAACTTGCTTCTGAAGCTCCAATCATTTTTTCATTACTCTGTTAGAATTGTTAGTTTCCCATTCTTTTAAGAATTGTAAGCACTCTCTCACACTGAAAGAAAAGCCAAAATAAGTTACCTGGAAACTTTGGATGCAGGTTAATTGTTGAAATTCCAGGAGAAAGCTGAGGCTGCCCAGGCTCTAGATAAGGCTGCTTTTCTTGATCAATGGAAGCTAATTCCTAGAAGAATTATTTAAAAAATAACATTTTGAAAACATTCCCTTAATTCATAGCTGCCCATGAACTCCTGGCTTGAGACACTGCTAATATTCTCACATGAGTGGCTTTTGATAGCAGATCATTAATCACCACCAATTTAAACCTGAATGAACATGGAATACTATGTTTATACAATGGCATACAATTTAACATTGATTTTACTTGAAGAAGTCTTTTCCTGGAGCTTCTAATTGTATTTTTGGCTTTGTCCCTCCATAATTCTCCCATTCTCTGGTCTCAAATTGCTTACAAATAGCATTTAAATGCAGTTCAGCATCACACAAAAGTATACAATCTCATCCAGGTCTCTGACCACTGTGAAAGATCCCTTCTTAGTTATTGAACCCATCATCTTATTTTCATAGAAATGTTAGATGCTTGTAGGTCCTCAGGAAAATGAAAGGGAGTACAGCTGCAGTTATTCACAACAAATCCCATTATCTTCAGCACAGAGAACCTGAAACCTCTAGAATGGGGGACTTCACACCGATACACACTTGCTCTTCTCCAGTGAATACAAGACACCCTAAATAAACAATGAAATTAACTTAGGCACTAATACCAGTCTCATAAGCAGGTGTCACAAATGCTTCTCAAAGCTTCATAATGTTTCTCTCTGATCTATTTTCTCTAGCTGTCAGTACCTGTGTCTCTTCTTCATACCCTCTGCATTTTTCAGTATCCTCTTTGAAATACAGTCTCCAGAACGGGATAGAGCAATATACACCAGACCCTCTAACAAATGCCTCTAAGATAAGTTGAAGCAAACTCTTTCTTGTACCTCACTACCTGCCTGATGTTGTATATAATAACAACACAAGTTCTTTTTGCCTCAGGGTTTGAACAGTAAGTCCACAGACTTGTTTGTTCATCATAAATTCTAAATCCTTTCAGTTATCCTCATCCCATCTCGTACACACGGTCTGCATTCTAATTCCCAGATAAAATACATCATGCTTTACCTGATCAGGAGCTGCTGTTGCCACTAAAACCAGAAAGAAAAAAGAGAATTAATCAGTTTTCACAAAACATTTTATTATATATTTTATCACATTTGAAAGTTGTTGTTGCCATCACACAAAAAATTCAGGCTCAAGCCTCATTCCAAAATAGTGCAAACCTGAAGTAATGTTCCGAAGCAAGTGTAAAAACTAACCTGAAACCAGAATAAGATTCTACACACTGTCTAATGTTTATTTACTCAGTATGCAGCTGCCTCATAGGTTTCTCAATTGTTTACCTGCTTCCTCAGAAACAATTTGACAAACTCATATGTTATTAACTCACTGATGAAACTTTTTCAATTCCTTCCAAGGAATATCAACATCCATAAATATTTTAAAGGTGAATTAATATCATAAGGATATATAACCTACCACTAACAAATTTGCAAGGATTTATTGTAAAAAAAAAAAAAAAATCAAGTTTTAAAATTTGTCTTTTCTTTAGACAAGCAAGAGTGGTTTGGGGTTTTTTTCCTCCACAAATGTGACTTTTTTTCTGGGAAGGCGTGGTAGGAATTTCGTATAAGTTTTTATTTTCCATTGCCGCTTTCCTTTTTAGAATTCATAAATATATATGTGATTTATAATTTAAGTCTTATGACGAATATGTACTATTTCTGATCATAAAAATTATTGAGATTAAAGCAGTCTCGTTCTCCTTCCATGGTCTCAGCATCTGGCAGGACCCACACAGAGCACGTGAGAAGTAAATCCCGTGATGCAATACCCTCGGCAGCACGGAACGCTCTCCTGTGGGGAGTGATGCCTCTGGGCCCTGCACTGTCCGCAGCTGCCACGCAAGGAAACAAACCATGGAAGACACATGCACAGAAATAGAGAAAGACTGAATTTTCCCACTCTCACCTTCTTGTACAGCCATCTCAGTCTCACTTTTCTGTGAGAAGGTCAGTGCCTCCACTGGCTCTTCCTTTGCTGGGAGAGGTGGAGGAGAAGTACCTTTAGCAACAGGTTGAGTAATCGGGGTCTTGCCAATGACAGGTGGCTGTACTCTAACTGCAGGGTGATGATATAGCTTGTTTCTGTGAGGGCCAGAAACCGTATAACCCATTCCACCAGGGCAGATTTCCTTAAAAGCAGCTAGATTTGAGATGGGAAAATATTCCTTTTAGGAGTCTAAAAGTGCAATATGTTGACATAGTGGAAAATATAATGACTACCACTAAGAAATTTAATCTCATATTGTATATACATTTTTACAAAAAACTTCTAAAAGAGAAGCTATGCATTGCATGCTAACACGACTGAGCATTCTCCCAAAAGCATGTTTTGGCTGTTTTTCCCAGGAGGTTTCCACTCCAGTTTACCATTTTTGTTCAGTTATGCTTATCTGTCATTGTATCAAGATTTTTACTAATTAATTCCCTGTGAACAGTATATCCTTTCTAAGTATTAATTTAAATATGCAAATTGTCTGTATCATCTATCCTGCATAATGAATGAAGACCACTATTGCTATCATTCTATTTTTTATAGAAATCAAAGGAAAAAAGCTCACCAGCCCTGTACTAGAGGAGGAGAACACTATCTACCAGTAACAACACTGATCCACAGGATCCCACCTGACTACATCAGAGGCCTCATACCAGTCCAGATCCAAATTCCATTGAATTGAAAAAGGCTGGCTAAAAACAAGATGGGGATCATAAAAAGCCAAATCACTAATGGAAGAGAGGGGAAATAATCTCATTCAGCTGCTACAGAAAAAGTTAATGAAAGGCAACAGCACTTCCTTTGATCTCTACAGGTGCTCTATATAAGCATCATGTTTTGCAGTTCTACTGGAAGAGTAAAATGAGAAAGAAACACAAGTCAGTCTTCCTCCCCACCAAAGAGAATAGGTATGCTCCTGTCAGGGTCAGGAAGACCTTCAGGAGTCTTGAGGGGGCAGTGCTTCATTGTCCTTATCACTCTAGGTAAAGCCATGTTGGGATGAAATAAAAAAGACTTAGTCTCCCATGTGGGAATTCTTACAGCTGTCTAAGGGATGTGCCAAGTGGGGCATTGCTAGTTCACAAATTCTGCTTTGAACACATCAGGGTTTTAAAATGAATTAGCATCTAAAATAAAAGCACAAAGTACTAGTGCTAAAAGCACTCCACAAATGAGTTTAACTATACATTATATCACAGTATGCATTTACTGCACAATGTGTTCTGATGTCGTCTTAGTAATAGAAAATATGAAAAGTCAAACTAATTAAATTGAGTGGGTTCAGAATAACGAAATACTTTTTGCTGGAACATCTAATATCAATACTTGCCACAAAAACACCCAGCTCAGGGTGGGAATTCTGGTCAAAGGAGTAAGACAGACAATTTGATGTCTGTCCCTTCAGATGCATACTTAGGATGTAGGAAATCTTGCTTCAGGTCATATTCTCTCAAATGAAAAGTAGAAATGTGACTCTTATTCTACCACAGCTCTGATAAGATCTCTCAACACCTGGGCATACAAATCTGCTCTCTCGGTGTCTCTTTAGGAGATGGTTTACTTTGTACAAATATTTAAGAAGCTTTTTACTTCAGTGACTTTTATACTAACATGGGATGCTGCAGTAAATACATTACCCCATTCTGGAGTATCCCACTTTCACACATTTTTCATAGAAAACTCTGAAACATTATGAATTTAACCTGTTACAGAAAGGAACATGTTTTTAAATCATGCAAGTAGTCATTAAATGGGAAAAGCTCATCAGAATTTTCTACTCATAGATTTTCTCTCTAAAGTCTTTTCATTAAGAAAAAATAACCAATTCCATATGATACTTAATATATTTTTTGTGACGAGATAGCAGTCAACATAAGGATGTATTCTGTGCTCCAGTATACACACTACTGGACATAAAGCCTCATGCAATATTCTCACAGATGTAAAACACCTGCATTTAAATTGCAAGTCATCTCATGAGAACATATTTTTTCTCCATTAAAAAGCCATTTATTTTTTATCCAAAAATGAACTGGAGTTTTAAAATCCTGATCAATGATCTAGTGACCCAATGGTCTTGCAGGAAACAGTGGCTTTAAAAATCCATTGAAATGCTTAAAACTGTTGGTCACTTCCATCTCTCTAAGTCCAACTTAAGGAATCTGCTGCTCTCATCATGTCTCTGATACCAGCTGTGGATTTCCCAAAGCAGCTAGGTGGTTTGAAAATGTAAATCTTTATAAAATACTGCAGAGAAATACATGACCTGCATCATGACAGTGACATCTGCAGCAGCAGCTTCAAGTAAGCACAGTGGAATGTAACTACAAATACCTGGGCATACTCAAGAGACTGGACATCATGGATATTACAATGAGCAATGATGCTTCTAAAACAGATTAATTTGACCATACATTTGGAAAAAAAGAGAACATTAAATTGATTTTGCCTGAAGATTCCATGGGCATTTAAGTTTTAAGTAACATTAGGGAATAAAAAGTACTTCAAAACAGTGATCAGTATCTATAATTGTGGTGGCTTAATCTATAACCAGCCAAAGTGAGAGTGGTGACCAAACAAGCTGGTATTTTTGAAGTCCTTATATACTTAAATAACAGCAGAACTCCAATGGAACACTGATAATACAAGAGAGTTTTATGTATCAAGTAAGGAATTGTTTAAGTGAAAAATGGCATAAAAAGTTTAACTACTAGTTTATTGCTAAGGAGGCAATTCTCTCCTTAGCACATTCCTCAAAATGGATGGTAAAGATACGAAGGAAGATGAGAAAGCAGAGATATTACCATGCATATCCTACTAACTGTAATACAAACTATATCCCATGTTGTTCTGTAACTGAATTGTCAAAAGCTGCCATCCTTTCACCAGAGCCTTTAACAACTGAAGAGTATTAACTAAACTTTGGGTTACTTTCCCTGTATCTATAGTATGTACTGTGGTGGTTGTTTTTCTTTTTTTTTAAAGCATGCATAACAAATGTAGGGGGATGGGGGCAAGAGCTTATGTTTTTAGTGGGAAGTTCTTACCTGTTCCTGGGAGTGGACACTTCTCACAGTGTGGGCCCCAGGCTTTGCCAACACTGCAACAGCAAAGCTGCTTGCTGAGCTGAACAGAAAGAGGATGCATGCACTGCTTTCCTGCACTAACAAACCGGTAGCAGGGTCCTTTCTCTTCAGCAACAGGGTTATCAGCTGCAATGAAAGTGGAAGAGAGGATGGCACTGTTCACATGAAAAGCAAAACAGAGAAACACCACTAGATTTCTAACACCACTTAAACTGACTAATATTCTGTCTGCAGAAGTTTAATTTCAAACACCTATCTCATATGAGAATCACAACGTTTAAAAAAATCTTATTTTGCATCAAACGCTCCTGAATTCCAACTTACCCTAGACCAAGGATAAGAAGTATTTCAAAGAAAAACAACAACAAAAAAAGTCAATTCAAAACCAGCAGGTGCTATGCTGCCACAACGAAGAGTGAGAATCGTCTCTCTCACTTGTACACAGCAGCTGAAGATCAGTAACTGGCACTACACAGTTGTGCCAAGCTACAAAGCCAATGGAACATCCATCTATAAGTAGGCTATGTCAATAAGACTGCAAAACCATTAAGTATCATACATGACACTTTTTTTCATAAAAGAGACAATTACATATTCACATTTTGTTGTGCTTAGTTTTAATGTGGAAGAGCCAAAGGCCATAAGCTGTGATTAGTATGAGGTAACAGAAAGCTAAGACCCATCCAGCTTTCTAACTTATGCATCCACATTAACATATATTTAACAGTTCTGGGTAACATATTCACGTAACTCAAAAAATACAAAGACTATCTGATTTTCAACATGACAAGTAAAAGCAAAAACAAAACCCAACAACCAACTCCTTTCTTCTGGTGTTCAACTGAAAAGCAGTATGAAGTTCTTCAAACTACTGAGAAACTTTCTCAGTAATTGAGTGTCATTAACTAGTAGCATAAAATAGTTATGCTGGGAAAAAAGAAAACTCACTTGCGACTTGAGACAATATTTGATAAATGTAAAGATAGCTCAGAGAAAGAATTTAGGATTATAGCTATTTTTCACTTGTACATATTCTCCACAAAAAAATATAAAGTGAAAAATTTAGTTGTTCTTTACACTGTCTTTTCTTCTTGCAGAGGTAAGTGATGGTAAACAAAGTAAAAGCTAACTAATAGAGGGAAATATTTGCATTCATGTAATTCACAACTTTTTGTTGCTCCTAATTCTTTCTTAATTTTGAATTCTTCTTAATAAGAAGGAAAATGTGCTGAAGATCATCCTGGGTTAAATGTTTATTAATGGCCTATCCAGATCAAAGCTGCAGAGGTGGAAAAGGGGAGAGCAGGTCACAAAGATGATTTTGGCTGGGAAACTAGCAGAGAGGGGAGTGAAAAAAAAAAGTGGAAACTCCAGACTACTGAAAAAGACTGAGTATGTGTGGAGGCTGGATATGGTTTTGAAGATTTGGTGACAAGAAAATCAGGAAAAGATGGCAAGGATCCTGGGTAGCCACTTCCAGGACAAAGAAACAGAAAAGAGGCATGAGCGATGAGACTGACTAAATAAAGTGAATAAACTGAGAATGTGAGCTGGAGACAGAAAAAAAAAGTGACAGATCAGAATAGTTGGACCCAGTCAAATAAATCTTCATCTGAAATGTAACTAAATATCTAATTTGGTACTTTGATTAGCAGTATTACTTACGTATGCATCTTGAGAGGGTAGGATCTGGCACAAATCCCATTTTGCAGGTACATCTGTAGCTGCCCATGGTATTCAAGCACTCACCATTAGGGCATACTCCCTGTAACTGACACTCATTGATATCTGTGGGAAAATTGAAAAAAATCAGATGCTGAAACATGAATTAATACTTCTTTCTTCAGAAGTTCTCTCTTTTTTAAAAATATATGAAGGAGAACTGTTATAAGTTAACACTCTAATCAACACTTTTTCCCATACTGACATGTGATTTATAACCTTTTAAAACACTGTTGAAAACATAACAGAAATACAATTACATCTATACATCATTCTCAAGTACTCTGAATTAGAAAAACAAATGCACTTTGACTGGCTTATCAATCCCTCTTCTCCTGACTAGATTCCTTGCACAGCTCAATGCAGCTCACAAGAACATTCACAGAGACAAGTTTTAACCAATGCAGTATATTTTACACAGGGTGAAACACTGCTTG
The DNA here is from genome assembly GCA_013397815.1 of Aleadryas rufinucha. NCBI lineage: Eukaryota > Metazoa > Chordata > Aves > Passeriformes > Aleadryas > Aleadryas rufinucha. Next base: position 250,054 of record VZTH01005161.1, read on the forward strand.
CCACATTTAATATAGTTTTTATTAGTATTTATATTTAATAGTGCTCAGTGGTTCATTACGCTGAAAGAAGCACAATGCAAAAATATCATCTGTAGCCCAAAGAACTTGATGGCAAGAATATGCTTCAGGGAGCACAGAACACACCTGACATGAAAAGAATTGCAGCTGTGGCAACACAGCTTTGCAACAATTATGTTGAACATAAGCCAGCTGTGCCCTGGCAGCCAGGAGGGAAAACCCTGCTCTGGGCGGCATCAGGCACAGCATCGCCAGCCAGGCAAGGGAGGGGATTGTCCTGCTCTGCTCTGCACTGGGGTGGCCTCACCTCGAGTGCTGGGGGCAGTGCTGGGTGACACAATGTAAAAAAGACATAAAACTATTAGAGAGTGTCCACAGGAAGGCCACAAGAATGGTGAAGGGCCTTGAGGAGAAGCCGTATTAGGAATGGCTGAGGTCACTTAGTCTGTTCAACCTGGAGGAGACTGAGGAGAGATCTCAGTGCAGTCAACAACTTCCTCATGAGAGGAAGAGGAGGGGCAGGCACTGATCTCTTCTCTGTGGTGACCAGTGACAGAACCTGAGGGAATGGCCTGAAGTTGTGTCAGGGGAGGTTTAGGTTGGATATCAGGCAAAGGCTCTTCACCCAGAGGGTGGTTGGGCACTGGAACAGGCTCCCATGGAAGTGGTCACAGCACCAGCCTGACAGAGTTCAAGAAGTGTCTGAAGAATGCTCTTGGGCACATGGTGTGACTCTTGGGGACGGTCCTGTGCAGGGCCAGGAGTTGGACTCACTGATCCTTGTAGGTCCCTTCCAACTCAGCCTGTTCTGTGATTCTGTGAACTGCTTTGATAAAGTCTGCTGTTACCAAGCCACCTGTGCAAGTGTTGCTTTCAGGGTCTGACTGAATCATCCTCCCATGCCCCAAGCATTAGGCCTCAGGTCTATATCACACTTGTGGTTGCATCTGTAGTTCACTTACTCTTAAAACAGGACCTGTCTAACAATCATCTGGATACCATCTGTAACTACGTCAGCCAAACTAGGTTTTATTTCATGGGACAGCAACAACATAGTTTGCACCGATAATCCAAACCTTAAAATAGTAACAAAAATAAATTTAAAAAACCCCTCTAATCCATAATTATCTATGTCATAAATTGCAAAGTCTCCTCTTTCAGAAAAATGGAGCAAGCACATTGAAATAGACCTACTTCAAAATATTTATGTGTATTATTTTTCCATAAGACTTTCCCTCCCTATCCTTAAGGCTAGGAAAAAACACCTACCTTGCTGGGTAAACAAACTTCACATGGAAGTTAGAAATTCCAGCTAGCTCTTTGAGAATCAGGTATTAGTGATCATTTATCTAAAAGATATAATATTTATCTTCTTTCCTTTTGGCTTTTATAAAACCAACCTAATTTTATTTGATCTCATTGTATGTTGCTTCCTAATTCAACACCATCACTGAGGGTAAGAGGTTGAATATACAAAATATAACAGATGTGCTGAAGTTTGCATTTGGAAACCTAGAGAAAGAGTCTTTCTTCTTCATTTTTCTTCATAAGTTTGGCTACCTGTCCCATGACACAAGAGTGCACAGTACAGCAGACTCTGGCAGTTGCCATATCAGCCACATTTTCTTCCAAATACTCAGTGTTGAGCTTATCCCTCAGCTCTTCCAGTGCTACACCTAATATAGTATCTTGACACCACCTGGATAAACTTCACTTCTATGCACTTAACTACGTGTGACAAAGAGTAGTAATTTATATCCTAGAACTTTGGATGAAATGTGATGGAAACCACACGAATTACAAAGCATCAGCTCTGCCTCAAAGGAATTTTCAAGTGAAATTCCCAGACTACATGACTTTCTGACCTCAGAGGGAGTGGACTATTTAAAAAGGAGAATGGTATAAGAAAAGAGCAGAAAAATCAGCCAAAATATTTTTGTACAGCAGTCTACATTTGTCCCATCCAATGATTAAGCAGGATGACATCACATATAAGAACAGGAATATCTTATTTAAGGATTGCATTAATACAAAATATTTATTAAGCTAGGCTTTTTCAGATGCATTTGAATTTTATCAGTTTCTTAAGCTTCTTCATCAGACTAGGTTCTTTCTTTTACCCTGAAATCTCAAAATATGATTGAAGGCATCTACACAGTTCCAACTGATCCGAGAGGGAAGATTATCACTATTTCGATACCATTATGATTTGTGAGTATTAAAGAAATGAACCTAAGTCTTAACAGTTAGCAAACTAAAGACATTATTGAAACATCCCTAAATGGAAACATAGTGGTGCTGTTGTAAAGTTGTTGGGAGGAAAGGACATATTACTAATGCTCCATTTTCTAAAATTAGGCCCGACTAGAACCTGATGGAAAAAAGACTCTGCAATATCTAGAACTAATACAAAGAAAATACTGGAACACTCAAGAACCCTCTGTTGAATTTTCTACCTGTTGGCAATTTGGATTGTCAGATCAGTCTTCAAATGCTAAATCACAAAATGATTCTACTTGCTTTGATAAAGCATTGTCTCTGGTGTCAGAAATAAGACGAAGAGATCTTTTACTCTGAGTACAGGAAAAAGGTCAATATCTGGGTTCTTTTCAAAATGAAAATCCTCAACACAGTTACACAAACAAATTACACACACATGTAAAAAAAACCCACATACGGTTTTTGGAGGAAGAGGAAAAACACAGGAGAAATTGATACACATAATGAAAATAATTTCTCTACTTCCTACATTGTAATACCCAGACATTTTTAAACAAATTTCTCCCTTTCGAAATTCTAAGTACACATTTTTCTGTATAGGAAAATTAACCTATACCACTGGAGGAAAATGGAAGATATCTGCCAAGCAACATACATAACGTATCACATTTTGGTGACCTTTTCTGGAATTAGAATTAGCAGAAATGCTTTGTCTAGTGAAAACAGCATTTAAGTTTTACATCAGCAAAGATAACAGCTTATTTTAAAAAATGACAATTTGACTTAGATTTTATAATTCTTATTTTCAAGGAAAGACTAAGTCTCTTGTTTGTTAACTATTAAAATACATTGCGATTTACTTTTATGTTACCATGAAATGGATGGCACTTTTTCTTTCTATCTAGGAGAATAATTCTACCCTTCTACATGTATTTAAGCAAGGTAAGTAATTACATAGCTTAACATAAATGCATTCGTATTTTCAATGTTAGAAATTACTAATGATGCATTCTTCATTTATTAGATGATATCTTTACTCGCTGTTTGCATCCACCTTCATTATAAGGAATGTTTAAAATCTATATATGGATAAACTTTATTATTTGAATATTAAAAGTATGAATGTTTTAAGGCATTATTTACTAGAGTGGCTGATTTGTGGATACATGGGATCTTCCTATAATTCATGAATACACAGTCATCCTTCTTTCGAAATGATTCAACTATTCTGCAGGAATCATTCACAGATGATGCTGTCATTATTGCCTTTGTATTCAATTTCTTTAGAGATGAACTGTTCTTGTATGCCTTGTACTTAAAAACATAATTCCCCATTCACATGACCTCTGCTATTGCTATTTAATGTGGGCACTGCTACATTTAAGTACCAGCTTATGTATATGTAAATACCAACTAGCATTCCTTCTAGAGTTCCTGATATGGATATTCCTCTTGCTAAATTTTTCCAATTTTTAAAGTTAACTTCATTGTGCATGTTCCAGTGCCTCAGCATGACTTAATTATAGTGTATTTTAATGCCTCCTTTCCTGCTCATGTCTACTCAATGAGCTCATAGAATTACTGAGCTGATGCTCTATGCTGAATTACACAAGCTTGCCTAGGGATTCCACAGAAACAAGCCAGAAGCTGATAAAAAAACCCCCAAACCTCAAATTTTCAAAAGAAACATATGTACATGTAAGAATAGTGTTTATTTAACAACTTGAACAGAAAAAAAAAATTCCTCCCAGATTTACTACCTACTTCACTTCATTTCAGACTGTGGTAAAAGGCCACCTATCGAAAATGTTTCCTACCACCTGCCAGCCTGCCCAGCTGTGCAAATTGCACTGGAATCAACTTGTTCAGGCAGCTGGAAAGGAAATCTGATTCACGATTACCCGACTTTTTTTTCTTTTTAGCCCTCTACTTCATGTATATGGACATAAAAATATTTCAATTTTACATTAGTACAGGAAAAAGAATTCATTTGTTTCACTGTAAACACTAGACAAAAATGTCCGAGTAACGTCCTGTGTAGAAGTATGAACTGATGGCATATCTGAGGAGTAATTTGATCAAATGCCTTCATCTACACAGAGGAAATACTAAGGGGCTAGGTAGCAGTGCTACAAAACCACACATATGAAAATAAAGCTTTCCAAAGACCAATTCAATATAGACTTTCAGTTTTTAAGAAAAGCAGAGTAATGAAGTTCCATTGGTAAAAAGCCTCTGCACTAGTGATAGAGAAAAGAAGAGAATTTAAACAAGGAGATATTGCACACAGCACCTCACATGGCTCCATAAAGAACTCTCACAGTAAGCACTGCTACTTATAATTTTTACAGAACTGGTAAATAAAGTTGGTGTGTGATAATAGGAATGACTTGACCCTTTCTCAGTGGTAATAAATGGATATAACCCCACTGGCACAAGAGAAGCATTTTCAGTTCTGCACTGACTGACAGCCTGACCCTTGCTTTTACCCTTTAGTATTGTACATGCCAAATACGTGGAACTGGTCCTTGGCACACTGTGCCCCTTGCTGTGGTAGTCCATCTCCATGGAAGTCTGACTCGTACATACGATCTATTGAGATGGCAGTAGAAGCCACATGCCATCCCAGTGGCCCTGTTGGTGACTCTGCTCTCACAAGTTCATCCAAACACTCAGAAGCTTTGCCACAACCAGGGTCTTAACAGTGATGCTGCAGCACTGTACAATGAGTCTGCTGTGCCTCAGCTCCTCCTATACCCTTTTCTAAGCACAGCTTGATATATGGTGAGGCTGGCCACCACACTCTCCAGAGCCAACACTGTGCTCCCAGCTTCAAATAACCCAGACACTGTAACCAAACTGCTGCTAATCTATCCCACAATCTTCCCACTAAGGAAAACTTAAAACAGGCTCTCTTAACAACAACAGTTGGTGTTTGATACCTTCCCACACATTTTTATAGGTCTTCTGGGTGTCAGGTCAGCCTGCTCTCAGAAAATGCAATGTGTTAATGACTCACTGCCACTGAATTTCTTGGTGAAAAAAGCAAGCTATAACAGCCATTTTCTAACTGCATGCCCATCTGCTCATGTGGAGAGTATGACTACAAACACAGTACTATCTTCGTGACTTAAAAAAACCCAAACAAACAACAAAAAAACAACCCTCAAAACCAAACAAGCAAGGGAGGAAAGTGGGAACAATGTAAGATGGTGTTCATTTAAACAAGTAAGTACACAGTAATGTTGAACTTGCTATAAACCATGATAATTATACAGCTTTACTAAGTCCAAAACCAGATTGATCTTCAAAGAACTTTACATCCGTTATTAGCAGATAAAAGATGGAAATGAATGGGTAACTCAGATAACAAATTTTATTTGGATTTTTGTCCAGTGTAAGGCAGTCATCAAGGCTGCACATCAGAAATAACCTGAAGCACTTTACCAGAATCTTGGTCCACATATATTTAACACAATCAGATGAAGAACTGTTTTTACTCATGACCACACATAGACACTTGCATGTCACCCCAAGACAGGCTCAGTATCACAATACTAAACTGAATTCCTTTTAGTCTAAGTCCATGCAACAGTTAATATCACCTATTTTCTTCTAATAACTGTGATTTAGAGAAGGACTGAATACTCCAGAAGAAATTAAAAAATGCAGGAAGCTTCTGAAAAACAACCTGACCCTTATCTGTTAACTCCTCCCTAAACAGTTCTTGCTTGCTTAAAGATCAAAACCCCCCGTGATCTTTCACCATCTCCACCTATATTTCCTCAAGTACAGATTTACTTGTTCAGCTCTCTTACATACACTGCCCACTGGAGAGTTGCGATGACTGAAAAAGAAATGCATCAATCAAGACGTCAAATTCTGTTCTAAGGAACTTAAATTTGAGCGACAAAGCATTTTCACACCTAATGGAAGGTCTCCCTCTCGCTGATGTAGAGGTATTTATGTACAGAAAGGTAGAATCTCTTTCTCAGCTGAATGACAATGCACAGAACTCTGTGCTGGAGGGGAGGACATGCTGCAGAAGGTCTTAACTTCCAATATTCTGCTTGCACTCTCCAATTCTACACTGGCTTTTAAATTAGATTAAAACAGTGTTTGTAACTGCAATAGCTGCTGTTCAACACTACTTTGGTTCTTTACTGGAAACCTACAAGCAATTTCTCTCACATTTCCTGGAGCAATGGTATACCTAATTCAATCACATCCAGGAAGTGAATAATTTCAGCTTTATTCCAGGATTAATGACATTGTAATGCAGCCTGAGTATTCTTTATCCAAGAATAACAAATGATGCTAAGTGTAAACATCAAATCCTAGGAAAAATTCCTGTGCCTGCTCAAAAAGAAATCTGTACCTGTCACTTACTGTTGAAAGAATATGCTTTGCTTGGTTACTGTAGAACATGTCTAGTTATTTACTACATCATAAAGCTCCTTTAATTTCCCCTTTTACTGAAATACCTTGCTAGATGCTTCAGCAAGCAAATATGGAAATGCTTCACAGCCTGCTTCTGTTCTACGCATTAACAGCCCAACACAGCCTGAAGGTGATGGCTGCTACAGCCAAGCAAAGCGGTGCAGAAGGACCACTGACCAGCAGAGAACTGCTCTGCTACAGAGCACCCTACAAAAGCTGGTGTTGGAGTATCAGCTCTGCCGTGTTTCCCTTTGGCAGCTTCCAGCTGTAAGGCTATTTAGGAAGAGAAGTTCACTGTGTTTTGGCTATGTTAACCATTAAAACAGCTCCTCAGACCACCCAGGCCCAGCTGGCCTAATGCAGAAACACTGGGGTGGTGTAAAGCTGTTTTTTCTGCCTTCAGCCTAGTAAGTCATTAGGATACACCGAGCAAGTCCACTGCCTACCCCTTTTGGATAGCAAGCAATGTCCATATTTGGTCACAGACATGCAGGAATTTGAAACATTCCTATAAAATTTAATTCATTCTTTCATTTCCAGGCTTAGCACATTGAATTTATGCTCATCAAAATCATCACAGCTTGGAAATTTTAACCATATTCAAGTATTATCTTAAAATTCTACAACCAAACATACACGTTTATTGATGTGTTCTGCAGTCTTCTGATACTATGTTATTTAAATCTATATATTAATTTTAAAGCAGACATTTTTACTCAAGAAAAACAGTCTATGAATTCAGAAAGGCCAGGGTTTACTGCAAGAATTTAGAACAACGCAAATGCAAATAAAAATAGCCTTTAATTTGTTTTTTGAAAGAAACTATTGCTACTATTGATGTAAGTAATGCAGTCAAATTTCTTTCCAGGAGCACTGATAGCTTTGAAACTATAGGTTCCACTACCAAAATGGGATCGGGGTTTGATTTTATTACTATTTTATGTAGAAGTAACTAAAAGGCATTTAAAATTTTCATAAACAAGGCTGAAGAATGTTAAGTGATTTAGTATTAATTTAAAAAAAAATTCCTCCTTTGAAACAATAGACCTCACTTGTATCATTGAGTTTGCTATGCTACAAATTTGGTAGGTGAATTTTGATTACATGAATTAATATGACTCAAAAAACAATGAACAATTCAGATTTTCAAAGTGACATGACATGCGCTAGAAGAAAACAACACAATTTCACAATTTTAAGACAACATATAACAAGGTATAAAAACTAAATACGCAACTGCTTTCAGCTAGGACAGTCATGATATCCAGAAGGCTCTTATGAAATTTGGACTAAGAACAGGAACTTGTAGAAGCAAGGACTTCTAGTCAGACCACCACAGCCCTGGTAACTTGACTGAAATATTCAGAATAAACTTGTGGCTAGAAAAATACTGCAAGCCCATCTCACCCGCTCTGTCCCAAATGTCTGGTGCTGGAGGACACAAGCAATCTTAAAAGCTGATCACAGACCTAAGCACTGTGGAAAGATAAATTTCTGAAGGGGGATTTCTGCAGTTAGCTCTCAAATCCTATCTCAATGCTTATCAAAAATGGACCGATCTTGTTTAAATTACTAAGTAATAAAACCAAGCGGGAAATATTTACCTCCTTCTGATGCAAAGGGAATAACTTGCCTTTCAGTAAGACCCACGCACCCTTAAAACATTTCGCTGCATTTAAGCAAAGAAAGCCTTCTAGATCAATTATATACTAACTAGAATTTGCCAAAGTATTTAGGCAACTTCTTAATTAAGAATGACCTAGTGGTCAGTCATTAAATTTTTTTTAGTAATATCTGCCTTGATAGATGTTTTCATGCTGTAAGCGCTTTAATACGCTTAATAAATCATGCTGCAAATTTCGACTGGAATGTATAATTTATGTCAATTGTGAAAATTTGACACATTCAGGTAAGTTATGTACTAGGCTTCACTGGGAGTGCCATCTGACTGATTGATCTCCAAATTGACTCAATATGCAGGCACCAGTTTTTATTCTCTTTATGAAAATCTATTACAATCAATTATCTATTAACACCACAGAAAATACTGTTCCAACTGTTTCTGCTATAGGTACATTAACCACTATTAATATCCTCTAAGAAAAATACAATATCCAGATTTTACTGCCTCCATTATAGTTGACTGTTTCAATAATAACTTGATTAGTGAGAATGAGAGGTAAAAGAAACAAAACCCAAGGTTTCATTGTTAATTAAACTATTGCAATGCTTTTTAAAATTACAGAAAAAGCAGTTGCTTATTCTAAGAAATGACCCACTGATTTCTGTGAGCAAACAGAGTAGCAGCAGAAGAAATCAATCCAACTCATTTTGTGCTTTTGCGTGGAATTTACTGGAACGCAAGTTTGCAGAGCCACACTTCTCAAACACATAATCAATGTCCAAACAGCAACCCAGCCCAGTTTCTGGAGAGATATTTAATTCTCACTATGATCATCATAAAAGAACTTCTTTGAAAGATGGTTGTTGACTTAGTAACTAAGTAACATTAAACAGCATTTCTTATTAACAAAGGTCTTTTATTACTTAAAAGTAGTGAAATAAATATACAACGTGCAGAGAAAATAAATTTATTACTGTTTTTTAGGGACAAATGTAGGAGGGAAGAATATACCTTCAACATTTATCTTAAATCATGATGAAGCCAAGGGAAAAGTGCTTCAAGTCCCCAGAGCACATGATTATAGAATTTGATCTATCAACATACAAGTACTAGTTTCTGTAAGCTCATAAACATTTAATTTTAAGAATATAGGGACTTTCCAAGAACTTCCATGCACTTTTTACTTCATTGCAAAACAACAAGTGTTCAGGTATTTTTCCAGTTCTTCAAGATAAGATTTCTAAAGTGCTCTGCTGGCAATATATTAGTTTCCTGAAAAATGAATCCAGCCTTTTCACCAGCTGTTTTTTCCATTCTATTTCGGTTTTCCAAGAAAACCATTAGCAGACTAAGGAAACAGTAACTATAATTCTAAAGAGGGAACCAGAAATTAGCATAGCATGTGGATTCTGACAAAGAAGTTGCAACGCTGATAAGCTGTATTTTGGCTCTAATGACAGCCTTAGGGCATCCATGTGTGTACACATAATAAATCACCCCATTGAAAAGATAATTACTGAGGGGGGGGAAAGCTTTCTTGATAGTAATTACACTAAACTGTTTGAATTAACATACCCACAGATGGTTCTTTGTGGTCCTACTTACACATTAGAGAGAAGAATGCTTCATTACATTAGTTCACTCACTTGAAAGGCAAAAATAATGATCTGGTTATTAATCACACTAATATTCCTTAGTTTATGAAGCCTATGTAGACTTTTGATAGCAAAACCAAAGTAGAACAAAAGGTTAATTAGGCTTTTAGGCCTGAGTTTTCAAAGGCAGTGAAAGTTGGACAACATTGAGGTGAAAAAACCAATCTCTTTTAGCTGCAGGCAGGGATTCAGAAATATATCCCCATTCCTATTTGGTCTGGCAACCCCAGCCCTTTCTAAGCATGGACATAGCATGCGTACCCTTTCAGCAAAGAATAATCTAATTAAAATGTACACTTTCATATGGACATGCTGTTCCACTCCCTTCCAATTAAATTGTAAGGATTCTTAAAGGAATATGAATACTCCCACACCAACAGCTTAAACAGTTTTCTCTTGACATCTACTGCTGCATGTGTTAGTGATACAGACAGCTCTTTCTTCATTAGCCCTGTCCTCTTCTCTTACAGAAAAGCATGTCTGCTTCAGATAAACAAACAGGACACTTTCGGCTGACCCATTGAGAAGCACATGCTAATAACCATTTCAGGGCTGAAATGCACCCTGCCAGCAGCTTTCACACATGAAACTAGCTTTCCTGAAGAACGTTCAAACAGAGGTCAAAATCCTGACCCTCTGAAAGAAAATGGTAATCTTGTTACTGACTTCAATAGGACTAAATTCCATCGTGGCTCTGTTTCATGTTCCTTCTCCCATTTATATCTCCTGATTGGAGTATCTTAGTGAGCAAATTACAGACAAGCCATTCACGCCTCAATAAAGCAGTAAGGGGAACCTCCAACAGCCACTACCTCATCCCTCTCCAGAAAGTTAGGAGACTGTTCCCATCCCAAATTCATCAACAGTCTACTTCCTGGTAAGATAATTCTACTATCATTTTATGATTAAAGACTACATTATAAATTTCCATGTATCAACTGCAAGTTATATTTAGAGTCTACAGCTCACTCTCTTCTGGGATAATGACAGCAGTATAAAACAAATTATTTAAAGCCTCATATTTCTTGCAGTTTTAGTTATGTAGTACAAAACTGTCAGGGGAAGAATTATCAAAATCCAGTGCAAAACCCAATGATTAGCCTACCAGGTACAGATCTATTTCTGTACACTGCTGTGGCAGTACTTAGCTCCCTCTTACACTCCTACCCAGAGACATATGTTACCTCTCTCTATCAGCCTGTCACTGCTCAGTGAAACAACTTCCTGGCCTATTTCTGGCAACCTTCACAAGCACCAGACCATTTCTAACTGTTTATAACCCCTGATTAAGGACCTTAGTTTCTATGAAATAAGGTTTGCCAACACCTGGGTTCAACCTCTTGTAACAAGCTGAATGTCCTACTCACCTTTAAATGCCTGCTGGGCTGCTGCTGTCTGAAACCATTGTGTATTCTGTGGGGTATACACACAACTACTGAAGATATCAAAAGCTCCTGTCTCTCCTGGATCATGCTCAGAGGGATGCATGATGGCACTAATGCATCATGGCATCTTCTAGACACTTTCCGGGCTGAAAGTTAGAAAGCCTTTGTTTTGCAGACTCTGAGAAACCTCATGAGTGATAACAAGACAATCTCTTTCAAAATAGCTGGAACCATCTTGCTGAAATACATATATTAACTTCATGTTTAATTTGAGGCATAAAAAGGCTGCCCATTTACATCTCACACTCACCTTCCTCACCTTTTCACTTTGCAGTTCTCATTAATAAATTGCCATCAACATCCCCCCATCCCTTTTATTTATTAAGAGGACTCTACAGTCTTTCACTGCAGAGCAGGGAACAAGCTCTTGATATGCAATTGGCAGTTCTCCTCCATTTACTTTTTTACTTTTTTGACCCATCCAGTCCTCCAAATGTCCCTACCCTGCAAGCTAGTAAACCACTAGGTAGAGACCTGAGCAGCAGATATGCTCAGGTGGCTAAACCTGCAGACAGCAGCTCACATCTCCCTCAGCAGTGAACCAGCATGATGTTTATGTTTAGTGCTCAACAAACTTTATTATTTTGGTGGGTAAATAATTTCTTTATGCAACTGGCTATTGTACATTCCCTCATTAACATGCAAAGTGAAAGTTTTCAGTTAAATAAGATTAAATTTATGTCCAAAATGCCTACATATATCCTTTAACATCAGTTATTCTTTCGTTTTATCCACCACCACTACTATTTGTTGGGACCTCTTTTACCTTTGAAGTATCAACAGTGATTAAGAAACCTGGCCACAGCAGTTTCAGCTTCACTTGAACTCACGTTTCCCTTCTTTCCCAAATCTCTCTCCAGAACACTACTGCAAGATTGCTTACATCTTCTCAGAGCTCCTTTTTCTTGTTTACTTGTGCTGTGCCAAACAATTCAGAGAAGCAATTAGGCTTTTTACTGTATCCTCATCTGGCACCTCTGTGCAGTGCTCCAAGATACACAGAAAGAATGAGCACTTGTCTGTGGTCATCTCTTCAGCTTTGTCAGATAGAGACGCTATAGACCAGGAGAATCCGAATGTCCCAAGCCTTGCTTTGTAGCTGCACGATCATGCAGGCCCCACAATCCTGTATGTTTTGATAACTTCTATATTTACTGCCAGGTGATGATAATCTCGGAGTAACACAACTAGGCTGCATCTAACTCCACACATCCTCACCCCTGCACTATGCACATTCTGGAAGTAGGTGGGTCACTTCTTTACATGGCAGCCAGGTATTCAGGCTTTTCATCTCCACTTGCCAGGGACGTTATCTGGCTTTTCTCAGTACTGTTGTGCCTAACCTCTTGAGCCCAAAAAAATTGTTCTCTGATTACTCTACACTTTCATGATTACAGAAAGTATTCTGTATTGCTAGTTTCATCTGACTTAACTGAATATGTCTTCAGATTCACTGTTTAGCAAAAAAGCTGACAAAACAATGTATTTCTACAGAAAAACAAAGTAAAAGAATCTTTATGAAGTCATCTTTATATATCATCAAAGAAAAGAAGAGTATACATAAAAGTTTCAGAAGTTGTTTTCCCTGGAGGAAAAAACCCACTCTTACAGAGTTGCCAATATTTGGAAAGAGTCAAAAGTAGTCTCAAGATTTTTTCCCAAATATAAATCAATGGACCGGATTGATCCATCTAAATCATCAATATCAAAGAAGCTGTCACAGAAAGCCAGTACTCAAAATAAACACAATCAATTGTGGGCACTATCATACCTTGACAAAATGTAGCATTGATCCTCTTGTAGCCTTGAGGGCATTCCATCATGGGACCGTATCCATGGTAAGCTGAAAAAAAAATTTACATCAGTTAAATACTGCTAATTAATATGCTTACAGAGCCTGACAGCCAAATTACTGTATAACTATATTTAAAAAAATTATAACCTTTTGTGATGAATGGTTAAGCAAAAAAGACAAAGAAATTAAAATTAAAGATTGTACAGGTAACCTTAATTCCAGTTTTTCAATGTGTGTACCACTTAAGTCTTCGGTTATCCAGTCAAATTTGTGTTAAAAAACAAAACAAACCAAATCTTTGAAATCAGGACATCTTTCATCCTATTTGTTCTGAAATATTCAAATAATTAATTAATTTTGCAAACCAGCTACAAATATCACGTTTGGAAAAGATAAAGTTGAGGATTCATTATGGAAACATCTGGGATTTACCTAAGAGAGCTGCCGAATTTTAGAATACTAAGCTTCACTTCACTTACTGGCTGATCAGTGTAAACAGTCACAGATATAACAACACTGCAAAATGAAGACTGAATTCAATTTTACCAAACTAGAAAGTGTTCAGTTAACTAGCTTTTTATTTCTATTTATTGTTTCTTTCCTCCACTTAACGTTGCTTTTCAGACTACAGAAAACTGTTTATTGATTCTTAAACATAAATGAGAGCAGTAACTTCTTTGTATGGTTATGCACTAAAAGCTAACTTCTTGGCAAAGCCCAGTACTTTGTTAAGCATACAGGACTAAACTTGTGGCAATATGATCACATAAAAGCTTTTAATAAGAGTCAAGAGAGTTTTTCATAATTTGAATGTTACAACAGAGATACCTTACATTTTGTCAGATCTTTTGTTTCACTTAAAAAGTGCTCCAAATGTTCAACAGACAAAAAGCATCCCCCAAACCCACCAGATTAATTAGTTTCCATCTTTACTGTATATAAACTGCCAAATAATACAGAACAACTGAGTAACATGATGCTGTTGATTGGCTTCACTTCAAATAATGCCTGAATCGTACATTTATCCCTGCAGCTTACTTTAAAACTGGCACCGGGTTGACTATAATGGTGGGGGGGAAAGAAAGAAAAGAAGATAATTATTTTAAGTAGTTCTAAAGCTTTACCTATTATTTGGAAAAATGTAAGTGTTGAACTTGAGTAGCAGGCTTTGGAGCAAGGTAGTTTTATTTCAAATTTCAGTGAATTATTTAAAATAAATGCTTAAATAAAACATTAAGATTCTCCTTAGACATTGCATAAAGGGCAAAATGATTAAACACATAGTAAAAATACAGCAACAATGTTATTACAGTTCTGAACACATACTTTTCCATCTTTACACTGACTACAATCATTTTAACACAAATCACAACTTGAAATTTTGTCTCTCTACTAAAGTGGCAGATACACATTTAGTTACCAAAGCAGATTTCTCAGTCTTCTCACAATTTTAATATTAAAACCAGTTGAAATTTAAGGAGACTTTCAAAAGCCCAATGCATTAGTCTACCTCTGGTCCCCAAAAATGCCAGTGAAACTCCTAGTACCCATGTTGGCAGATTCACTAATAATTGCACTCATTATGTCCTAACTGATCAGTGTTTGCCATTACAGACCTGATTTCATTCACACTAAAACCAAGAGTCTCTGTAACTTTCTGTGGGCAGGAATGGCACCCTGCAGTGCAGCCTGCTGAATGAAGTCATAGCACAGTTGTAGATGGAGACCAGCCCATAACCTATGCCAGGTCTTTTCCAGTGCTGCAACACGTTTTCCCTCGCAGGGTGACTCAGCTGCTCTAGAAAGTGCAGTGGTGGACTGAGGTCAGAGATTTTAACCTCTCCCTCCTTCCTCATCCTCCTACTCCCACAATAAACAGGAAATGGCAGCTTACTAGCAGCTGTTTTCTTCCTTTTACAAAGAGCAGAAATGTAAGCAAGTCACAGTAGAGAAGCAGCTTGCTCAGTGATGGCTTGTGATCCATGTGGGAGCTGGATGGAGTCCGATATTACTCACGCTTTACTCACCTAAACAACCTGTTTGTAATTACTAAGTTAGCAAGAAGCCTGACCAATAGCAACATTCCCCATGTCACAGAGAAAGACCCTTCTTCTTCAAAGTTGTCTTCTGTTAGAAGCCCTCAAAAATGGAGATCTGTTCCAAAACTTCTTTTGGTTTTCAGTAATACTGAATAACCCATAAACTTACAGACATGGCAGTGGTCTCAGGCCAAGGCACTTAAATTTGAAACAGGACAGAAGCCCTGACTGAGCAGTGGCTGTTATCTAAAATACTCAAATCTTTACAGAGATGACTGAGCCCTCTGTAAGACAATGGAAACAAGACATACGCAAACTGATGCATGTCCTTAAGTAGTTGATACTTAAGAGAAGTGCCTGCTAGTGACACTGAAGTATATGCTTAAATATTTTGTTGAAGTGGGTTATGCAGAAGATCACAACCTGATTACATATTATTATAAAAATAGGTCCATTGTAAATTAAGTTTACGAGGAATAAAACCATAAAAGCAAAAGGAAGTCTGTTTGCTTCCAAAACAACTACAATAAAAAGGGTAATACCAATTTAGTGAGATAAAATTATATGGGAAGAATGTGGGACTAACTTCACCTGTTGAGACACCAGCACAGATATCACTTAACTGACAACTTACTAATTATTTACTCAACTTCCAAGTTTTTCCATCCAATATAATATAAATTTATATATATATCTGCATACTCTTGTCATTGAAAAAAAAGCATTTTCAGTGTTGTAATAATAAACATACTTGATGACTATATATCCTTCAGGATCCACTCCAGACTTTCATTAAATCTTCTAATAAATTTACATTTATCTTTGGAAATTGTTTGCTCTACAGAACCATAACACTTTGATACTGTCATGAGGCTTAGTTTGACACCTATGCCCAAAAGATACTTTGACCCAGATCCAGAACAGACTTTGGGGGTTCAAGTTTTGTGCCTAAGTTCAAATTGAACATCTATAAAATTTTAAGATGCTGTAAGATCACTTAAACACCTGCAACACACCAAATGTATTGCATTCAGTTATTAAAAATCTAAAAATTCACCATTTGCATCCATGCAGAATTGCCCTAAGACAAGGCCTGATTAAATAGCATCATGCTTAGAATCATTCCTAAATCAAATGTAGCCTAGAGAAAATACATACACTGCTACTAAAGCTTCTTGACAGATTCAATGAATATTCTTGAAGCATACACCTACCTAATCATACTCTTGATACAATGACATTGTATTTTAATCTGGATAAAACAGATAGTGCACCCTTCCTCCTCTTTCTTTCTTAAAACACTAACGTAGAGTGAGAACTCCCACCTAGAAAGATGAGAAATGTATCCTATTATGTCTAGGAGACACAAATCCTTACTTTCCAGGAATGCTTTAATCAGAAGGAGAGGAATATTCCAAGTGGCACCATTCTCTGTCTCTTCCTGAAATCATGCAGTTACATTCAAGAAAACAATTCCAAATTGAGCCAGAAAGCGGGAGTGAGCATGACTCATACTGTAAGTAATTAAGGAATCTGGGAAAGAGACTAGGTTCCTAGAACAGTTCCAAGAATTGTTTCTACATTTTATGGGTTAGGGCATCTCCTCATAGGTACAAAATGTAGATTAGAAATTATTCTGGCAGATAAAGGACCTCTGAAGTGTCCCATCTTGAGCAAGTGTGCTAGCCATCAAGCTTTTATAACAAAAGGACATTGCTCATCTCATTAGCATTTAAATAAATTATTCTTATTCAGTGCTTTGAAAAAAGGGTGGTGGACTTCCCTTCAGGAGAGGTTTTTAGGTTGCGTTCAAGCATTTCTCTGTACCTGCTTAGGAAGCATCTGTGGACCAGAATTTCAGACAGGGCTTGTCACAGTTTCCCTGATTGTTTGCTTTTAACACTGTGCTGAGCACTGTGCCATTAAGCAGCTGCCTGATCTACACATCTACTGTGGATTCCAGGCTGAGATAATCAGTATTTTAGCTGAACTATGAAGAACTAACAAGTGTGCTTCCCTTCAAACCAGGTGCCAAAAATTTGTATTAGTAGTTCCACCCAATTTTTGGTTGAAGCACATTTCAGGCTTTTTTGTGTTTTTTTGTCATAGCACACCTGCATCCAAATAAGCAACATTTCACTTGTCAATATGCTTCTGATAAACTAGACTTTCAGTTGTAATTCAATTGCATTGTCCAAACACTTCTTGAACTCTGTCAGGCTTGGTGCTGTGACCACTTCCCTGGAGAGCCTGTTCCAGTGCTAAACCATCCTCTGGGTGAAGAACCGTTTCCTAATATCCAGCCTAAATCTCCCTGACACAACTTCAGGCCACTCCCTCATGTTCTATCACTGGTCACCACAGAGAAGAGATCAGTGCCTGCCCCTCCTCTTCCCCTCACAAGGAAGTTGTAACTGCAGTGAGGTCTCCCCTCAGTCTCCTCTTCTCCAGGTTGAAGAGACCAAGTGCCCTCAGCTGCTCCTCATACGGCTTCCCCTCAAGGCCCTTCACCATCCTTGTTGCCCTGCTCTGGACGCTCTCTTAGAGCTTTCTATCTTTTTTTACATTGTGGCACCCAACACTGCCCCCAGCACTTGAGGTGAGGCTGCCCCAGTGCAGAGCAGAGCAGGACAATCCCCTCCCTTGCCTGGCTGGTGATGCTGTGCCTGATGCTGCCCAGGACAGGGTTGGCCCTCCTGGCTGCCGGGGCACTGCTGACTCACGTTCAACTTTCTGACTGGCACTGCTTTCCAGCCTTTCATTACCCAGTCTGTACATACATCCTGAGTTGCCCAGGGCCAGGTGCAGAATCTGGCACTTGTCTTTGTTAGATTTCATACGGTTGGCACGCATGCTCCTTTTAGAAACTGTATTTACATGCTACAGGAATAAAACAGATACCTGAGTCTTATTAACTATGACCTTCAAACACCCAAGGAGGCTCTCTTTCTAAAGCACAACAGAAGATAAACATACTCCAATGCACAAAATGTTTCAGAAACTAGCAAATCACACTGAGTCAGCATAAATTTATATCAGAGTCTCCTATGGAAGGAGGAGTCAGAGAAATAGGAGTAATAACAGATTTTCTGCTGGAATTGTATTTACATCCAAATTAAGACTTGCAGAGAAACACATGCTTCCAAAAAAATCAAACACTGAACATGTTTCCAGCATTGCTATCTGAATAACAGTGTCCTAGAAGAACTAGGTAAGAATGACTGCAATTTAATGACCTATTTTTGGCCCAGTAAATGCCAGTCCACTCCATCTGCGAAACAGAGATTACATTATCTTTTCCCATCTTTCGTTTAATGCCGAAAATATGACATGACACAGAAGTAGTACTATTTCTGTGCAACAATAATGTAATTCACAAAAAGTTTAAGAGATTATCCTTACCGATCATGCAAATAATTCGAAATTCCTTTCTCATTATAATATGATGTCAAATCATAATAAAATGGTGAAGAAAGTCTTTGTCATTGTCTAATTGTTGGGGAAGATATTTCAAAAGCAGAGAAAAAAAAGCAACTGACAGTTTAAAGCCTGGAAGACCTTGGCTCCAAACTTGAAATTTCATCTGCAGTCCCGAGAGGTCACTGCATTCTCTCCAAGCAGAAACTGGCGCCTCTATAATTTAAGATTTCTGTGCAAACTTAAAAAAAAAATAAGTCCAGCTGGAAAAGACAAGATGATTCAATGTGATTACTCTTCCTGCACTGAGTAAATGCAGCAGTCCATCATTGACTCAAAGGAGGAAGAAGCAGAGGAAAAAACCCAACGACGTCAACTGTGCTGGCTGCACCAAGTGCCTGCATATTGTAACTGCGTATTGTAACTCTGCTGGCATGCAGGGGAATTCCAGTTTCTACAACCTGTCCCTAATCAAATCAAAGCACATTTTTCCTGCTAGGTTCCTTTGGTTTTTCAGTTTTTTTCCCCTCTGAGAAAAGGGAAAATACTACTTGAGGGGAAAAAGCCATGAGAGTAACAATAAAATAGAACTTACAAGGCTTCTTGGGACATTTCTGGCATTTGTTAAAACCCCAGGAGGTACCCACAGTTCCACAGCAGTCTTCTTGCTTGGAAAGGCCAGGAAGTGCTTTGCCACACTGAAATAGTCAGGTAAAGAATACTCTGGTTAGTGATACTGTACAACACTCACTTCCAGTACAATGTTCTTTTTCAGTCATTTTGGGTCAACCCGTTGCTGAGACACTGGAAATTCAATGGAACTCTTAACTGAACTTAAATGGTACCCACACAGTGCAGAGGCTTTCAAGACAGGCATGAGTAAATTAAGTGACATTATCTTCCCCCATGTCAACTTGAAAGGGAGAAAAAACCAGAAGAAAACAGTATGTCACAGGAATGAGTGAGTGTATTTCTAAGGTAATAACTCACCATTGGCACCTATCTTTTTCATCATAAAAACATGCTTGTCCACTTTTTCAAAAGCTATATAAATTATCTCAAACACCTTATAATTTCTGAGGTAAATTTTCATTTCCCCCCGATCAATAACATCCTTATTGTGCAATATAATAATATGACTATTAATATTTGGAAGCTTACAGCATACTAGTTATGTTCTTGACTTTCGCAATTTTCTTCCATTTTTCATGGTAAAGAAAGCTTAAACATATTTGAGATGCAGACATTAAAAAAACCCCCCAAACATCTAAACCTGCCAGTTAGGTATAAAATGGAATGTACCAAGCACAGGAGAAGTTCACAACAGCTGTACTTAGTAATACTTTCAAAGCAAATGTGATATAAATAGGCACTGCAGCAAACAAATCAAACGTGGTGAAGTGTGAATCCTCAGTATGGTGTGAATAGATTTTCCCTAATCTAACTCTGTGTTCTGACAGTGTATAAACCTCTGACTCAAATGTTCACTGCCACATAGCTTTCAGCTCAAGACAGCTGGCTCATCCTATGCCACAGGCTGTGGCCTTGTGGTTGCTTTCACTTAGCTGGTAACCCAGTCACTCTGCAGAGCAGATGCATGCTCAATGCACAGGCACTGACAGCTTCCTCCAACTTTCCCAAAATTTTTCCAATGTGCTCTTAATCATACTGTCACACATGAGCCAATGACATTTCTAAAGCAGAGTTACCCTGTGTAGCTTTACAGTGTGACTACTAAGAGGATAGCAAGCTACTCTGCAAGGGTTCTGACTCATCAGAGGGTCCCCGCTGCATGGGGAGGGCCAGCAAGGCATCATCCCAGACATCTTCTCCATCCCTTTTTCACAGATACCTCCTGAAGTATCTCAACAAATGAAAAGCAGCAGCAGTTCACTATTTAAATATCAGACTGTAATGTGCAACCTGCAGCAGCTCAGCACTTGCAGCACCTGAAGCTTAGATCTGTGTCAAGGGATGTGTGAGAAGTCTGAAGCGTCCTCCATCTCGGTGGAGCCAGCCACACACATCCAAGTTTTTAGCACCAGGGCAACTTGGCATGGCTATGGTGTGCCTCTGCACACCACCCATATACAGGTTAGCACCCCCTGTGCTTTGAGCCTCAGTGTAGTGGGACACATGAACAGCAAAAAGAACAGAGTGGCCAAACAGGTTCAAACAGACTGCTCAATTACTGTGCAACTTTAGGAGTCTATTTTCACATTACTGTCTGGAGTGAGTCTGGTGACAAATTTTCCCGTGTTGCAAGGGATGAGAAATAGTCCTTGCCTGGATGGTATTTGGCTGTGTTAAAACAGTGAAGTATATCAGCAAGTCCCCCCTTTCAGATGCAGGCCCAGGCTTACCCTAGGTGAATGGACATCTTTCAGCTGTCTTACGCTCCTCTGGCTTAGGCACTGGCAGGATTAGTAGTAGTAGCAGTACAAGGCTGACCATTCCTGATCAGAGTCTGCTGAGTTCTGCTTCCACAAGCAATTCCCAGCCTGATGCTTCAGAAATACCATCAAGATGCATAAACGAGGAATTCTGCACAACTTCCTCTGCCATAGCAGCTCAGCTGTTTTCAAAACTGAAATAAGCTCTTTCAACTGCCCCTAGCTAGAGGATACACAGATTGTGCTGCAGTTCCCAGAAGCTAAAAAAGTCTTTCAACTGGAGAGTACTTATAATGCCTCCTCCACATGGCTACCCTAAAACCTTAGAGAGTTCATGTTACATCTTTACACAATGCTGGTCTTCTCAACCTGCATCCCAGGCAGACATGCTCCAGGAAGGACCATTTCACTTTATAACCACAGCTACCAAGTTTTGCTTTACAGTTATAGATGCTCAGTCCTTTTCCTAGAGCTTCTTCAAAGACAGAGAAGCTAAAGTGGTACACTGTGGCTGTTACCAAGAGTCAGCTAAAGCATTTTGCACTCTGCTCTTCTCCCCTCACTGTACCTCGGTTTTACAACTCTCCACTCTCTGTAAAGAAAGGGGAGGAATCAAGGCTGGTGTTGCACCTCCCCTTATGATCTCAGAAATGGAGCATTTGGGCAGTGAGGCACATTACCTAACATCCAGTGTTTCTCTTCAAGGTCAAAACCTCAAGGACAGATCCCAGGAGCTCGCGTGTGTCAAGGCAAGATTCCACTAACATGAGAGCCAACACACCATCATGAACTGGCCCCCTCTTTTTTTTTTCCTTTTTCCCCAAAATAGAAAAGGTGTCATTTAATAGTAACTAGCTAAAAAAAAAAGGGAAAAAAGAAAGGAGGCAAGAAGGAGGAAGATGGACTAAAGCCCACTTATAGTTTAGGTGTGGTGCTACAGCATTTGCACTCTACTGAAAATCATGATCTCTGTGGTCATAACTTTTCCAAATTTCCATATAAAAACCATGAGCAAAAATAAGGATGCCAAAGTCTGAGTCATCTGGCAACTGTGGTTTGCAGTCCTGTCAGTAAAAACTGGCAATGATTAAAGCTGCTGCTCCCACAGCCTCTATGGTGAATTAAAGCTTGAAGAATCAATGATAATTTGGTTAACATCCAGATCATTGTAGAAACTGGGCAACAAGGAAAAGCAACTCCCACATGGGGCTCCTATTGCCTTAAGATCTGTGTAATTTTGGAGCTATGCATCACAAAACATGACTGTTCTGCAAAGTCCTAATTCAAGCAGAAACAGAGTTCTTCTGTGGCTACTAAACCCTAATTTCTCTGGTACATCTAGTAGTACTTCAGATACTCTAAACATTTATGACACTTCACAAACTGTTCCTTGGCCAGCTACATTTTCTTAAGATGCTCCCTCCTTTCAGCAATCTTAAGCATCTATGAACTGAAGCTCTTTTTCTACAGGTCTCAAAAATTTTTATAGGTAATTCCTCTTCACTTCAAAAGTCTTACACACTTCCTACTACCAGGAAATACTCATCAGTTCTTCAGACAGTCTTTTTCAGTCTCTGAGTCACAAGTGACTGAACAAGTCACTTGGAGGAATTCGTAACTATTTTTTAGTTTGTTTCACCATTCAACACAACTCCAACACATACATATGAGCCTAAAATAAGTAGGAAAGCTAAACACAGGCATGCTTGACTATGCATGAAGATAATGCCATTCCCTAAGCTTAGGTTTACACTTTTCTGTTCATCATCTACACATATCTTAAACTAATCTAGTCTGTATTCCTGAGGGCTCCTGGAAAAGAGTACAGATTTTCATGAATGATATCTCTGACATAAGCTTATGATTTGGAAATAAGTCTTACTGGTTCAGAAGGCAAAGAAGTCATGAAGGTTTGGTATAAAAGAGCTCAACTGTGCTGAAAGAGGCTCAGCAGTAGCAGCAGTATGATGCACACATGGTACTGCTATAAAACAAAGTTCTTCCTGGGTAAAGCACTCAGAGACACTGAAAGTATTGTTTCGAATCCACATATTTTTCCCCATGCGTGCCTGGGCTCCTATGCCAATATTTTATATAACTGAAGGAAGTACTGAATATTCCCAGTGGAAGGCTGAAATTCTGGCTGACCCTGTGCTGGTGCACAAAAGCCACCCCAAGCCACATCACCTCTTTGTTACTCTGTCCAGACTCAAGCCTCTGCCCCATCTCCACAGTTCTGGAGTGCTAAGCTGTGTATTGCCACCAGCACTTCATGCATTTTCCAATGCCAGGGAAAAGGAAGGATTTCCTTTTCCCTGGCATTTTCCCTTATCCTTGAAATTCATCTGCTAAGGCAGTAGAGGAAATTTATTCAGCTCCCTGTAAAGTGCAGTAGGGAGCCCAGTCTGGCAATTGCTGTCAGGCCAGCCACAAAGGATTCTGGCCAAGGAACCACAAGATTTCCTGGGACTCCCACTCCTGCACAACCCATCTGCAAATCCCTGTCACAAGCTGTTAGCTAAAACCACAGTACAGGCATAAATAAAGGAGTGTCACATGATTAACTATGATTGAAATTGATAGGTGCTTTGCCTGAGCTAATAGCTAATGACTCCGGGATTCAGCTCAAAAGACTGCATTTCACATACCACAATAGCAGAAGTGAATGGATACACTGTTTAACTTTCTGTAAACTATTCAACAGGCACAGACCTTGGATTGTTGCTTCTTTTTTTTTCCTTAGGCATGACAAACAGATCAAGAAACCTCAAACTTAATAAACTGTATTACTGAAACAATTAACAGACATACTTAATTAGCTCACTGACCAGTTGAATGACAGGTTGTTACAAATGAAGAGTGTTATCCCATGTAGCACTGGCACACTAACAGGCATTGTCTCATAAGCAGAGGAGAGAAAACTTAAATACTTCCAGACTTTCTAGAAGAACTGGTAAAGAATTTGTTTTGGCTTAAGCAGAACATTCTTCATAAGCAAGTAAAAATTATCCAGCTTTCTTCTATTTGAGTAATTAAAACAATGTTTGGTGTTTTTGGTATCTGATACATCTTTAATCTTCTGATATTTCAGAGTATTGATCTTGCAAAGAAACTACTGCGAATGAAGCATTAATCCTGGAAATGAATCCACACCAATTTCTGACAGTCTATTTGTTTAAGAACTTCAGAAGCCAAACCATGAGCTTCAAGGAATTCCAGACAGTTATTTTATTTTATGAGATGGTATTTTTAAGACTATTCTAAAGAAAAGAGGTTTTTAAAGTGCTCTAAGAGAAAAAGTACCAGTGTGAAGCACAAAATTATCACTTCTCCAGCCTAAAGAAGATAAATATGAAAGTTCATTTCATACAGCTGTCAAAAAAAAGAAAGTATCTGAAATTTACCTCCACCGGAAATGTTTTCTTAAATCTGAAGTTCGACAGGGATGCTTATACAGTTGAATGAATAACTTCAACAGGCATATTACTACTGTCATCACCTCCACACTACACTCACAATGATCATGTTGCATACAGTAGTATCAATATGTTAGGTTAGGCATTAAGGGCTATCAACACATTTTGCTGTTCTAATTTCTAACTCAAAAACTTTGATGCATTTATTTAATATTTCCCATCATGAAAACCTCATCAATTATCTAAGCCCAGTTTCTAAAAATGGTATGTATATTCTCAAAGTTAAGTAGCTGATCAGTGTATGCTCTTGTCTGAATGAAGTTAAGTAAATGCTTAATGATTTGCAGTCAGAATCTTGACCAGGATATGATGTTGATAATTTCTGACCTTTTCCAGCTGCCACCTATCATGTGGCTTTATTTTGTATTCTGGTAAGTTTGACAGCAGACAGAAGTGTGTTGCTCAAACCAAAACAAATGTTTCCTGTAAAAGACACTACTGAAACAAAATATTAAATAAACTGTCTCCATAGAAATTTATCCTCCTTAAGATGTTGATTAACTAGTATCTGTTGCTCACACATACTAAGCAGCATTTGAAACACATTTGAATGCAGATGTGAGAGTTTTGATTGCTCAGAAATATGGACAACCCTTATAATTTTCAAAAGTCTTTCCTAGTGTCCACCATTAATGTTATTTAGCTTAATTAAAACCATTCATCTATCAACATATGCTTCTATTGTCTGCTAGAGATGTCATATTGTGATTTCCTTTAATATGATTTTCCAAAGTATCATTATAATCCACCAAATTTCACTTCACAATACCAGAACAACTCCAATTCAGGCACCTTTTTGAACAAAGCTGTAACAAGTACGGATCTTTTGTGCAACACCTTTTAAAGCACTTTGCAAGGGAAGCACAAAGCATCATGTAGCAAACCACTGACAAGTGAGGAATGGCACATGTACCCCAACACGGCAACCTGAACTGACTTGAATTTAAAATATCGCAACAAAAAGGCGGGGATCAGAAGACAGCATTTCTGAAATTCTTGCAGTGACCATTTCAGAGATGATCCTCTCAGCAGTAACACGAGGAGGAACGAACAAACATAGGCAGACACAGCTTCATAGCCAGCTTCTCTTCTGGACATTTTGCCATGTGGCCATATGTTCCCTTCATCAAGGTAAGCAACTTCAGTTGCTTCAGTTCTCTCTACAGAATGACAACTCTTTTTTTTTTGTTTTTATAAATAAGATGCTGAGATCCCTAGGAGTCTCCTTTGGTAAACCTAACACCCAAAAATATCTGCTGAAGAGAACAGAATTACATGTGAATCTAGACAGAAAGAGCATGATTTAGATGTTTTTTTTTTTAAATACCAACTTCTCCAATTTCTTACTGTTGTGCAAAAAATATCTCTGTTTTCACATTGAAGCAAAGTAGTGACCCAAACAATTTTGGGAAAAAAACCCCACTTTTTCAGGTGGTAATACTGCAATGGAGTAACCATAGGAAAACACTTGAATATACTTAGTAAACACTTCAAAGTGATCCTAAGGGGTGAAAAAAGTAGTGCTTAATTATCTTTATATGAATTTTGACAGACAGTAGACAAGCATTCTTTTCTTGATTTAAATACAAAGAAATTATATGCAAAATCAACAGGACTCAAGAATACCAACACAATCTTTACTAGGTACGCCACTGACGCTGTAAAAGTATTTTGGGAAAAACCAAGATATTCTGTGTCATAATAAAGGCATTTTTATTACAATTAAAATGAAAATCATCTGAAGAGGAGGAATTACAGAAGAGAAACAAAGTCTTCCTTATCTGCTTGCTTTTTAAATAGGACTTAATGAATCAGTGGTCTAAGATGACCAACTCCTTGGATTTCAGAAATAAAGGACTACGTGGCTGTAAAATATTTTGCAGGACACTATGCCCAGTCTCCAGCTTTTGAAGGCACCATAACATAGAGTGCTCTCTAGAAATTCACTGTTCTGCATCTTAATTGGGATTTTGTCCTACAGCTTCCATTATGTCTATTTCCCAACTTCAAGTCTCTATTTCCTCTTATGTCATTTTCTATATATCAATCTACAAGTTTAGGTAAAGGTATGTTTCCTATATCTTTATGTCAACAGCAAGTTTCTGGCCTGCAGCTTAACTGTTTGGTTTATGATATACTCTGCAAAAATCTTTGTGGTACTAGGAAAGAGTTTGATGACTCAACTTTTGTATGGGACATATCATAGTGAGCTATCATGTAACATGATAAGCTGTCCTGGAGCAACCACCATTAACATCTCCCAGAGGAAAAATAATTGCTAAGTGTTCCACTCAGAGAAAAGAGAGGAAGCCAGGAAAAGTGAACTGACTTGAGAACAAAACAGAACCATCCAAAACACTATTTGCTCCCTATAATACTTCTAAAAAATTCAAATAGTAATACTACTTTTGTAGTTGTCTTTCCACTTCACAGCGCTGAGGGCACTTCAGAAAACAATCACAGTTAAGCAACACATACATACTTGTGTAAATATATTTATGAAAATGTATGTCTTTATTTATCTATTCTTATTAAACTAGGAGATTTCATTCCTCTTGCCCCTCTCACTCCCCCTGTCCTTCTGAGCTGGTAGACTGACATCTTTTCATACACCTTTTACTAGCCTGTTCTCACGGTTGCTGCCTATGGTTACAGCCACTTACGGTACTACAGATAGCTAAGAGAAGAGAAGGTCTGAAAGAATTCATATGTCAATAATGAAAAGTGATTGTAAGTCTGACAATATGACCAGGTTCTTCAATTATCTGTGCCACAATGTCCTCTGAGCTTCAGTTCAAGGTGGCTCACTAACTTTAGCAGTATGCACTAGCTTGGAAATCCACTGCAGAAAATGCACTCTGTCTGTCTTGGAATTTGAGTAGCCTACTGTTTTTGAATGAGATACATTAAGGGAATTTAACTAAGGTGGGGCAAGGAAGAATGTGCTGGGAGATGAAAAATACTCCACAGAAGATTATGAAAAAAAACTTAAGAGCACTAAAATCAAAGGACCTGTAATTGAAGAGCAGCTGAAATTCAAGGAAGAAGAAGAAGAGAACAAGGGATGGAGAGAAACACAGAATGGTAGAGGTTACACATGCACACAAAACCACAAAAGAGATTCTGTTTTAATCCTGTGCTTCTAGTGTGGACCAAAAGTAAGTTCAGCAAAGCCCTTATTAACTTAGTTGACTTGTCTACAAGAGGCTAGAGTTAAATCCTTCCACCAATCTGCTCTACAGACATTAAAGTCATCTCAGGATCCCAGGATATTTAATAAAACATTTCTGAAGCCAAATACACAATCCACCCTGCAAAAAAATGTATAAACATGGATGATTGTTGAACAAAGTATGGATATCAAAATTATGCAGCAATCAACTCCAGAAAGGACTTGCTACTAATAGCTACACGTTGCTACTAATAGGGAAAGCTCATTTTAGTATTCCATCTGAACATAGCAAGGCATATGTGCAAGACATAGGAAGGCAAATATGAAAGAAACTGAAAAGCTAATTCTTTTAGAATAGTTCTATTGAGCAGTTAAAAAAAAAAAGTTGTCTTTCCCAGTTTAAGGCATATTTACCATAAAAATAATTAATATGCATTGACTGACTGCAGGAAAAAAAAAATAACATTTCAGATTCAAATTTGAAACTTGAATGAGTCACTTAGATCTATATTTACCACAAGGCCTTAAATGAATGTTCTACAAAATGCCATTCTACAACTCCAATTCTAAATTGAACAATTAACACAACAGAAGGCCTCTGAAATCCTTACTATGCTCTTCTTCAAGATTGACACTGATCAATGAAATCTGTAAAAACTGAGAACATGCACTATTCTAAACTAGGAGGCACTACCCTATCTTGAGAGCACTGCAAAGACACATTTTTCCATGGGAATACTGAAAAAAAAAAGTTATAAAAATTGGTGATTAAGTGTTTAGTAGGATTCCAAGTCAAACATGAGGGTAGTGCAAGCTTATTTTCCCTTTTCTCCCCCTTTAAAAGGAGCACATTACTGTCTTCCAGACAGCAATGAGTAACCTTTAGTTTTAAAATCACTGTAATATGAGGGGCATGCATAGGACACAAAGTCTCAGTATGTCATTCAAAATACCTCACTCATGCATGTGGCAGAAAGAACACACAGGAAACTGATTAAGCTTGAGAGGTAGGAGATAAAAGAGCACCCACTGCCAGGTCTAAGACCAAGGAATTAATTCTGTATTCCTTTATATATGAATATGAAGAGAAATACAAAAAAATAATAAACAACTATTACTATCACACTTATTTCCAGATTTTTAGGATTGCACATTATGATGCCATGCTTCTTAGATTGCTCATTTTTAGGAAGTAGAGAGAAATGGTTGTTTGGCACAGGCCCTGCTTCATTTTTTCATGTAAAATCCATGAACTTTCATTTGACCATGTGCTTCAACACTTGTTGAAAAAAAAAATTGAAGGTTTTACTATTCTTGAAACAGACAAGCACAAAGAACTCACCAGTGTAAATTAACACTGTCGATCCCAAATCAATCATTCGACAATTAGTGAATCCTAGCCTTTAATGTTCCATACACAAACTTAACCCTGATCGTCTAAAAACATTTTTGGTGTGCGATGACATTTAAATTAACTTCTTCCCTTGCATTTTTCAGAATGAATTCCTTTAAGCATCCTCATGTCAATTCCTTAGAGATGGCAGGTGACTGAGACTAAGGAACTTTGATTTCAAGTTCAACATTCTGCCCATGAGATGGGGAGTTCAGTACCTTAGGACCTGACAACTGTCACCTTCACCCTCTTCTGACTGCATCCTACTTCTGCTCCTGTCTGTTCTCCATTACTGATCCTTTCCAAAGCTCCTTGCCCATCTGTGAGTAAGGGAGTGAGGTCTCTTCCCTCTTTTTTTTTGTGGTGGGGGAGGCAGGGGTTGCCCACAGAGCCTTTAAAAAATTCATTTGACAGCTGGAAGAAACAGCCAGAGGAAACACTTGTAAAGGGCATTTTGCTCCAGTCCTGCATCTCAGGAATGATGGGTGATGGCCCTTTGAGGGGAAGGCAGACCATGCTCTGCGCTGGAGACATCTTTGGATAATTTTGCTGTCAACATCTAACAAGCATTTGTGCAATACACTGGAAATACATACAATTTTTGATGCCTGAAAATTGGCTAACTTTGGGTGCATATTACTGGAAGGACCAAAAGCAAAGCAGCCTTTGTGATAAACTTAAAATTCAAATCTCCAATGATAGAGCCATAAAGTATTTTTTAGCCTGAAAAACAACATACTTATTTTCTAACATCACATCTGAAAATGATTGATTTTTCCTGAAGCCTCACACAGTATTTCAGTCTGAGGCATGCATTCACCTTAAAGACATTTGATCTGAAAAGTCAAATTTCAGAAAGGTAATAAGCAATAAATAACAGCATTTTACTGACTTCTTAACAATCTTTTCACATATCCTTATCAAGTCTGGATATATTCAAACATATATGCAAATATAAAAACGTGTTGCTATTAAAATGCTTTCAGGATGGAAAGAAGATACACAATTTTGAATAGTCGTATGTAAAACGTGATGTGAACATACTATTTTTAACTGAACGAAGGTTTTAATGTTCTAGTGAACACTCAGTTGGCTTTCACGACTTTTCTACCCCATTCAATGGTCACATTACAACAGATTCAAAACATTAGCCTAAAGTACTGTAAAACATATAAAGTTGTTGAATAGGAATTTCCATGGGAAAAAGAAAAAGCTATGGATAAAATAACTGAAATCAAAATTTCAGGGACCCAAGTCCATAGAAAATAAAGACATTAGCTTGAAGGAGAAAGAGGTTCAGAAAAATGTTATTTTATAAAAATTTTACATTCTCAAAATAATTTTCTTGCAGGAAAGAATGTCAAATATGTCTTTTCCCTCCAATTACTGGATTTTTTGATTTTTTTTTAAAGCTACCTGTCTCACAAGCCTTAGCAAACGTTTCTTACCTGTGTCCCAACAGTCTCCTGAAAGCAGCGCCCAAGCTGAGTTTTAACTGAAACAGGAAACATATGAGGAATGGGTTGTTGATTTGTGTAAGTTGTATGTCCTTTCTGGGTCTTCTGATACGGAAGACCTTGGTAAGAGACCTGTGGATGTACTGGCTGAGGTACTTTCGCTTTTTGTCCTGTTGATGTGCTGTCAATCCTTGACACTTGATGGATCTGAACTGAGGCTTCAGGGGGATGTTTCACATGGATATTCACTATGTTAGGAGGGAACTTCACTAAAATAATTGAAGGAAAAACACATAAGAGAAATTGGTAATAAAATATGTGAAAAAGATATCTTAGGCACCTCTAAGACATTTCTTTTTCGTACATCAGAGTTTTTACAGAGTGCCTTAAAGTGACTGAGATATAAATGAGGCCCAAATTTGGGGGTTAGAGGGAAGGCTTAAAGAACACATAGAGTCTCATTAACAAAGCAAGAAACTGAAAAATCTTCATGTAGGAAAGAACAACATTATAGGATTGTAAAGACTGCTAGATAAACATGGATGTCCAAATTGGCTGGTAAGACATTAATATTTGTGGTCATACTGTGTAATAAGAATCCCATTCAAAGATCCAGAATTCAAACTCTACTGGGTTATTTTTGGATATATAGTAAGCTTTATTTTCTTTTTCAGATCCATCATCTTTCTCTGGAACACAGAAAAAGCTTCAGATTTCATCCCTTCACCTTTATATACCTGCCAAGTCCTAAGTTTGCCCCTGCAAGAGTTGGCAGCATCTCAACCATCTAAAATCACCACTCCCTTTGTTAAACTTTGAGTTCAGGGTTTGGCAGATAAAGAGGGAGGAAATGATTTTCAGACTCTTCCGTTTTTAAATACGGTTGTAGCTTTAAGTCTGGGTATGTAGACTGAGACCCTCCAGTCAATGCAATCTGCACAGAACTGCTTGTGACCCTTAAGCCTCTTTTCACTGGAACACAAAATGCCCTTTAAAGACATAACTCAAATTATTATTGGGGTGGGCAGGGAGGAGAGGTGTGTAACAAGCTGTATGGTTTGTAAGCTGCATAACTAAGTTAGCATTTCCTGTGTCTGGCTGGGCCTCTCTTGTCAGCAAGCAGTGCACAGGCTACTTGAGGGCAGACAATCCATCAGAGGTAACACCCCTTCCAAACATCAAGAACCAACAAATATAATTTGACACAGCTTTCTCTATGATGCACTCTGGATTGTTGAGTCTTCTGGATTGTCTCTTTGTCTCCTGGAGTTTGATCTATTCTTTGGAACTTGATTAGGCATTTTCAGCTCCACTCCTCAGGAGGCATATTTCATTTATTTGAGCTACTTTAAAATTATAGTATTTTGGAGAAAGTGCCTTTGGTTTTTTGACATAATTTTCATTTCTCTAGGTACATTATCAGTATTAATTGCTCTCACATAGGAATTCCTTAAAAGAGACAGACTTACTTTTACACTGACTGCATTGTTTCATTTATGAAAATTTTCAACATACTCAGACAGAAACATCAGGAATAAGATGGTAGGAAGTCAGCAAAATACAGGTGCAGGGCCAAGATCTTGCCTGTAGCTGAAAACAATCTACAACCAAAATGTATGCTACATGAGGTCTGCTAAAGGCAAACCCACAGGGGAAAGATTCAGTGTCACAAGCAGAAGCAGTAAGGTCCTTCTCAGGCTGTTAGACTGGGTTTGCAGGGCAAGACAAGACAGCATAGTCTGTCTGTAAAAAGAAAAAAACTCACCCCAGCATTTTTATATATGAAGAGGGATCCCTTCCACTAGTTTCTATAGCTGCTAAATCTAAAAAATATATTAGTCTTCAAAAGAAACCACTGAATTGCTCTGCTTTAGTGTCTCAATCCATCCAGAGATGTTCAGATGCTGAAAACATCAAATTTAGGCTGGGTTCTCCCATGCAGTATTATTATCACAATCCTCTCTAGCTCCTGGATCACTGCCAAGATGTGCTCATTTTTATTTCTGCCAGCCATTTCAGGATGAATTGTTTTATTCTTTCCTTTAAAGAAGTGAAATAGTCATCTCTTAGCAATCCAACATCCTCATTTGGATGTGGAAAGAGACGAAAAGGCATTGTGACTGCTAACAATTCCTATGAGGATTTGAAGGTCAGAAAAAAAATATTCAAGAGGTCAGACTCTTTAGCACTGAGAAACCTATTGTGCACTTTAAGAGAGGAATGCTAAATCTGAAGAGTAACTATTCTTCATACAATATAATATAATATATATTCATATAATATAAAAATTTGGGGGTTGTGCTCCACTGTATTGTCTAAAATTACTTCATCTGGAATTACATAGGCACAGAAATAAACTGCTGCTCTGCTAAATGTTTAGGTAATTATGTTCTCTTCTTCGGATGGAGGAGATACTCAGAAGTACTTACAAAACACTGCATTTCCAGGATATTGTCAACAGTTCCTTCACAGATATGTCCCTTTCTAAATACACAATTACTACCTTAGATTATATTTATCACAAATATCTAAATAGTTTGGCCTGTTTTAGCAAAGTTATTCAGACACTATTTGCCAGCAACTGAGCCTCCTCACATCTTTCCCTATATATTTTCTTTTTATTCGGAGGTACCAACCTTGGAGAGGTAATAGCAAAATTACCCTTGACCAAAAATCAATCTGGCAATGCAAACAAGCAAAGAAAATTCACATTAGGTCATGTGTTGAGAATCTGAGTTGCAGGGGTCACTCCATATGGACAAGATTTCACCCAGATAAAATCCTACCTAGAGTCATAGGACACATAAGAAATAAATTCAACACATCTCTTCAAAGTCATCAGAATTTTTCACCTCACAACAAAAGTATTAAGGGAAACAGAGATCTGAAGCTGAATAAGCTTTCTTTGACTGGGAAAATTTGACTAACTTTACAGGTTTCCTTTTTTCTTATCCTCTGTCCTCTTCACAGCATTAGCAGTAGGAAAACCCTACTTTATTTTTTAATTTTTTTTTTCTTAATATTGTTATTTGACCTGGAAGGAATGTTCTATTTAAGTGAATCATATCATGGCCTATCTACTAAAAAGTTCACCACAAAATTTACCTATAAGACTCCACCAAATCATGTAAGATAAACATGGCTTGTATTTTTATTTTTACATTAGATTTAAATTTTTTTTATGTTGAAAAACATGGTCTCTTCCCTCCACTAGTAACCATGGAATCACTTACAACTCTCTGTCTAGGTATACTGCAATTTATGGACTCCATTCAACCACAATCGTTATCTTGTTGAACAGGTCTACACTTCAGGAAGAAACCCCCTGCATTATCCCTTGACTCTGCAATCTGCATTAAATTCCACCATAAAGCAAAGTAAATTTACCTATAAAGTCTTTTCAATAACACTGTTATTTATTATCATTTCAGATATTGAGCAAAATACGTTCTAGACGTTCTGGTGACATGCAAGTCGTGTCAATATTTGATATATGTAGATGTAGCACTATTGTTACTGGTTGAATACCCAAAACAATTTGTTAAAATCAACAACTTAAAAATATCTATCAAGAAAGAAGTTACCTTTTACACCTTGCTGTCCAGACATAGTCAGTGGTAAAGTATGAGTAGAGTGGATAACTTGTGATCCTACAGCCTTGTTCACCTGTTGTGGGTGATGGAAGAGTTTTGGAGAATTGGAAGTCTGCACAGGAATCTGACAAAGTTTACCAGTGTAATTAGGAGGGCACTGGCATTTATCTCTTGAACTACACTGGCCTCCATTCATGCATGGAAGGTGGCAAATAACTGAAATGAAAACAGAAATAAAAATTTTGTTAATGACTTTAGCCTTAGCATTTGCAGCCACATATCACACACAAGTTGAAGAGGAAAGGAATAGGGCTGGAGAGCTTCGTTCTTCATTCTGACATCTGAGGAACGACTGTCCATCTGACATACACTTTTAATCACCTTGTGGTAGAACCACTTTCTTTTCCCTCCTTGTGATCTCTGACCTCTGCCTCATTCACATCTTCTCTCCATGACAAACACAGTAAGCACATTCTTCCTTTACATATCACAGCTATTTTATTTCATTATGCTATGAAGCAAGACTCTGAATTAATATGGTGTCTGGCTCCACCTCTTATTCACACTTTGGTATAGATATTGTTATTTGTCAGCCTCCTGTTTCTGAAAATCCTGGACCACTTACCCTTCCCTGGGAGTCTGGGAAAAAACTCACCAGAGAATAGAAAGTACTGGGGACAAATATTTCATTTTGACTTTAAGTCTTGGTTGTTCTCAAGAAAACTACTTCTTGCAGAGGACCTAGATTTTTGCTTAACATTTATTTCTCAGATACAAGAAGCTAATTTGTATCCACCCATGAAGATGATAAAAATATCAAGAGATTCTACTGAAATGATTTCATAGACCAAAGCATTAAAACCATGTAACTCCAACATAAAGACAAGGGTAATTATTTCTGTGCCAGCTAGCACTTGCACATTTACAGCAATATAAATTATCAGATGAAACACAAAAAATGTCAACATCAAATGAAAAATATTTCTCAACTCAGAGATACACGCAGTAATAGGCATGGTTCAGTACTTTCTAAAAATATAATGTGGGACTTCATAATCACTCACAATGTAAATGAGCTGTCAGAATTTTCATGAACTAAATGATGTGAAAACAACAGGAAAAATACCATAAGTTTTTGTTCAAGACAAACAAAGGTCGTTTTTGTCAGGAATCAAATAGCATTTGACAAATAGTGTTCAGTATCCATTTGTCTGATTTAGGATAAGACTCTGACTTTAAAAAACAAAAACCTTTACAGTAATCATGGCATTTTGCTGAATTGTTATTGCTTGGTCTGTAATGAATTACAATAAAAATGACAAACTGTAGATAATGCAAGGTAATTAAGAACCCAGCGCTCATTATTCCAATTGCTGTGACCTCTGGACAACCGCAGGCTATTACTACTCTGAATACCATAGAAGGCCAGTGTTGGAAAAGGAACCCGTGTGCTGTGTGCTGCATGAAGACAAAGTAAGACACTCAGCAGCCCAAGGAGTTCCAACCCAGCTCTGTAATTCCCTTGGCCCAGAAAATGTGCTCAAGAAACAATGCACTCAGCCCAGCTTATCACAGAGCACCCTCACACTGCACGGACAGGGTCTGGAACTCCAATGCCTGATTGCCGGGTAGGTCCATGCGCCATGCAAACTGCCAGAATTGTTTTTTCACTGTGCTCTGCACAAGTATATTTAATATTTTTCTTGTCTTATCTTATATTTTCATTTAATATAAACTGACTGAAAGTACTTCAAGCTGTAGCATTGTGCTAGTGGTCCTAGCCAACCTTGGAAGGCTACTCGTGACAGCACAAGCCTTACTTTTTTGGGTCTCAGCTCTTTTCGGGACTTCATCTGAGTGTATAAAAGACATCTTTACAGAACTGCTGTTACTTCAGGGCAAAATGAAGCGGGGTTGACCACAGCAGCAACTAAAACATGACAGACATATCTCTCTCTCTGGTACCATTTCTTCCTGAGCAGCCACAAACAAGCGGCTGCACTGTAATAGAGACAACATACAAAGAATTTTAGTGCTTTTAAAGATGTGCTTGAGCAAGGTTGAACACTAAGGTGGTTTTCTTGCAAAGTAAAATCACACAATGAAACAGTGTGAAATAGCATTAAGGGGGAGCAGTTTGGTGTTTGAAAGAAATACAGTGAAACGAAGGCAAGCAAAAATAGTTTCACTGAGGAATTCCTTGAGTGCAAGAGGCCTGTCCTATAGATTTTCTTTCCCCTCTCTCTAGGAGGGAGGCAACAAGGTAACATGAAAAATCCACCTTTTAAACAACATAAACATACCCAGTATTTCCACCAAAATAAATTACTTTTTTCTATGCTACTGTTCCTATAAAGCAATTGACATCCAGAAGGCCAAGTTATGTGGGTACCTCTGCACCACCAGGCACTCTTCATGTGTTCCTCTCCTGCAGGAATCTGGTGGGTAATGAATGAATGGGCACGTGAAAAGCTTTGTTTTCAAGCAAAAATTTTGTGCAAAAAATACTGGGAAGGAAGATACCAATAGAAAAGAGTTGGTTCATGCTCCTACTCATAACTGTTTGCTTTGGATATCCACACAAATAACTTGTTCAAATAAGTGTAAACAAATGATACTAAAAGGTCTAGTACGAGGTAAAGAATTAAGAATTTTTAGTACCTCAGTATTTAAACATAACAGGAAATAAAAATTTCAAGCTTCACACATTATCAAGTGGTGCAAATCACTCAGTTAACTGTTACTGATTTAGCCTAATGTATGAGGTAGGAAGTTTAAGTGAGAATACATTAAATCTATTCTGACAAGTTCCGTTAAAAAAAATTTAAATTCTGAAATACACAATTGTAAGTTCAACTCAGTAATGTAAAAACAAATAGGATGCAATCTCCAGGCTAAACTGGAAACTTGACAATCTCAAATGGAAAATATTATGAGAACTTAAAAAAACCCCCTCAAAACAAAACACCAAATAAAAAATAAAGAAAAAAACCCCACACCATATTGAAATAAAATTCCTGATTATTTTAAATAGGTGTAAGCAGCCCACACTCTTGTTGCATTATTTCCTCAGGTAGTTTATGGCCAGGAGAAGGGGCTGGATTTGATTATGACACTGGTGCTGGAAATCACAGGCACACAACTTCACCAGAACTGGAATTACACATATACCATTTGAGAAAAGTGAGCTGGAGGAGTGTAAGCCTTCAAAAAGGCAGAGGAAGGAAACACTGCTTTTCCTTGACAAAGGCTCTGGGAATCTCTATTTAACAAAGACCAAAGAGCCCTGAGGAAATGACCACTTAAGATAGAAACAGGACATAAAGCCAGGGTATGTTTCAACAGCTCAACCTCTCATGTAGGTTTTTTTGCTTTGTTTTGTCACTGAGGCTAAAGAACCTAAACAGAATGGCAGAATACTGCCAGAGGCATAGAGGACATTCCTGACAAAAAACAGACCCGTGTGTTTTGGGAGAGAATATTTGAAGATGCTGAGATTGCACGTAAGTTCTTTGCTGGCATTTAGAAAAAGGGTGCACTGGAGCTTGATTCTCACTGTGCTGTTACCATTTCCTCTGAAAAGAAAAAATAGATGAAATAAAATCCATTGTGGAGTGAAACCCTCTAGTTCAGACCTCGATAAAAATGTGAAGATAGGTCTGTATAAAATTAGAATAAATTTCAGGTCACATGTGCGTATCTTACAAACAAAGCAAAGAAAGTATTAATGGATCTAAGAAAGGCAACAAATTCCTCAGTCAGGGCTACTGCAAGCTAAATCTCTCAGTGGTCTCTTAAGGAATAGCCAACATATGATTGAACAAACTTAATTATTTTCTACTATAAATGAACACATCCTTTAGAAATGTGGAGACAGATTTAAGAAAAAACAAACATCTTAAGTATTCTTCCCATCCTTGGGCATTTAATAGGTAATAGCAAGCTTTGATTCCTCTGGCATCCAAAAGCCTTAACTCTTCCCAGACTGGTACAGCTTGGTGGGTATCACTGTTCGAAATGAGGCAAGCAGAGAAGGTGCATCAAGATGCCCCCACAGGGAGTCTCTGAAAGGCTCAATGCATAGAAAAAGAACATTTGCAAGATGAATTCTGATAAAGCTGCCACAGCTATGGGTTGGAAACACTAGTCTAGGGCATGAAATCATCAACAAAGCAGCTAGGAAACCACTGATAAATACAGTTTGTTCATGTAATTACATAATCTAATTTGTTTTCAATACTCAAACAACCTTAAACAGCTCCAGATAAACTAATTTAATCAAGTCCAAATGTTTTCATTTAATCAAAACAATGTGTAACAAAACAAATTCCAAGCACCTAAATCCTCCTAATCCTCAAAAAATAGCCCATGCTTACCCAAACAAGCCCTTAGGATGGATGGAAACTCCCTTCCTGTAACCAGTGTTAAGAGAAAATGAAGATGGGTTTTGAAATGTTCCTCATCTGACTCTCCAAATTCCTTTTCTTTTACACCTCAGGGAACATTTGAGTTTCCCTCACCGCTCTTTGCCTTTTCTACTTACATGCTATCAACGATTCAAGCGTAAGCACTATTCAGTTACACCAACAGGCTTGCCAAGGAAAACCTTGAACTGCTCATTTAGATTACAGTATTTCCACTGGATGCATCACAAAGAGAAGATTGATTTTGTCTCTGAGTACTATAGTTACCCAGCATTACTACATGCCTCCCAGCTCTTTGGGCATCTTTCACCCACCCTGTTACTGAGCACACAGAAAGCACAGGGACTAGCACGCAGATCTACCAAACACAAATGGTCACAAGAAAGCAGGGATGGCATTCGCTGAGGTGAATGCACATGCACTGCCATATGCAACATTTTTATAATACAGTGCTCTGAAACACCACACATTTTCCCTAAAAGTTGAAACCCAGAGGTGTCACACATGGATCTGCACACTAGTTTCTACTTTCTGATTGCAGAAACTCTAACAGTAACTCACAAAAGGCACAGAGGCATGAACTACAGCAGTGATGCTATCCCTCTGGTTTAGACTCTTCCCTACTTTTTTTCCCCACGTCTTAACTTGTGGTACCTCGACTTTCTAATTAATTCATCCTAAACTCTTTTCTCTTCAGATTCCTGGTTGCAATTCAGAGGTGTTATGTAAAGAAGTTGCAAGTTAAAAAATTAATTAATTATTTGATTACTTTAGTAACATTCAGATAATCTTGATATCACAAGCTTGTGCTTTGGGAAGCAAAGGGAGAAAAGAAAATCTTTAAGTGGCCTTAACAGTATAATACCTCTGCATTCACTTCTAAATTTATCCTAATATTTGTATTTTGACAACTTTTAATATAAACATTCCATTGCAACAACAAAACACAATTTAAAAAAGTAGATCTGATAGCAAGAGCTCCAGCACCAGATGTAAGAGTGATTTTTTCTGCTCACCACTGAAAACAGTGAAGTGATGCCCTGCTCCTGTGACTGGCCTAGTTACATGAACATGATACTGAAGGCACTTGAGATGTTTCTTCTGGAAAGAGGTAAAATCTGCAACACTGCAGGGAAAATTTTCAAACCGGAACCTAGCTCAAACCTAACTGTATGATAAAAAAAATACGCAGCTACTAAGCTGGGCTCTCAGCTATTGTAAATTAACATGGTTACTGACTTCATTAGAATTTGCCTTATATTTTTAAACTATTATTACCAAGGGATCTTTAAAAAAGTAACACACCCCCACTTGGGAATGGGATCGTAAATACTGCTATTTAACCAGATAAGCAAACCAAATTACTGCCAAAATAAGCAAGCTTTGTGGTGTTATTCCAGTCTGGATCATGCATGTTTTTTGGAGCTATTGGAGACTACACTGTCAGCTATGGAACATCCTGATACTGAAATTTAGGTAGCAAGTTCAGATTATAAAGGACAAGGCTGCAATATGTTATAGAGAAATGTACATTTGTTGAACGAGCATCATGATCAGCAAGAAGTCCAGAATGAACATGCACTAGATTATTTCACTGTACTATTCATCTGTCTTCCTCAGTTTTAAACTCAGTACTTGAAAACAGCTCAGGAAGAAAACAACTTGATGTTGACAACTTGAAGATGTGTACACAAAGTCAACCAAGAGACATCCAATATGTCCCCAGGTATTTCATTCATCTCTCATTGAGGTTCCCAATGGGATGGAAGTCTCACTGGCCCTGTATCACATCCTTCCAGACTCATGTGATAAGCCACCTATCCCCAGTCATGTCAAATGCAACACAGGCCTGCATGTAGGTGACTTAAATGAGCACCATCTGACCAAGAGTGGCCAATAAAACTCTTAGTGTTACAATCTGTAAAAGGATGGGATGAGAAACGGTCTTAGAATATTCAAATGCTATCAGAAAAATAAAGTGTATACTGTGCCATGGAAAATAACCTAATGCTGTGCTTAGTCAATATAGAAAGGGTATAGCAAAAGTTATGGTAGTTGCAAAATGACTGACAGGAGGATTTTTACTAACAGATATGATGCTTAGTCAGTCTTTGCTAACTCTGCTTCTAATATTCTCAATATCCGAGATGATTCAGACACTATATTTGCAGGCAAGGAGACAGACTGCTAAGGAGTCATCTGAGTCACTCCTACCCTGATCATAGGTGGTGAATCTATTGACTTTATTATACATGACCCTGATATACTGAGTATAACACAACAGTTAGGCTTAGACTCAGTATACTAAAAAAAACAAAAACCCACCAGTTACTTTTATCAGGAATTAATGCCTTACAAATGGCCCATGTTAGACCTCTGATAACAATGCTAACACATACAAAAAAGCTACTCCAGACATTTCTTCGGATTTCTAGTGTATTGATACTTATTTTCCTCAGAAATAAAGTAACTAGGAAAAGCTGGCTTTGTAAGTGTAAGAAATCAGCATCCTTGTTTAAAACAAGCATGGTGCAGTATAAAGACTTTATAGGTATCAATTTAAGCAGTCCCGAATAACTTCTTAATTGCCACCATCAAAGTGCGATTGCTGAAGTCATGTGCACAGTGTCAGAAGAAAACTACCTTCCTATGTTCCCAGCATTTTTAAGACTTACCCTTCTGTATAGTGTTTTGTGTGCCTGAGCACGTGTAATGCTAACATGTATTTATTAATGTTATTGAAACACACCCGTTTTCAAGAGAACAAGAATTCAACAGAAGGACAGGTAACAACGAACAGCAAGCATCCTTATTGCTGCAGGATCCTTCCAGACTATACTCTTCCCTTCAGGTGCCAGCTGAGGAGCCCTACCCAACTTTCAGGACAACATGATTAATGAGTAATTTGACCATAATGGACACTAGGCAGTCATTTCTCAGGCACTGTTACAATCTGAAGAAGTCAGTGAACTGATTCTCTGCTCTGACACTTATTCTGCTATTAGGCTATTTCCAGAGAACATACTGGACTCTTGCATGGAGTAACACCCAGTAGCATAAGGCAGAGAAAAGAGCTGCTCCTAGACATCTAACTACTTGGTTACAATCAGACAAAACAGCAAAACGTTCTGAGAAACATTTAAGCCATTGGGCATGCCTCTGTTATGCAAAGGCTCTGAAGACCACAAAAGTAGTAAAGCTGACTCTAGCCAGGGACATCAGCATCCTTACCATTTCTGGCAACTGAATAATAGATATATAAGCTGATGTGCTGGTTTCAGCTGGGGTAGAGTTAATCTTCTTCTTCACAGTGGCTGGTATGGGGCTGTGTTTTGGGTTTGTGCTGAACACAGTGCTGATGATGTAGAGATGTTTCTGTTATTGCTGAGCAGGGCTTACACAGAGCCAAGGCCTTCTCTTCTTTATGCACTTCCACGCTGGCGAAGAGGCTGGGGATGCACAGGAAATCGAGAGGAGACACAGCCAAGAAAGGTGACCCCAGCTGCCCAAAGGGATATTCCAGACCACATGACATCATGCTCATTATATAAAGCTGGGGTGAAGAAGGAGGAAGGGAGGGACATTCGGAGTGATGGCCTTTGTCTTCCCAAGTCACTGTTACATGTGATGTGGCCTTGCTCTCCTGGGAATGGCTGAACACCTGCCTGCCCATGGGAAGCAGTGAATTAACTCCTAGTCTTACTCTGCTTGCATGCATGGCTTTTTGCTTTCTCTATTAAAGTGTTTTTATCTCAACCCATGAGTTTTCTAGCTTTTACCCTCCTGATTCTCTCCCCAGTCCTGCTGGCGAGGAAGTGAGTGGCTGCGTGGTAATTGCTGGCTGGGGGTTAAACCACAACAGCTGAGATTCATTCCCATTTAATCTTTTGTGCCTTCTTGAGCAACGCAAGTAGGAATGCTGTTACCTGGAGGTTTTCTGGTCTGTCAGTGAAGAGAGGCTCACCCAGCAGGCCAGTAAGGACATCCACAGGCCAACTTGCCATATGGGTGCATCTCATCACTCATTTACTACTCTTGACCGAGGCCCTTGACTGAGTATGGTTTGGTGAGCCAGATGAACCCCCAAACTTAAATCCAAATGGTCTATAAATACTGATCTACTGCATCCCACCATACCACAAGACATCCTCCAATAATAAAACTATGTTTAAAATAGAAAAAGAAAAGCCACAGAAACTGTAGCCATGATAAAAATTTCCTAACATCAGGAGACTGCTCTCTGATTACTGTAACATTACTGCAGTGCTCATATTGGTGTAAAAACATCTACAAGAAGAACAAAGTAGGAATAGACTCTTTAAACTGGATATTCATTAACACACAAATAATAGCTCATAATCCAAATGTTCATAGAATAGTTAAAAAACATGAAAAACATATGCTATCATTTTCTGGCACTGGCTACATCACAAGAAATTGGAAAGTTTTCTAGGGAGTTGACCTTGAGGAGGTGACACAATGTGAGAATGGGATGGATGTTGTTCAGAGTTTGAGTAATAAATTAGGTCATAGGAGACCAGTGAAAAGCTAGAGATTCAAATCCTGGAGTTCTAAAGGAGGAAAGGAGCAGAGTCACTGCTAGTGAATAGGAAGAATAAAGATTACTCCACAGAGAATGTACAGTTGGAAATTCATTAAAAAACACACAACTTCACCACACACTGTGGTTCTTATAACCATAATAGCTGTATAAATTGTTGCACAAGCTGTGTAAACCTAAAACACAATCAATGCTCTGCCTGGCTGTGTCCAGTTCCAAGCAACTTAACCATGCAGCAAATTCCCCTGAGCTGTGTACCACCTCACTGAGAAGCTTCACACCACAATGTTGTACCCAACCCTGTGCGCTGAAATGTGTACAAGTATGAAAAAATCCCATTTCCCCCTTGTCACAACAGGCTTTCTGTGTAACTCTAATCAGACAGAAGAAGGTGTTCTAGCACCTACATATATAGCATCTAACATAACAGGCCAAGTTTAATATATTCAAACAATAAATAAGAGAGATGCAATGGACACACATTAACTACAGAAAGGTAGTATTACAGCTTGTGTTATGAAGCTGGTCTCCCCTGGTTACCTATACCAGCAGTTTCCAAAGCAGGGTGTGCTCATACCACACAGTGTGCCAGAAAATGTACTGGGATGCAGGAAAGAAATGTGTTTTGTACCATTAATAAATAAAATGAATTTTCGAAAGAGTTCACTTAGTCTTTTTCTCACGCATTTTCACTTTCTATTTTGTCTATAGTTTATAAATATCCAAATAGATGATATATACAGTAGTACGTGTATATAATGTATAAATATATACATATTGGGGAGAGTGCTCAAAAATATTTTACTAATAGGAATGTGCAATCAAAAAAGCTTGGAGACCACTGCCCTATACATCCTATGGACAGAGGCAGTCCCTCTCAGGGAGAAGTCAAAGAACTAATTCCTAAATTATGAGATGAACAGTTGCTAAAAGTTCACCTAAACTTGAAATATCTGAGTAACATCTAATATAAAAATTTGATTTAATAGCTCATCTTATAATCTTTAAATTAAACTGAAAATACAACCAAAATAAGAAATGAACAAGTTATTTGGATTAATAAAAATATAGATGAGAAATACTCTGTCTGGGTTCTTAAAACTCAATCCCCTTCCCGTGCAATCAGCAAATATCCAATTTTCCTTCTATTCACTGACTAGCA
Organism: Aleadryas rufinucha; assembly: GCA_013397815.1. NCBI lineage: Eukaryota > Metazoa > Chordata > Aves > Passeriformes > Aleadryas > Aleadryas rufinucha. The sequence goes on from VZTH01005161.1 coordinate 294,338, forward strand.
TCCCTCAAGACTTCGCAAGAGATTAGCAGAAAAAAAAAGAGTTTACAGCTCCCATAGACTTCAATTTGATTCACAGTCATAAATCCCTGGTTGAAATTTCATGGTTCACCCTCTTAACAGTTTTTTATGGATACATAGAAAACTCACTGAATTTAAGTGTGTACATTACGAAGATAAAGTTCATGTTCCAAAAAAAAATCCAGGAATCCCAGAGCCTCTACACTACAAAACAAGACTCTCAATTACAGTGATACTCAAATCTAAGAGCTAATTGCAGGTGGAATGGATAGATGAACGCTATACAGACTACATAGGCATAGAGATGAGAATTATCTGGAGCAGAATAAAAAACCAGAACAAACAGTAGAAAGGTTGAATGAGGAAAGACTGTGATCAACAGAGCAGTGATAGCTGCTTGCTTCCTTCTGACTGTGCTAAGCCCAGAACGACCCATTAAATACAAACCCATTTGCTAAGAAATCTGTTAATGATATGTGCCATATTTTAACATGTAGAGAAAATTTTCAGACTCTTTCTTCTGTACTTGCATAATTTAGAGGCAATTTCTTTTCTAAGCTAAAGTTGGTATACACTTGATCTTCAGTGAGGTATGTGCAAAGACATTTCGTTTAGCAATAAAAAAATTACAGCTGTACAAGGTATTGTGTTTATTTGAATATGCAATAATGTAATCATTTAAATAAATGCACTCTTAGTTCTCTTTTTACAGTACTTCAAGTCAGATGCACATAAACTAATCCCTATAAATTAAAACCATATACAGTAAAATAAAACATTATGCATTTTAACTTTGTGTTCTGTTTTGATTTAACTTTGAGGGAAACATACTCCATGTGTTTTTGAACAGCTGCAGGTGTGGACTTTGTACCATTTCCATTTGTGGCTTTTCCTATGACTGCACATCCAAAAACTGTGCTCTCTGTAACAGACGGTTTGGGGAGTACTTCGAGAGCAGATGGACTTTTGCTTCATGGTGATGGTCTGAAGTCTTTAAGGTGAGCAAGGGAGTGGAAACGAGTTGCTAACAGGCTTGTATGAGTTCAAACTCATTAAAATCATGTGACTGAACAATCTCTTTCCTTGAAATTAGCATCTGGCCTCCATTGGAATCTGAGGTAAAGATGTCAATTTTGGACAATTACTTTAAGATTATGAAGAAACAGTTCACACATGCTGTAGGCTCCATGGTAGAAACCAGACCTATTTGTTGATGACAAGTTCTGATAAATACATGGGGGAAAGAAATCATTCTTTTCAAACAGATGTGGATATCAAAACCAACAAAATCCTTAAAATACAATTTTTCTTTCTAATTTGAGCATTGGAGGCCCATAATTGAAAATGCAGTAAAACCCTGGGCTTTGCTCAGTCTATAGAACTGTACACTTACATTACAGGATCGAATTGTAGTCCACTAGTATTTCAGATTAGAAAAGCCTATACTATACTACCTGGACTATAAGTAAATTAATTCATTCTGCTGTCACCTCAAATTTATTTTTAGAAGAAAGGGGGACTGGAAAAAAGAAATGTCTTTTGAATTGATGGCCATAAGTGGTTCCTCCCAAATCATTTTGCATTGGCTCTTCAGGCTAGGAAATACCTTTTTTCCTAGTATCTTCCATAAGGCAAAGAATAATTCATAATAATAGTCCTGCTGTTATCTGTCCTTATTATTTTAGCTACTCAGTTCACTGTCTGAACAAAAATACTTGGCCTTCATTTTGCTACAGCTTTTACAATGTTGCTGCATGAATATTTCTATCATAGTCATCATTTGTACAGACTAAATTTCAAATTACCAGATAAAGCAGGGGATAAATCCCGATGCCTTTTTCCTATTTTTTTTTTCCTGAGACACACACTGACAGACTGACCAACTTCTTTGACTACTTCTGCAGAAAGTTTAAAAAGTTGTTATTTTAGCCAAGTTGTCCAAGAATTCTGAAATTTTCACGTGTCTGTTAAAGGAAATAATATTTCATCTGGCAACAAAAAGAGCATAAACCAACAAAGTCTGACAAGGCACACATTATAATTACTGCAAGAACAGTAGAAACAAATCTTTTACCAAATAAGGCTGCAAGGCAGCTACCAGAGACAGTAAAAGGACAAAAGTGATAATACTAAAGGAATAGCAAGGTTCTTGCATCACAGCTTCTTCATATTTTCAAGTTCAAGTGCAAAACTCAAGGATATTTGAAAGTAACACTTCCCTCTTACCCACAGAGAATATACTACTAAAAGCGAACTATGAATTATCATATGCTGTTCTTGACCTAAGCAGTTATTCCAGAAATAAGCTTCTCTTCAATTAGGTTGTCTGATGGAACATATAAAGTTGAAAATAAAAGATTTCTTAAAGAATTAAAATAAAATCACTTCTCACTTATGTTACCAAAAGGAATTTTAAAAATCTCTGCATGACATGTGCTAGCAATTATTTTAAATCCTCCACGTGTTCATCTGCTAAGTCTCAGACGAAGCCACAGGAACAGTGTTTTGGGCAGAGTTACATAGGTCACACATGATGGGTTACCTACACAGGCTGACACCATCCACCAAATAGCAAACACCACTTCAAAAGAGAGAAGAAAGCATCTCTTCTAACATGTTACCTTTCTAGCAACTCTTACTAAACCCAGTAAAACAAAAGAGTAAAATATAATGGGTAAAAAACTGAACAGTGTGTACCTCACAAGCTGCCAGAAGAGACTGTGACTGTAAATTCTCACAAATCTACACAAATACTCCACAAGATGTTGGTCTTTCATATGCCTTTATGTGCCATCAAATTAGCCTTCCAATACTATTTACAATACACCTGTTCATCAAAAGGTTACTAAAAAATCCGCCTCAAATATCAGAGTCTTACAGCTCCTCTTCAGTGTGGTAGGACATGTGGAGAATGTATCATATGGGGCAAAGAAATGACAACTTTAATACATACTAAATGGTAGCAAGAAATCACCAGTCACTTCTCTTGGACTTTCTGTCATATGTAATGTACAGATACAGGCAGTTGGCTGGCTTGACAACAGGCTGCCTTGCTTGCAGACAATTGCCATTTTTAACCAACACTATTCTTTGATAATACCTGAGGTGCTTGAATAAAAAGCAATGCTAACTCCTACAACACTAACAGTAACTAATGATCACATAAGGTCTGAATAAAATTCAGGAATTCTATCAACATTTTGTAAAATAAGTGCATTAAATTTTCACAATTCTAAATAATTATGCTTTCTAAACTCTTTCCTAGATAGGAAATTCTGTTAGAATAATAATTACATAGTGAGTCTTCTTACTAAATTTACTTTGAATAACCTATTGTTTTAAAATATATTGGTCAAATTTTCTTTCATTGCTTTCAGCACAAGACCAAACAAAATTTGAGCAAAATGCTTCTGCTGCTTCTTGGAAGTTTCTGTCTTATACGCAATTGGAAACTTCTGGACAACCTCAATTATCTAAAAACATTTATACAGAGTCAACACAGTAAAGCTGGAAAATTTTTTGATAGAAAATTCCAACAGGAAAAGTGCCAAAATTCAAGAGGCAACATAACTTGAGCATTATTGCAACAGGGTACAGAATATCCAGGTCACTGTGATCCATGCTGAAAGTTTGAAAATTTACAATTAAATACGAAGGACCAGATACATTTTTACCTAAGACACCACATTCACCTGGAGAAGGCTCCAAGGTGACCTTTTAGCAGCCTTCCAGCCTCCTCTAAAGGGGGCCTACAAGAGAGCTGGAGAGGGACTTTTTACATTGCATGGACAGGACAAGGGGGAGTGGCTTGAAACTGGAAGAGGGTAGATTTAGATTAGACATGGGGAAGAAATTCTTTACTGTGAGGGTGGTGAGGCACTGGCACAGGTTGCCCAGAGAAGCTGTGGATTCCCCATCCCTGGAGGTGTTCAGGTCCAGGCTGGACAGGGCTTTGGGCAACCTGGTCTAGCAGAAGGTGTCCCTGCCCATGGCTCAGGGTTGGAACTCTATGACCTTAAAGGTCCCTTCCAAGTCAAACCCTTCTCTAATTCTATGATTCTGTTTCCTTTCTTGACACAGATACTGCCAAGTGCTCAGACCCAAAATTTCTACAGAAAGATATGCACTTTCACTGACTAGCATGCAACTTTGACTTCTCATTCATAACAGTTTGAATGAACCACTTTAAGTGAGATGCGGGGCTGCAAATGAACAGTGAATATGAACCGAAGTATTAAATGACTGCTTCCTTTACTAAGTTCTGTCATTCCTGTTGAATGAATGAAGCATAGATCCCATGGGAAAAAAACCAGAATGCAAATCTATAATTAAATATATATATACAATAGTGGAAAAAATTAGAAAAGCATGAAAATATTAATTTGGGCATTTACTAATTCCTTATTGCTTCATTTTACAGTTACAAATTAGTCATTGTCCTCCCACTCCTTACAGGAAGAAAATTCATTTCAAAATTGGAATGTGGACTAATTTTGAGTAGAAACAGGACACCTCACTGAGTAATTTCAACAGCAAAAGAGACAGAAACCTCATGTGCTACTCTATTCCCATCCTTTCCTATGCGCACATATCGACCCTGTTTTACAAGCCTCTGTAGATATATCAGAACTGAAACACCATGCAAACTGCACATGCATCAATCCAATAGAATAATGAGATTCATCTATTCAGCAGAAGTTTCCACTCAGATTAAATGCTTTCATTCTCCAAGCCAATGAAATATTAGAGGCTGGTTAGTTTAACTGCAACATATCCCATTCACAAAATGAAACTGCAAAAATCCCCAAAGTTTCACTGAAGCAGCCTGGCAATCAAAGAGGTCCTTCCTTTTAAATACCAAGCTTTCACCACCTTCAATTGCAGTGCTAGGAGCTATGCTTCACCACAGCCAAAAATCTCAGCTACCTGAAAAGCACTATTCCCCCCAATCTGTCCCTTGTTGTGGGCTTTTTTTTTTTTTTTTTTTTTTTTTTTTTTTTTAATGGCTTATCCATATTGCATAAAATTTTCAGGAAACAGGATTTGTTCCTTGCCTGAGCTCACTGCTACCAAGCTTCAGCTGCATTGACAAACTGAGCACATTTTAAGAATCTGAAATAATCCATGACAAAGCTTGAGTAGCTGTAGTATAGGTATAGCAACTTGTTCTCTCTGAAAATGCAGTGTTTACAAAATTCAGCACAAAGTTGACAAGAAAGCAAAAAATTTACTCTGGCTCATTATTAGAAATAATTTATTATTAAGAACAAAGCAAAGTGATGTCTAACTAATCTGTCATCTGAGAACCTAAATGCAGTCTCGTGTACCAGAATGCTGCTCCTGCTACAGAAATCCATTTAAAACTTTTCCAAATAGGGCATGTGACTATCTTCTCTGGTTTTAGGAAGACAAAATATTAAAAAAAAAATACTGAGAAAGTGCTGTTCATTGCTTTAAATATGTATTTTCTGACATGACATTCTGTTTCATGGCTGCATTTCTAAATATCAAGGCATCAAAATAAGAATTTCCACACATTTGGGATTAACAGTAAGCAAAGAAGTTAAAAGAGGACTTAAAAGCAAAAAGCATAAGTTAAACATAATTCAGCTGTTAAAAAATATAACAAAAGTTAATGATCTTGGAAGACACAAATTACTTCTGCTTTATGTATCAGGAGAAATCAGGACAAGCCTAAGCTAGTGAGAGGAACTAGTTAGAGAACAGATATAAAAAAATTATTTCAGTAGTATATATTTAATTTCTGATTCAGAAGTTCCTGAAAACTGTGATTGGTGAAAGAATTCAATCTACAGGTGTAGGATCCCTCTTCTCTAGCTATTAAGAAGCTCATGCAGCATTTTTTTTTTAATTGGAGAGCCTTTAAGTGCTAGTTCAGACCTTCTCATTCTTCTGTGAAAATGACAACACCTAGAGCTATGGGAAATGCTTTTTGTCTTTTAAATGTAGTAAGGAAGATAGCTAACAGGCAGGTTAAAAATCCTTATCCATGTGTAGCAACTTGCTTTTATAAATTTTTAAACATAACACTCCCTTATCTTTCCATCAAATATTATTATAGGCTGCTTTTGTTGAATGTTTCTAGCAGCCCATTGTACCCAGCGCATCAGAGCTGTGTGGACTGAGGCCAGGAAGGAAGGTGTGGAACACGTCTTCACAGGTCAATTTCCACTCTCCAAGTTTTCAAGTATTTGAGAGAAGGTCATGTTACAGCACAGATTTACATAGCAGACAAATTACATGACTGCCTGTTCTCAGCATTTCATAATTTCAATAGAAAAATTAGGTCAAATGAAAGGGGGGAAGAATAACCCTATCCTTTCATGCTAGACAGAAAATTAAAAAACTTACTTAGCTGGAGTCCTTGCCAAAACATTGGCAAAAATCTGCATTGGCAGTAAACATAAATTTAAAGTATTAGATTTACCATTCCTTTACAAAATATTTTTCTTTTTTTGTGCCTCCAAACAACCACAAACCAACCCCAAAATTTGCTCTATTCTTGTTTCAAAACACTGGTTTTACTATTAGTCCAAAACATACACATTTTTACAAACATGCATACTATGAAGGACTGAGTTAGTAACTTCAAGGGCTTTCACACACAGTCTGACAGCCTAGTAGGAGTGTTAAAAGAGGGAACTGCTCTTTGTATCATCTGTCCAGAAGAAAAGAAAAATAATTTGGAACGGGTTTTCCCCCCCCACCCTCAGAGCATGAAATACACTGCACTTGAAAAACGGCAATATTGGCCAGTCTCAGCACTGCCTGAACTCTATGTTCATTCTAGACAGAGACCAAAATTACAGTGTTCATATTTGGCATTCTTTGACTAGAAATTTGCAAAATAATTAAGGGGTTTTTTTCAGAAAACAAGACTATGATATTTTCAGGATAACTACAAAATTACTTTCCAAGAGCAGTTCAGGGTATCATAATGTGAAATGAAAAATCTGAAGTGTTTAGGTATGTACCCATGTATCACTACATCTTAACTTACAAGGCAAATGCTTGCACACAAATGCCTATACAGTATACAGTTAAAATATGCTAATCATTACCCTAGGTAGCTTTCAGGATTTGTTTCAACAGAGTCAAACAGTTGTAGGGTTTAGTCTGGCATACTGTTGATACTCTTACTGAGCAAGCAGAAAGAATAAACATTAACAAAGGAATTACTGGCTTCAATAACTTTAATTAGACTTAACATCATTTCAGTTTCTAAAAATGCCAAATATGAAATCTGATTTACTTTCAGCAGTAAGAAAAGCTTTAAGCTGATGCATGCTTAAAAAAGATTGTAGTTCTAAGGAACTGCTGAACAAATTTTTGAAGACAGAGTAACTGTTAGCTGTTCGCTAGATTTTATGTGCATTTGACACATATTAAACAAGCAAAAAAGAGGAAACACAACTTTTTCTGTAATCTATCATTTTCCTTGCTTATTAACACAAACTCTGAGGGAGGAATTTTACCAAAAACTTCAGCTTAGCATGTTGCACCCCTGCCGCTGAAAATTCAGATGAAAAATATGGGAGCTTTTTTTTCTCTGACACAAAAGGAACTTTTGGGAACATTTCCTAAGGACACCAAAAAGCTTGTCTAACATAAAATGGTTCCTACTCAGCAGAGCCCTCCAAACAAAGAGTAACAGATGCACAACTGGTATTAATAACAAAACATCTCCTCCCTCTGTTAGTCAAGAGAGGACAGCTAAGGACAAATGCAGTTTCAGGGTACTTACCTACTCGGAAGTTAGTGGCTGTCAGAGTGTCAGCAGCATGGCCGTTTTCACTGATGAGGGTGGTTGTATTTCCCTTCTCACAGTTGTTCTGACAGTTGCCTTTGGTACAAGTCACTTTACAGATGCTGGGTGTAAAGACCACCTTGATGCGACCAGTGTGATTTCCCACTGCCAGCGGAGGCAAAGAAAAGAAGAAAAATAAACAGATCACTTTGGTATCCATTGATTTCCTTCAAAAAGTTTTTGGGAAAAAAAAAAGGCGCGGGGGGTGGGAAGGCGACAGGTCTACAGGAGGAGGGCAGTCTGCAGTGCTCTCTCTCATAGATCTCCAGTGGTGTCTCTGAAACAGGAGTAGGAAGCTTAGCAAACAGAACTCCGGGATCCGCTCCAAAACCACATTTAAAGTCAAGTCACTGGAGTGGGATTAGTAATCACAATGCTGCACTTTATTCACAGGCAGACAAAGAGCAATACCAAGGGCATGACAGCTTAAATAGCCGACCCTGACAGGCAGATGTAATGTAAAGAGGCTGGCTGTGCACCTAGAGGTGAATAAACTCTTGTGTACTCCTACATACTTTTCCTGTTTCTGCACTTATTAAGTCACTATTTGTAGCTCGACCCCTGGAAATGTTTTAGGCATGCGGCATGTCTGAAAACATCTGTCTCAAATCTCCTGGCACCCCAGCCTGAAGTGGTCAAACCTTGTGACGCAGCTGCATGGACCCATTTTTTCTTCACAGTTTTTTGGCACTATTTTTCCACAAGAATTTACATATTATAGATTGAGCTCTGCTGTCAGCCTTTGTTTTAGTAATAGATAGCTCAGAGAAAAGGGTGAAGAAATATCAGTGCTTTAAAATACTGAGATCAAAGATAAAAAATTGCTGGATTCTCTTTTTTTATATACTTCCCTGTAGTAATTTTTAAAAACTTGCATGCAATAAAGACTGCACAAGCACTACTTTGAAATTAAGCTAGTTATAAGAATTTCTTTTTACAGAATTGTATTTAAAACCAGAGGTATTTGATTCTATATCTAACAGCTGAAGACAAAAACTGTATTAAAACCACTTTTTAGGAAAAACAGGGAAAAGAACAGATTCCATTTGCAATTATCTAAAAAGAAAAAAGTTTTTCCTCTGCATACTACTAATAAATTCAGCAAGTTCTTGTAAATATATCATAGCATCTTTGTGGAAACTATTAATAAATACTTTCATATCAAACCTAAAACAATGCCAAGAAATGACGCACAGAAAGAGAAGAATCTCCTTCTTCCTTATGTCATAGAAATAAAAAAGTTGCTGGATAGGTGCCTAACCTAGTTCATGAAACACCCTCCAGACAAACACTTTTTTTAAAATATCAAGAAAATCTTAAAAATCTTTCAATTTCAAAATAACATAAAGCCTTCTTATTTCTGGCTCTTCATAAACAAGTAAATTAAAGCAATTGTGCCAATTGTTTTGTCTACAGTAAAGGCATTGCCCTATTTGAACAGCAGCTATAGTACAGATGCGCCCACCTTATTCTCCTTAAACAATGATTAGAAAAGGCAGAACCCAGACAGATACAAGAATAAAGTATTTCAATCAAAGGCTAATATTGTGATTTTAGGGGATTTAGAAGACATCTTGGATTCTTGGATGCCAATCATTTCTTATAAAAATGAATACATCTTGACCAATAAAGAGATGCAAGTGACCTGTGAACTGCTGAGGGTAGAACTTCTAAGCTTTGCTTTTTTTAAGCATAGCTTCACAAGCAATATTGATTGCCATCTTCCTATTTTACTTGCATACTTTCATATATACTTTTTTCCTAGAAGAGAGTCCATTTTATATTTTATATTTTCAGACATTTTAGCAATATTTTTCCTTTAGGATGTGATCTAATTAAAAAAATATGGTTAGTTGAGTCACAAAAGTCAGTTCTGCCTACACGATAGAAACAAGTATTGGGGGACCCAGACAAGCTTTCTGGTTTAGCTAAAAAAAAAAAAAAATAATAATTTGGCTTTGTCAGTGTTGGAAATGAAGAAAATGCAGAGCTCAATATGTGATGGAGCTCACAGTGCAAATACTGAAACTGGATGGAGGTCACATGGCGTCGGGAAGGAACAAGGAGGAAAGTGGAGGCCATGTGTCTGATTCTTCTACCCAGAGATCTTTTGTACAAACCAAGTACACCTCCTACCAAGAAATATTCTGTAAAATGCGTCCAGCAAGAGCAGAAAGTTTGACCACAGTCCCACCACAGCACCTGGCACAACAGTGATTAATAAGTTATAAAAAGAACCCCAATTTTCTATCTACCCAGGAGATGAGAATTTGACATGAAACTGTGCAGGGAGAGATCGACAGGTTTGTTGTCCTCACCCCCTCAGAAGGGACACCTTTTGGTAAGTCTTGTGTCCTCAGCTCTGCTGAGTGTTGACCCGGGGACATGAAGCTCTATGTCTTGTCTATGATTACAATAGTGTTGTTAGCGTTATATACAGCTACTCTGCACTTAATGCATTTGGCACCAGCAATCCAGAAGAACCATCCACATGTGTTGCATTCAATAAATCATGCTGTTTGTGAACCCAAGCAGCTCTTTTGAATGTGACCCAACTTAAAGTCCAACAGATTATTCGCACACCCAGCACCAGACCCATAGTTACGTTTTTGAAATAGTCAGTAAAGATGAAACTAAACAATTGTTTAATTCTCTTTCACAGTATTCTGTACTTTGTTGAGTGCTGAGCTGCAATAAATCCTGGGCATAACCTTCACAACAACAAAAATTTAAAAATAATTTTTATCACATAGTTTAGATTTTACCAGAAAATACTGTAGCACAATTATTTTAGTAAAAGAGATGCCTTAGTATGAGACCCAACAGAAATTGTAAAATTTGCCTTTCAACACTTTTGGATGAGAAAATATTAGTATCTAAGTTTGGGAGTAATAGTGGTCGAACAGTACTTTCAAAAAACACAGATCAATATCTAAAGAGCTAAAGAGTATCCCTGAAAGAATATTTAAATGGAGCTTTTCAGGGAAGAAGTCTTAAAAACATGATGCAAGCCCTAGCCCCTACAAATATTCAAATCATTATTCAGCAAAGTTTTCCATAGAATATCCTGAGTTAGAGGGTACTTACACAGAGTCCAACTCCTGGTCCCGCACAGGACCAAACCAAGTGTCACACCATGAGCCCTGAGAGCATTGTCCAAACACTTCCCAAACTCTGTCAGGGTTGATGATGTGACCACTTCCCTGGGTAGCCTGTTCCAGGGCTCAACCATCCTCTGGGTGAAGAACCTTTTCCTAATATCCAACCTAAACCTCCCCTGACACATTTCAAGCCATTTCCTCAGGTCCTGTCACTGATCATCACAGAGAAGAGATCAGTGCCTGCCCCTCCTCTTCCCCTCATGAGGAAGTTGTAACTGCAATGAGGTCTCCCCTCAGTCTCCTCTCCTCCAGGCTAAACAGACCAAGTGACCTCAATCACTCCTCTTACAGCTTCTCTTCAAGGCCCCTCCCGTTTCCATGGCCCTTCTTTGGCTTTATAGGCATCTTATATTGTGGCACCCAAAATTGTGCTGAAGAGCACTGACCCTAGAATGTAGCCCTAAAGACACCCACTAGCGACCAGTCACCAGCCTGATGCAACCCCATCTACTACAACCCTTTGTGCTTGACCTGTCAGCCAGCTGGTCAACCATTGCGTGATGTGTTTATCTAGCTGTATGCTAGTTACTTTTCTATAAAACAAATTCTCAGATATTCCTGTTTTGGTAGTTGCAAAGAAACAGAAATAAGACACCTTCACATTCTTTAGAAAATCTTAATGGGAAGATTTTCTCCATCTTTCTTAGGTTTATGAAAACTATAACCACACTTAGTTTGTTCTCCTTCCCTAGCAGGCCACAGCTTTTAACTTAAATTCTTCTGGAGACATTCAGGATGGAGACAAAGCTCTAAGCCTCTGAGCTAAAAACTGATCAGTGTTTGAGGAGGTGATTCAAGGCAGAGATGTTACTCATTCTTTTCTGCAGTTGCAGAGAAGTAGACAGTATTTTCCTCACAGACTGAGGCTTAGGGACCTTAACAGTGAGCTTAATATATACAGATTCCAATTGAAAAAAAGACCACAAGCTCTTCTCCTGAAAGGAAAAGCTTTTAGCAGAAACTTCACATTTAGACTCTTGGACTTCCTTGAATCTCCTCTTCTGTATTTTTTTTCCTCCTCTTCTCCATAGAGGAAAATTGAATTCTAAATAAGAAAATATTCTTCAATACCTGTTAGCTGATTTCGCAGTATTAATGCTAAACCCCACAATTTCATGCTAGGAAAAGACCAATACTGCTATAGCCTTGACCTCTTTTGACTTTGGACTAGCTCATATTAAAGGACAGTGTATTTTTAAGGAAGTATAGATACTCTGTATACATACAGAGTATTTTCTTTAAACTCCAGAACCTCTACTGATGATGCCACTGTGACATAGGCATGACAAAATCTGCAATTTAGATTACCTCAAATTCATTTTTGGAAAAAAAATGATAGTGTTACAACAACACACCTGGAATAATTCTTTTCTATATATGTAGACAGAAATATATCAAACTCTTCTAGACCAATTTTAAACATGTGGAAATGAAACACCTCGCTATGCTCCTAAGTATAACACCAGACTGAAGAAATACAAATATGAGACCAGATAAACAAATGAGCCTAATGAAAAAAAAACAAAAGTAGAAGATGCACACAGCAAATAAATAGCAAAGTTACTGAAAAAAATGGCTGAACTAGAGATAGACTCAGATTGTTTAATAAAGACAGGACAATCAAGATGACTAATACTGGATAAAGCTTCATCCCTCAGCTAGACAGCAAATTCACAATGAGATTCAGCCAACAGCACCATCATCCTGCCTCGTAGTCCAGGATCACTTATACTTAAGAACTCCATGATACATTTGTCAGAAGAGATCAGTGGAAGAATGTATCCATAATTTCCAAAATCTGTAAAACTCTTGAGCCAGATTAAAAAAAGAAAGATGTCTGGGTAAAGTGATGAGATTTTAGTTGAAAGTTGGCACCATATCTATGTGATTTTCTTTCCATGTCCATAAGTCACTATGATATAATATCATGAACACAGCAAACTCCTGCTGTGATAAATTTATGATTTAGCAACAACTGCAGGAGAAATGGAAAATGTAAGCAAAAGGATTTCTTCATAGAACCCTTCCTGCCCCCACTGCTCATTATGACAATTTTTTTTCCCCCTGCATTAGCAAAAAAGGTGAGTTAGTTAAGACAGCAGGTCCCAGGTTTTATGTCCAGGTGGTCACAATAGCTTACACAGCTATGCCTGGAAACAATTGTATGAGAGGAAGGATTCCTCCTCAACCTCCTGAGTCCCTGTGTAATGCAACTCAGACTTTGTTTCTTTCTAGAAGAATTTCTATAAACACTTTTTTTTTCCTTGGGTTTATAGCTGCTCTCACAGCTCCAACATTCTGACAGTATTCAATAGCTGCAGTGGAGCTCAGATGATTTGTGGTATGTCCCTGTTTTGTGGGAAGACAATGGACTAGCAACACTAGTGGAAGCAGGACTGGTATTTAGTTAAATACATAACTACACAGGTCAAGTGGGGCAAAGAGAATAAAATATTTTAATGTGTCAAAAATATTGATGTTATTGGGTGATGGTTTTGTGCTTCACAGTGATCTAATCAAAACTATTCACAATAAAAAAACCCAAAAAACAAGCAGTGGCTTCTACCTGAGTAGAAGTGTAGCTGAGTACACAGTGTAGCATAAGCATACACATCCCATATGCCTCATACAAAAATTTCTAAAACTATTTTAGAGGCCAGTTTTGAGGAGTTGTTGTTGTTCTCGTTGTTTTGCTTTGTATTTCCAGTACCTTCACTTACGACAAATATCCTGAGGCAAATCTCCTGAGGAAACAGTACTAACAGAACTATAGACATTCCATTAGTACCTCCAGTAATGATATACACTACTCTCTTTTCATGGCAATCTACTTCTGCAATGAATCTAGTGTGTTTTCATATGTTTATCTATAGAGTGACATCAGATCTGAAGATTCTATTTTTAAATTACATTCTCTTCCCAATGAGAATAGATTATCTCAGGCTATTTCACATTTTCAAATTATAACCATGATGCATGAGGAAGGCATTTTAAATTAAATCTTCTCAAATCAAACCAAATTAGCTTTTAAACAGCTAATAGATTCAACATTTTAAAATCTTAGATGACCAACACCCTCTTTTTTCTTAGCTAAATGCTGACACACACACACAAAAAAAAGGAAAGAAGCAGAAGGAAATTACTTATTTCCTAAAAAAGGTGTCTCCCAGTTATTTCACCAGTCCACCTGGTTTAGTCCTTACACCAGATATGCTTGTTCAGCTAAAAGGAAAGATGACATTGTATGAAAATCAGCCACGTGACAGTTAAGCCCTTAGAACTATTGTCAAATGACCTTTTTACACTTTTGACAATATATGAGGAAGTTCTGTCTTGTCACCACTTAGTCATCAATTTAAAACAAAAGAAAAAAAAACCCAACCAACCAACCAGAACAAAAACCTAGTTCCCAAAGATCAGATCAAGCGGAACTTAGCTGTCATGCAACTTAGAAACAGCATCATCTAGAAGATTTGTAATGCTAGGAGCTAGAGAAGAAAAAAAAAAAAAGGGAAAAAAAAAAAGAAAAAAAAAAAAAAAAGGGCAAAAAAAACAGGAAAAAAGAAAAAAAAGAGAGATAAAAACACACTAGATTGACATCTAGATCTTCCCTAAATTTTTGATTACAGATTGAGAGAAATACAGGCCTTATAAGGCACAGAAAGGGCTGAAAGAGATTCTGAGAGATCACTTGATCTCCCCTCTCTTCATCTTCCCAGGATAAAAGAGCAGCATTAAACAAAAGGTTTGTCCAGACTATCCTAAATCCCCTTCTATTATGCAGATTCCACAGCCTCCCTGAAGAATTTATTCCAGCACTTCAGCCTCTCTTATTATAAAGGTATTCCTAATACCTAACCCAAATTTCCCCTGCAGCAAACTCAAGCAAACTATTGCCCTGCTTTATCTACAGCAAACTTTAACAAAATATTATTCCTCTGTGGATCATTTCCCAACATACATGAAGACCACTGCCATCAATCTCCCTCAGGCTCATTTTGGCCAGACCAAAACCATCTGAACTTTTTCAGTCTAACAGGCCGTATTTTGGAGATCTCCATCTTTTTTGTTTTCCTTTTGATACCACTTACTTGGTCCTCATCTTTCTTCAAATACCCTGTCCAAAACCACACTATGCTGCAGCTGAGGTCTGATCAATGGTGGGAAGGCAGCAGAATTACTTAATATAGCTTTACATAAAATGCTTCTACCAGTTTTTTTCCTCTCCCAACAGTGCACTAAATGATACTTCATACCCAGAACCAATCTGCAGGCTAGGCCAAAGGGGCACACATCTCCCAAATCCCTTTCTGATCTGTTGATACAGATATCATCCCAGTAAAACAAATATGGAACATCCCTTGCATAACCTTAGCAGGACTGAACTCAACCCTTACTCTGCTCTGAGCACAGGAGTAAAATCTCCTGCATTCAAACCTCGCCCATCTAAAAATCATGCAGAATATGAGTCTTACTCTTTCTGTAACAGTCACAAGCACAAACAAGTCTGAAAACTACAAGGATTCAATAAATGCAAGGCACAGCTGTTGAGTAATTTGATTTTTGGCTTCAGTATACAATGCCTACCTTCAGGTAAGGCAGTGCATCTTTGCTGTTTCCAGAAACTTTGTTACCGTTCTCTAGTACACCTCACACCCGGTTCTCTTTTCACAAGCATTGGGAGAAATTAGACATGTCACTGAAATTAAAAATAAGATGATCCAGATTTCTTTCAACCAAGACCCAACACCTTCTCTAACGCTTAAAAGTGCACCCCCCAGTTCTGCGTGAGGCGAGGTGTATGTGTGCACATCCACCCAAACATTTTGAGCAAGATGACAGCATGGCAAGCTGTACTTGATTTAACATGTCTAGACAGTTAGGAACACATTATTGAAATATAATTACTTTAGCACTCCTTCTACATTTTTTATTTCTGTACTTCATATTTTTGTTGCATTTGTATGATGTTACATGTATTTCTTGAGTTAATACAGCTTAACCTTTGATATTTCATCACTTTTCAAGTTCTACTGTCTTGATGCAAACTAAAATGCTTCCAAAAAAGCAAAACACATTCCAGCTACCCAATATGACAGTAACTGAAGGGGGATGTGCACTGATATTTTTGTTGCCATTCTTATTGCCACTATTGCTATTACACACACTTCTCCATATACTTATTTCTGATTAGCCATGTCACCACATCTTCACATCATTTCCTCCTTCTCTCTTGCTTAGAAACTCCTACCACAATATTCTCCCTGCAGGCAGAACTGAGCTCTCAGACTTTCTGCTTCTATTGTGCTGTTGTTTCTCTACCCTCTTTTTAAGCCCTACTTGCTTCTTCAGCACACTTGACAAGCAGGAAAAGAAATCACACAGAAAATTTGATGCTTCCAGGACAAGGAAGAAGATAACTTAAAAAAAGATACCTGGAAAAGTCTTTTTCCTTCCTGATTATCACAGGGATAAAAGCTGTTCCTTGCTCCCTGTCACAGCATAGAACAGAGAGAATTTCACTGTCTTCCTCATCACCACCTCCACCACCCTCCAAAACATACTAAAATTTTAAGTAGCATATTCTAGGAGAGGCAAATAACCCACTCTTCAATTCTGTTAATCTCAGTTTAAAATAGAGATGAGCATGAATAGCATACTGTTTGAAGTAATTTACCATAGCAACACTTGTTTCATTCAAGTAGGTTTCCTTTTTTAATTTTGACAAATTCCAACAAGCTCTCTACCATCTGCAACACAGGTTTCTTGTGTTTTCTATGGATGGCTTCACTTATAAGTACCAAAGGAGCATATGCAGGCATGAGTGCTGAGATTGTTTAAAACGACCTAACTGTGTTTACATGCCACAAGCCCTTTGCTGATAAATTCTCTCACTGACATAGCCTTTTTAGAGAAAGTCAGAGGAATTCACAGAAATTACAATAATTTTTGTCCTGTGGAAGCCCATAATGTACTAATCAAGTATAGATTTGAAATCTGAGATCTGAGTCAGCAGGTTTTAAGAATCACCTTTTGTCTTCCTTATGTTTTTTACCACTACAAAGATTCTTTATATGCAATCCTCAGGCAATGAACATCCTATCTTAAACTACAGCCATTCTCCATGGCAATGACAAACCTAACTATCATTTCCCTTCACATAGCTGAGAATGATCCAGAAAAAGGTACCAACCCAAATAAATTAGAGACTGCAGTGTGGTTCAATGTCTGATAGAATGGCCTCAACTCATTTCAATAAACTTATTGGGCAATAATTCTTTCAATCTGTATTGCATTTATTTGGTTTAAAGATATTATATTTAAACTAGATCCACAAATTGTTATGATGCTAAAGAGATAAATTTTAGCCTCAGGTTATACCACTTATCAGTCCTAGGTCTCTTTTCCAAGGGATGAGAGAAGTTAATTGCATGCAGCAAGCAGCCTAACCAGCACACTGAACAGGTGTGTGCCCAGCCCACTCAAAAGTAAATAAATGCCAATGACCTAAGACTGTGTAGTTCAAACCCTTAGTTCAAGACTGCTTAGTTTAGGGCTCAGACACATTTCTTTGAAGAACTATGTGACTTCACTACAGCTGGGTTCCAGACACCACTATTACTGCTATAGCAGTCCTTGGGGAGCTTAACCCTGCAGGAGTTTAGCAGACTGTACTTCCAAGGATAGGCAGGCAGTCAAGTGCTTCAGCTGCAATTTCAAACAGGAGTTGCGCAAAATATTAGCACCCAGATGGCCTGTCTTTTTCAGAGTTGAAGCACTTGTCCTGAAACAGAACTTCAAGCTCTTCAAGTGTCTTGTGCTTGAGTCCACATCTGTACTTCAGTTTTGGGGCTGGATACTACTCCAGCTGTAAGCAATCCAGCACAGCATTCAGGTGAACAAGCCTTTTTAAGCTTCCATTCAAATTATCCAGCTTCTTAGGTACCTAAGCATATCTGGACCTCTTTCACTTGAGGGATAAGGTAAATTATCCCAATGGGGCCCAAGAGCCACATTTAGACACAAACATACATCTAAGGCACAGAGTTATTCTACACAATCCTCATCTTGGCTGTAGTGAAGCAGCAGTAACTTCACAGCCCACCACAAGCAATTTTCCATTGACGGAAGCTGCTGCAATGCACACTCTGATAATGAAGTCAACTCTTTACACACAAACTTATAACCATACAGGAGCTTTAGTATTACCAGCTAAATACAATGCCACTGCCCACTTTACCAACAGGACTTTTTCACTCTTTTCACAAGAAGGTCTGAATTCAGTCTTTATACATTGGGAATCTTTATACACTGAGACTCATTCCCACCTGAAATTATGTACTTATCTGAAATTATGCTTTTTGCCTAAGGTTATTATTTAGGCTTCTTTCACAATAATAATACAAATAATAGACAATAGTATTACAAGTCTTCAGTCAGAAGAGCATTACTTCTCAAGAAAATAAATTCTTGAGATAGAGTTTCTCCCTCCCAACATATGCAACTTCCTCAAATGAGAAAAAAGTCTAAACTGCAAGAGTCAATGTTTATAATTTCTGGGAAGAATAGGGAATAAAAATTAGATTACTATTACCTTACTAAAGTAGACCCACTTGACATTTAATTTCCCAAATGGAAACAACCAAAAAGCACTAAGGAAGTCAACAAACTGTAAACAGTGACAAAGGACAGGACATCATGGAATTAAGTTATAAATGAATACAGCCGCCTCTGCATGCTGAATCACCATTAAAAATCTTCTCTCTCAGCAGTACATGAAGCCAAGATCTTTTTTTTCTTCTAATTTTCTGAAGAGGGGAAAAAATGACAACAGACATGAGGATGTCACTGATTCTGAAATCTCAGTTTCACAGGTTATGAACCTTCTTGCAGTAATTTTTTTTGTCAACATGTGTTCATTCCTTCTGGCATAGGCAATGGCACTGACAGAAGAGCACTTCCACATCTCCTATGAAGAAAACCAGACTCAGCTACTTGCAAGAATCAGAACCAATTCTTGGTATCAAAGACTTGTATCACAGCAACTCTGGAGTTAGCCAAGCTAAGGGACTTTTAATGTTTGATTGTGTGGGTTCAATAGGTCTCTATATCCACCTAAATTAACATTTTTAAACATCATAGAGGCTTTTCCCTACAGAATTTTCTGGAAAGCCTCTTCTTTTCTTCTTGAGAAATTTTTGGTTTTGAAGCCAATACTCTTTCATCGCAGAAGTTGAGATGCATTTATCTCAGTCTGTGTTTTCCCCCAGCAATTACACGCTTTGAACTGATTTTAATTCCATTTGCCAGATCACCAATCTGTTTTTCCAACATTCTTCCTCATTCTGCTGTATATCAGTCTCTGTCCCCGTATTTTAAAGCATGGAGATGATAATTCATTTTTGGGTGAATGCAACATTTAAAATAGTTTCTATAAAAGCACCAGCAGCCTTTGTCTGTCAGGCAGATATTTATTTTCTGGTGAGCTCAGTGCCATAAAAGCTTTTCAGAGTCCAAAGAGAAAAATACAGTACGTTTTGGGGGGTGCTGATTTTCTGGCCTCCTCAACTGCGAGCCCTTTATGGATACACAAATAATCACGAAGATAGCTTAGCAAGGGTATTGTTAGACTGCCTACAGCAACAGTATATTGAGTGAAATAGTTTGTATTCATACAGAGCTATTCTGTCTCCAAGATTTTCAAAGAACTCCATAGTCTTTTATAATTGCTAAATAAACTGCATTCATGTGTTGGTTACTTTTTCAGAGTTTGTCACTCGATTTTTTGAGGCAAAAGCAAAGTAAATGTGCTGCTTGGTTTGGTAGAGTTAGCTGCATTAATGTGAATCTAGATAACCCACTTAATTTAGCCTGTTGCTTCCAAGTCTTGCTAGAATCAAAAGTAAACTTTAAATGGCTGTTATGAATCACCATGCTATTCAAGAGCAGGAAGAATAATGCTCTTAAATGGGAGAAAGGAAAAGGCTGTTTCACACTAAAATTGTTCTTCAAAAAAGCCCCAGTGCTGTTTGACCCTGATGCTGACAGCACCAAAATTTTTTCTTAAACTTTTTAGAATGTCCCTGAAAAATCCCTTCTGCCTCTTGAATGGGAGCACAGGCTTTGTACACACATGCATTTCAGAACACAAAACAAAAAAAGTCCCCAACATTTATACACTCACTCCATTCCCTTGCATTTGATTATGTACAATTTTTGCAGCAACACATGAATGGCAGTTGCCATGAGTGACTGAAACAAGTTTGACTCTACATTCCCTCCAAATAGACTATATTGTAATTTTTCAGTTATTTCTTACTGTTAATCTTCTAACTGTTCCTTCTGTTCTCACCCACCTCATTCTGCTGGCTACACCTTGTTCAGAGTGTAGCCTTAACATCCTCCCTTATCTCCAAATTTCCCAAAACTTCTAGCTGGGAATGTTACCACTGTTTAATATCCATAAATACATTGATAGGCAGAAGTTACAAGGATTACAATGCAATGATCTGCAGACAGTGAGAGAATTATTTTGCTGTTCATGAAGGGCAGTTCCACAAAGAAATGCCAACAATGGTGGAAAGAGTATCTGACCCAGTGAAGACCTGAGAGAGATTTTCCTCTGAAGTTCCTCTTGGGTAGAATGTCAAATCATACAGATGCATTTATATGGAACACATGTCATATCTCTGTGTGCACTTTTTTAAGCAGTAAAACATTTATGCCTTTTAAAGCTGTTTACCCATACTTCCTGGTGGGGAAATACTACTATTATGAAGTAAGTGTCAGTGAAGTAAGAACGGTGCAATTCCACAAAGATAGTTTAACTGGAGTGTCAAAGTGACACCTGGGTTTTGCTCAAATCAACCTACGAAATCATCAGTGAAGCCAGCATGTGTAATTATGTATAAGCTTACAGAAGAGCCTCACTAAGTTACCAGTGTATTGTGCTGCCAATACAGGAAAGCTATTGTTATGCCAAATTTGTAACAGTATTCTGCACATCACAACTCTAAGTGCTGGGACATTTTCTACCACATTAAGCTTATTTCATGTGCATAAACTTAAGTAAAATACGATGCAATACAATGTATCCACAGTTAGAGGAGTTACACGACTTTCATACTGTTTTGGCTTCATCTTTACACAAGAATTTAAGAGCTGCCCACAGAACCATGTGTAGATCCTAACAGTCCAAAAGCCATGCAGGCATATTTGCCCAACTTCTAGCTACAACACACACAACTAAGGCATAGTAGGGTGTTGCAAGCCCAATTTCACTGAACCTTATGTAACCTGAACTACTTAAATTCAAGACATGTGTTCATTTACTACCTAAAATAGAGGTAAGTTCTCCTTAATGAATTTGATAAAGAATTTTGGTGAAGATCAAAAAACCCCCATCAACCTAAAAGAAAGAAGTTTTCCATAATACTTAATTTTATCAGCTTAACATGTAACTTCAATTGCAAAATTCACATACTTCTCATATCGTCTCCCAGAATACAGAGATTAGTCTCATTTTCTTTCTTATCCTCCCTTCTTCCTTCTTGGGATAACTTCATTATACAAACACACGCCATATTTACTTCACATAATATGATTCCAGTTGTAGGTAAAGTGCTCTTGAGTTTTTCTTCTGCTTTCATTGCATTCTGTGGTCACCTCAGACATTAATTAATACATTTTCCCAGTGTGCCTTTTAAACAGGGAAGTGGTGGCATCATCATTGTACTTATGGGGAACTGCAGCCTGGTGAGAGGGTGTACAAAATTCTCCTACACATGCAGGCAACACCAGACAACTAATTTCAGAAACAGAAATTTCACTATTTTCAGCTCAATGCACAATGCCACTAAATCCTCAAACCACTACACCCTAAACCCACTAGCCCTAAACCATCTCAGGCTGGAAAATGAAGTGTGTATTTAAATGCATTTTCTAAAGAACTATATAGCACCAGAAGGGGATAGAGTGAAACTGAGCAGTTCCTAGACTCTCACTACTGTAATAAGCAGATCTCACAATAACTGTGTCAAAAGGAATTCCAGAAAGACTATGCTCAGTTTAGAATTTGCTTCTTATCATATACATTTTGGATCAAGAGAAACAGCACAGAATTCCTTTAACTAATTTTCTTCAGCATTGCATTTATAAAGCCAGGGAGATAAGCACTCATATTTAGAGGATTCATGCTCAGATGACTAGTGGTTACTATTGAACAGTGCCATTAAGAGTGTAGTGGGAAATGTCTGAGGTAGATGTACCTGAATTACTAAAAAGATCTTCCTACTGTTTTAGAGATTACCAGGCTCCAAATAGAATTGTATAGTTGAAATTTCTATGCTGCTGCCATTGATACTATTAGAGAATTTTTAACTCTGAGGTTCCAAATATTTAAGCAGCTCGTAGGTCAAGTGTGACAGTATGTAGTTTTAAGCAAGCAATGCATCCCTTAGGAATTACTCAGAGTTCATGGTGAGCTTATATAAGACATATATTGGCTTGTAAGAGTCATATTTGGCTGCCCTCACCTACACATTAAGGTATTTTTGATGTTTACATTACAAATGTTGAGATTCACATCATGTCATTATTTTCAGTTTTTATTTGCTGATCATATCAACTCCACTGCAAGCTTATTTTTATCACTATATATTCAGTCCTCCTACTGGTGCAAAACCATATTTATAATTTGTCTGCAGCTGTCCAGCTATCCAACATGAGCTATTTCCATTTGCTTGACAAGGCTCTGAATTTCCAAAGCCTTTTCCTTAAGTATTTGCTAATACAACACAAAGATAACTGAAGACTAATTTGCAGTAGCTTAAATATAACAGCATATTGATTAAATAGAATCAGAGAGATGTTTTACAGTGCAATATCTTTAACAGATGATTTAGAAGCATGCAAAGTAGCATTTCAGCTCTAAAAACAAGCACATTAAAGGTACACACCACCGTAATTAGGGGTCCAGATTTTTCTCTCCTGTACAGAATGTGGTATGAGTCCTTTGGGAAAAAGCAATATACAGCCATAAAAATTAAACTGTATTACAATGCAAGGCTTAAGGAGATAGAATTATGGCATAAAACTGTGGCCATTCTGAAAATTTGAATGAGTCAGTGAACCCAAAACAATGTCTAAGACCTTTAACATTGTTTTCAGGGTGGGGTTTTTCTTTGTTTTGTTTTTAAAAAAACAAGACTTCTTAAAAATCACTCTGAACAATTTTAACTGCCTCAGCTATTAGGCACAATAAATGAGAATCACAAATTTCGCACTAAGAAATTACAATTTTTATGCAAGCTTTACGACTCCTTACACTATCTAATCTTGGGAGATGGCTTGTATCCCACAGGACAAAAGTTCAAAACACTTGATACTTTAAGTGGCTACTGGCAGGTAACTCAATTTCACATCCCAGGGCGACTTTAAATGCTATTATTGCAACCCCAATGGCTTACTAAATTTTCAAGCTCTGTTGATGTGATATATAACCTTACAGTAGTATTCAGCTTAAAAGCCAAAAAAGAATAGACTATTTGCTGTCTTTAATAAGAGTACTATACTGCATGTTGTGGACATTATCAGAGAAGTGAAACTGCTTACAAATACGCCAGAGTAAACATTCCAGAAGGAACCTTAATTTTAATTGAAAAATGTTTAATATGACTTAACTTAATGCTTTTTATGCCAGTATCTCCAAAAGCTCATCTGACAACACTGTGATGGGGCATTTAAACATGACTGACTTTCTATAAACCAGAAGATGCTCAGAAGTACCTGGTCAGGTTTGGCAGTTTTCTTCCCAGTGTACCAGTCCCGCACATCTCATTTGTTTCTGCCAGGACAGACCTGTCTCTAAAGGTAACAAAAGACTGACACATTTTCCAGTTTCAAGACTACCCATTTCATGTCACTGGATTGAAACAATCTACATCTATACAAATCCAGAAAAATCAAAACCAATTCCAGCCACAGCTAGAGAAATAAGTTTATTCTATGGAGTACATTTTTCACAGTTGCCAATCTCTGGCACGGTGTTAATACTTTGAAGTTAAATGCATAGATATGCTCATAAAAACCCAACAGAATGAATAGTTTTGCACTCCATGTTAGTTGATAACTATGAACTCTCGGGCAATGCTAACAAGTATTGCCTGGCTACTATTTCTTCTCATCTGTAAAAAAAAAATTATTTAATATTAGCATAAAACAAAAGTTGTGAAGCATTCAGTACTAACTTTCTGGCTTCTGCTTTTTAATAAAATTATTACATTTTCCCCCTCTTCCTTTTCAAGTATCTCCACATGGCCATTACCAATTCCTTTGCTCAATGAAGTAAGAGGCTCTCCCATTAAATAAGATTATACACTTAAGAGCAATAACAAAATACCATGAGATCATCAGCCACTCTCATAAATTAACTAGACAATGAATGTCAACCTTGCCATAAGCATGAACTAATTCACAAAGTCCATCTCTGTTCAAGAAAGGACTAGGAACTGTATATTCGTGCTTATCACAGAACATCTGACATGAAGTTTCACATCCTAATCTTATCTCACTGTAGTTAATTCAAACATCCCTAACATTAAAATACTGACAGTTGAAATTTAGCACTCAATTCTTATGAAAACAAGTAGTCTTCTAAGCCTTCAAGTTCATTCCAGCACCTCCAGAAACCAGAAACCCCAAACAGATATGGTTGGCAAAGTTGTAGGTCTCCTGTTTAAGCTAGGATACATAATCCTAGACTCTAACAACATACAGCTCTGTACTAGCAGATATCTAAACTGCTTCATCAGAAGTTGCTATCACCAACTCCCACCTCACAGATGTAGAAAACAGACAAAACAGGTAATGGGACTGTTTTTTAGGGTGCCGGAGAGCTCAGAATCAGAAATTTTGACACCGTCCAAATAGCCTGCATTTTACCTCTGAGTCAACACTTAAGTCATGGCTGACCTTATCAGGCCATAAAAACTCTTTTTACTACTTGTTCTCCGGCATTTTAGGAATCATAAGCTTTTAATGCACTGGTCACTAAGGGGCTTCTTAGAATTTGATAAAAAACACTCATGCCTTGAGCTCCTGGTTTTCCTTCTCCTAGTCATATCCCTCAGAGCACTGTAATTAACAGTGGAGCTCAAATAAGCTAAAAAGGGCTAGAAGCA
The DNA here is from genome assembly GCA_013397815.1 of Aleadryas rufinucha. Classification (NCBI taxonomy): domain Eukaryota; kingdom Metazoa; phylum Chordata; class Aves; order Passeriformes; genus Aleadryas; species Aleadryas rufinucha. Next base: position 319,525 of record VZTH01005161.1, read on the forward strand.
CTGGCTCCTTTGTCTTACAGCTGCATAGAGTCATCCATCTTATGCTACCAACCTCATTAGAAAAAAACAACTCACAGAATCCATCCATTTAGTGGCAGCTTGATACTTGTAAGTAACACTGAGTGTATTGAATGTAGAATGACTCAAACAGCCTGAAAAATGGGGGCAAAAGCAAAGATTTTTTTTGGCCATAATCCAACCTGGAACAGTCACTCCAAATACTGGAGAACTATACAACCTGGAATTTGTATACTCTTTGACTAGTAAGAGTCAGAAGAGAGGGACACAATCCAATCCCATTGGCCATTAATATTTTATTTGAAGGAAAATGATGGCTGACTGGAAAAAAAAGCAGTAGTATCTTATTTACAAAAGAGACTACTGGTTGATGTTGACAACATGATTAAAAAAAGTAAATCTTTCTGGAACTTTTAAGAAAGGGAGATAGTGCTTTGCAAGAAGTATACTTTACCACTTTAAAAATGTTAATTGAAAGACCTCCAGCTGCCCACTGTTCTTCCCATTAGAGCCAACAGTATCATTTACCATCCATGAACTTACACTTGAGGAAAAGGAAGCAGGGAGTTGTATTTAAGTATAAATGGACAGACCATAAAGATGTGCAATGCAGAAATGCAAAGATACACAAAGGAATTCTATTTAAAGATTTAGATGGAAAGGCTCTTCCCTAAAACCTCAGCAGAACGTAATTCTTTGTGCTACAGCAAAGGAAGTCTGACAGGAGACTGCAAGTACCTTAAGGTCTCAAGGTTAATCAGTCCATTATTCAACTGCAGGACTTTTCTCCAAATCAAGCCAGCAGACGTTCTGTAATACCTAACCCATAATTCATCAAGCTCTTCATCTCCTAAGCCAAAACTTGTCCTCACGCTCTGCACACAATGGGGCATGAGCCAAGGCCACAAGCTGGGCACCTACACAATCTTTTTTTAATAAATATGAAGCAGAAACTCTCAGGCAGCCTCCATACTGTGCAGAAGTTCATAAACACGTAATAAATTAAATTTAGAGAAAAATAGTCACCAATGAGACCACAATCTTGAACTCCAGCTTTCCAAAAAGGGTATCCATCATACTGACACTGACTACACTCACAGTTGTGCCCATTCTAGCAAAGCATTCACAAAGCACCTTTTTCTGAAGAAAAAACCATTACCTAGAAATAGCATGATGAATTTTCAACAGTGAATCAGGTTAAATTACTTTTTCATCCAGGAAATCTGTTTTGCTTCTCCACAAAATGCAGAATATTGGAGCATTTGCTAACCTAAGAATTCTCATATATAGTTATTTTAACCTTTCTCTGTCTTCAAGTGTTACTGAAGGAAATTTCAAGATCTTAAAAAACAGGGAGTAGGGACTTTGTGAGGGGAGAGAAGGGAATATGCTTTTTGTAGTTGTACTCACATCGCAAAGGTGATGCAGGTTGGTCCTGGCCCAGTCTCAGTGGTAATGAGCCCTCAGTGGACTGCTCTCCTGAAATCACTTTTTTTACTGGATAATATTTGGGCTTAATCACATATTCCTGTGTTTGGCCATGATGAAGATTCATCATTAGTGTCTGAGATGAAAGGGGTATCATCCTGTTTTGGAAAGAGATAGAAAAGAGAGAATAATGTAAGAATTAATAAATTAGACTTAGAAACTACTTGTAAAAAGATTGAAGACAAATTCAACTGTACTCCAATTTCTCAAAATACATTTTGGGAAACCTACTACTTTACAAGTAAGCACCTGATTTTCCATGCATTTAGCACCCTCATTGTCTTGTCAGCTCAACAAACTCCTGACAAAGACAGACTACAGGGATTATACAACTTTCCTTTTGACATGGCAAGAGAAATATCATGGACAGCTCAGAAAACAGGAAGGAACAGGGAAAAGCCCTGATCAAAATCACGAGTTGAAGCTCAAATTTCTTAACACACAGAGCTTTCCAGACTGGTCAGAGAAGCAGTGATGCATTCAAACCTTATTCCGTTTCTTACAACTGTCATTTCATACAAGGTATATTATCTACAACCAAAACTCAGATGACTTTCCCCCTCTGTTCCCAGAAACCATTTCCTTCTTCACCATATCCCTCTAGCCACAGAGCAAAGCACTGCTCCTCCTCCCCTTTTTCAGTCTGTTTTCCACCTCATTAGAAGGTTTGTGTCCCAGAGTCACATTATTTTGCCCATCCACTTTCTCTTTGCCTGCACTATTGAACATCTCTGACAAATGTCCTGTAACCACAGGGCTTCCCTTAACAGCAAAACTATTTCCCCTCCTATTAAACAAGAAGATTCCTTCAAGCTCACAGATTCCCTCACTGTTAGCTCTTCCTCATATGGTTGAATTCCACTCTATGACCTCAGCTTCTCACTGCACAAGGCCTTGCCAAGTTTCAGTAACAATTCTCTTCTCTCCCTGTCAAAAAGCTCATGTTTATTTAGTGACCATCAGCAGTAGGAATCATTTCTTCACTAACAAACTGGCCTTCACTCTTCCAGCAATAAATAAGGCAGCAGACTGGGCAGCTCTTAGCTACACGCAATGAAACTGCAAGCTGCTCTGGGGCCCTGAGGCTGGAGAATCCCACCGCATAGCAAGTAATAGCACACTTTCAAGTAACAAACCTACTAACAACATGCCTTCAAGCAGTCATAACTAGTGCAGATTAGACTGTAAAGACACACATTCCATGGAGAGTAGTATCAATTACTAACCTAATAGCAGTGGCTATCAGGACTACATTGTCCTTTGCTCAGATGAAGGCATATAGAGTGGGATGCTGTAAGCCTTTCACTTTATTCTCAGCTGAAGGTCTGTAACTGGTTCAGTCTTCAAAAACGGAAAAATGGGAAAAAAAGTTATGGGATTTGTAACAACCATCCCTTGGAGCTGCAGTTCTGCAGGGTAAATAACTGTCCTCTGAGAATAAGTCATGAACCCTATATTATAAGGGACAGCTGAGCAGCACTTCCCCACAGTGGTGAGACTGAAGAGTTTCAGCTAAGAACTTAGATGACTACTGCATTGTTTTCCGACATGTGGAGCCTGAGCCAGCCCCTATCTCCAAAGCAATGCCTAACTCCTTGGTCATGTTATTCAAGATGCTTAGTAACTGCTGTAGCCAATGGATTTGTGGTTAGAACAAACAATGGGGTTTTGTCCCACACAGATGCTCTTTTTCTCAAACTGATCCAAGTTAACAAGAGAATTCATTAATAGTGACATTCTAAGCCTCCTATGTAGAACAGAAACATAACTGCTCAGGCTGTCTCCAACTCAATTTTTCTAATACAGTACTTACACAGTCTCATTACATTCAGTAAAAGTCCTTTTGCCAGACTAAGAGAGAACATAGTATTTTCTATGTTGTCTTTAGGGTTCCTACCAGAAGATCAAAAGAGAGGCTTCCTTGGCAATGGAGGTCAGGCTCCGAATTCAACACAGTCTGATAAAAAGTATTGCCAGGAAACCCTCAGCCTGAGACAAAGCTGAAGTTGTTGCCTTCAGGACTGCTTACATACGAATTTCATTTCTTTGAGGAGTCACTGCAATCACTCCTGCACAATCTGTTTTTTCTAACAGACCTCATTTGATGCCTATCCATAAGGATATCCACTTCCAGTTTTGGACATAACAGAGTGTCTATACTGAATGTATAGGCAGGACTTGACAACAGACCAAAATACTAGATACAAATGCTGCCATTTAAGTGGCTGAGTGTTTTCTGTTAAGGTCGTAACAAGTTGTAAAGCATTACAGAATCCCAGAATGGTTAAGATTGTAAGGGACCACTGGTGGAGTCAACCTCTCTGCTCAAGCAGCGTCTTCATAATGATCTCTGATTAGCAGTCACCTAATTATCTTTGTTGCTCTCTGCTCAAACCCACTCCTGGAGCTCCATGTCTCTCTTGTCCTGAGGAGCCCAGAACTGGACACAGCACTCCAGATGTGCCTCACCAGGGCTGAGTAAAGGGGCAGGATCACCTCCCTTGACCTGCTGGCAATGCTCTTCCTAATGCACCCCAGGATACCGTTGGCCTTCTTGGCGACCAGGACACACTGCTGGCTCATGGATGCCTTGTTGTCCACCAGGACCCCCAGGTCCGTCTCCACAGAGCTGCTTTCCAGCAGGTCAGCGCCCAGCCTGTGCTGGTGCAGGACCCCGCATTTGCCTTTGTTGAACTTCAGACAGTTCTTCTCTGCCCATCCTCCAACCTCTCAGGATCCTTCTGCACAGCACTCTGGGGTATCAGCTGCTCCTCCCAACTTTGTGTCATCAGTGAACTTGCTGAGGAGGCATCTGCCCCTTCATCCAAGTCACTGATGCATGAATGAACAATATGGGACCTGGTCAAATCTTCTGCCATTCAGCCAGTTCTCAGACCACCTCACTGTCCACTCCTCCAGTCTGCATGTCCCAAAGTTTGCCTACGAGGATGTTGTGAGAGACAATGTCGAAGGGCACAGTGAAACCCAGGTAGAAAATATTCACTCCTCTCCCCTCATCCATCCAGGTACTTTTGTCACTTTAGAAGACAATTGGGTTGGTTGAGCATGATTTACCTTTAGTGAATCCATGCTGACTACTCCTGGTCACTTTCTGGTCTTCCATGTACTTAAACATGGCCTCCAGAGCAAGGCACTCCATTACCTTTCCAGAAATTGAGGTGAGGCAGTAGTTGCCTGGGTACTCCTTCTTCCCTTTTTGAAGACTGGGGTGACATTTTGCTTTCCTCTAGTCCTCAAGCACCTCTTCTGACTGCCATGACCTTTCTAAGATGGCCATGAGTGGCCTAGCTATGATGTCTGCCATTTCTCTCAGCCCTCATGGATGCATCCCATCATGGCCCACGGACTTGTAGATACCAAGTTTGCTTAGGTGATCTCTAACACAATCCTCCTTGACAAAGAGAAAATCTTCCTTCCACCATTCCTTTTCCCTGGTCTCCTAGGTCAGAGATTCCTAAGGGCTGGTCTTGTCAGTGAAGACTGATGGACAGAAAGCATTCAGTAATTCTGCCTTCTTCATTGCATATTCTCTGTTAATAGAGTCCCCACTCCATTTAATAACAGGCCCACATTTTCCTTCATTTTCCATTTGTTATTGATGTATTTGCTTGCTGTACTTGATATCCTTGGCCAGGTTTTTAACTCTAGATGGGCCTCAGCCTTCCTTGCTGCATTTCTGCATAATCTGACATCATCTCTGTTTATGTTTTAAGTGTTCTGTCCCTGCTTCCTTCTCCTGTGTATCTCTCACTTGCACTTGAGAATTGACAGGAGTTCTGTGTTAATCCACGCAGGTCTCTTGCCCACTTTGGTCAATTGCTTGCTCATCAGGATGTGTCATTTTTGAGCCTGAAAAAAGTCATCCTCAAATATTAACCAGCTGTCCTGGATCCATCTTCCCTGAAGGCACATCCCAATGATACTCATCCAAGAAAGTCCTTAAGCAGGCTAAAGTTAGCTCTGGAAGTCCAGGGCTGCAATCTCAATTGCTGCCCCTCTTCATTCATAAAAAATACTGAACTCCACAATCTCATGGTCACTGTAGCCAAGGCTGTCCCAACCTGCACATGTTCAACATGGCCTTCCTTGTTTATTAGTATTAGGTCCTTTCACTTTTATTATTACCTTTTATATTTCCACACATACAGCCACACTGAAGGCCAACTGTCAGCCTACAAAAAAGTCCATTGTAACACTTGAAATTATAATAAAAATTTTAAAATGTATTTAAAAAAATCCAACAACACACCATGCCACACCAAAAATATGAATGCCATATGTTGGAGGCTGAAAGCTTAACCACCAGAATTTACAAAAGTTGCCTCTTCCTTCTCAGGTATTAGATTTCTCTTCCTTAATTCAGTTTGCATTAAATATTAACATTAATGAATTACTGCTAAAACAGCTTTGTTTTCCAAGAGTGACTTACTCAATACTACACAGAACAGCTGTAAACTTTAGCAATCCAGTTCTTTAAAAGGAAGTACCTCCATGTGATGTGCAAACTGATAATTTTTGTTGCAATGCAGACTAAATCACCTAGTCTACATGACCAAGGTATATGCTTACAATAATCACATGAAATCAAAGTTGACTTGTCTAGACCCTTTTTTCTTACATACTTATGCTCAGCTTTGATGATCTTGGTGTATAACTGACATTAACTTAGTAAACTCAACAAAAACTCTCCATTGCTGAAGTGTACACCAGGTAGATAAACAAACGTCTAACTGCACCTTCAACAAACAAACAATATGATAAATACTAATAAGGTTACAAGAGCACTTCAGAGGAAGAAGAAACATTTTCAGCTAACTATCATGCAAAAGAAAGCTCTCTTGCTTGATAAACCAAAGAAAGAATGTGATGTATCAGAGTAAATCTGGCAAGCAGAAATGAGATCGACAACATTTGGCATGAAAAGTACTCTCTAGACTAAACTAAGACAAATCTCACTCAGGTTGCTTTGTTTATTTTATTTACTGTAAGTCTGATGCTCCCATGCCTGGCTCCAAGCCAGCAACACTTGAGAAAATATGTATTGTTAACACTGTTGCTTCATGCAAGTGTACAAATTAATTCCTTCTTCATTACCTCCTCCCAAAGTCACAATGAAAAATCAAAAGGAGAAGAAAACCAGTATTTTCTAAAACTATGAGATAGTAAAGAAAATATGCAGACCAGTTCAAAAGGCATTAAAATAGAACTAACCCCTACTCCCCCTCGTAAATTGTTAAAATTCAGTTGCTAGTTCAGCCTGACCTTTGCCAGCTGTTTTCTCCTTCCACTGCTTTTCTGATATATACATATAGATAGATAGATGTGGTTTGTTTTGTTTTTTTTTAAAAAGATACATGGAAAAGTTTAACTTCCTCCCAGCTGATGATGAACAGCTGGGATCTTTCCAAAGGCCTTTACATGATCATACCCATCATTTATCAAGGATGGCCTATTTCACAAGGTCCTACCAGAAACAAGAAATGAAAGAGAGAAGCATTCACCTTTTCTGTATTTTCACCATTGCAAAAGTTCTGCACAAAATTGATTTTATGTACAAATATGTATTTTTAATGCATATTTCAAAGTCCTGTCCCTGAAATACAGTGAAAACACTGCAAAACAAGCAGAGACCTGCCTGTCCTACAATAACAACCCTACAAGGTTGCATTAATATCTTCATTATATAACTGCCTTGATTTATATCTTTGTGCTACATTTATCCCAAGGCAAATTTTGCAAAGACAGTAGCTTGGATATGACTAATTAGTTTTCAAATAATACCATCAAGTTATTAATTCCTACTTCTTTTACCACCTTAAAGAGTTAGAATGTTATTTACAATAGAGAAAAGATCTTATTTGATCATCGTCAAGTTTATTTGGTTTGTAAATAAGGTGATACAACACATACAAATCTTAATAAAGAGATATTTAACCTACACCAAGATAAAAAAGTAAAAGGAATTCAAAGTTGTTTATAAAGGTTCACACAGAAATGTGAAACATTAACTTTTTTCCACAAGTACCAGTGTTGCCCATCTTACATATAATTTCTGTGGTAACAGCCTTGTCCAAGACATTTTCAGGGATTGTCTAACTCTTAAGTGTTTGCTAAAAAGACAGCCCTGTATTTGCAGACTCAGCTGAATTCTTCATTGGTTGGAACCCATTTGCCAACATAACCTGCTGTAAGAGCTGAACTAGAACTCTGTGAAACAAAACTGTCTGAAAACAGCACAACTATGACTCCATTGATACATTTCATCTTTCACATACAGCACAAACTGAAATGTGTAGACTACAAACATTCTTCCAGATTTGTAAAGAAATACACTGAGTTTTCCAGAATCACAAGCAATGATTCGTTTTCTAGATGTCAAAAAGCAGAAAGAACTCTTAAGGCAAAAGAAATGTATCTGTTGGTTAAATATTCTGATACAGAGCAACAATACAGATGCTCAGTCACAAAACCTGAAGGAAGCTACAGTTCTTGCAAGTTATGCAACAGCAGGCAAGCATTCCTCATGTAATACAGCATTCAAAGGTTAAATTTGAAGACTATTCCTTTCATACAATATTTAAATTATAAATAGTAATTCTATCAGTGAAAAAAGGAAAGCTTGCCTACTACATCTTTTCATTAATATAAGTACAGAAAGTCTGTCCCACCCCACTCCCAAAGTGCCTTCAAGATACAAGTTATGCAATTTTTAAAAAGTCTTCTTATAATATTGTCTTAAGTATCCTTCAAGTATCCTAAACCACCATTAAAGAAACAGTATGCATGAAAGATAGAAAAATCTGAGACAATGATGAACACAAACCAGCTGAATCTAAGTCTCACAGTAACAACAATTCACAAGCTTCCCTTTTCACCATGCACCACATGAACAACTAGGAGTTACAAATTATTTGTTACCTCATGCATACTTTCACTAACACGTAACCAATGAAGCTTTTCACAAATCCGGATTAACTAATTTGACATTTGGGTTATTTCATATAGATTTCCAGCCACACATACATCTTCAACTTTCCAGACACCTCTTACCAGTAAAGTTCAAGGAGGCAAAAAAAGAAAAATCTCCACAACAGAAAACCTATGCATGTTGCTGACTTGGTCTTGTTCCTCTACTTTTATTGGTTAACTCTTTGTTTTGGGGTTCTTTGTTGTTGTTTTCCAGGATGCTACATTGATAATACTACAGTCAGGTAACATATTTCATCAGTATCAAGCTCAGCTTTTAAAAGAGTGGCTGCTTATGACACCAACACTTACATAAGAAATTGACCTTCAAGCATCCACTACATTGCAGCACTAAGTCAAGATGAAATTCACTAGTTAGTAGCAGATTTACTTAAACCAGAGCACTGTGTCAGTTCAATACATTGTCTTCAGTAAATTCATGTATGTTTTTCCCTTTCCTGTTTTACATTACATTTTTTACAGAAAAATTGCTTTTGTTTCCCATAGTACTAGTGGCATGTTACACTGACACTGCGTAATAAAAAAAAAAAATCACTCAGATAAAGACATATTAACTAGTGATAATTTCTAATCTGTTGACCCATGAGACAGACTTTGGTATTAGAAAAGCATGCTGAAATGACAACTAAAAATGGAAATAAACTCCCACAATGGATGTTATACGATAAAGGCAAGCGAGCACAGCTGCTGCGAAGCAAAACCATGCATTACTAATCTACTCAAATTCTTGAGCATGTTAAACAAAACAGGAGACAAAGAGCCCAGTAGGTTGATGTAATTTATTTGAAACTTGAAAAAAACTTTGAAGATTTGTATTACAAGAGACTACAAAGAAATCTTAAATTATAAAACAGTGTTGCAAACTCAAAATGGGCAACATATGTGGAACATAACCGATTCATTTTCTTGAATATATATTAATTATAATATATCCTTTTGAAGTCTACTAACATATCCATGGTTTGATAACACCTCACTTCAGGTAAACAAGTAACTTAAAAATATATGCAATTTTGTTACAGTAGTTCAGAAAACTCTCAATTATTATTTTGTCTTCCAGACAAGCAATTATATACTTACACAAGATAAATTCTCTCTGGGAATACACTTACATCCTTGTCTGAATTAAGCAGAAATCTGTCATTTAGGAATATAATACCTAAATAAAAGTAAAAATGCTAGTAAAGAACCAAAAACCTTGGCCTATCCTTGGTATCCTGACAGGTTAATTCATGATCATGAAAAACAAATGCAAAGAGCAAGCACCTACCCCATCAAGTTCTTGCAAAGATGCAGATGGATTAGCAAAAAATGTTTTCTCACTACTGCTTGTTATGTGTAGAAAATATTTTACAAGTATGATCTTGCCGGTATAAACAGAGTTTCTCAGAAGGAGCCATATGTAAAGGAATACATCATAGGTTTATAACCTTTTTATAAATTAGACCTCTGTACAAGTAGGAAAAGACAAAACCCCAAGACAATTAATGGTGGCTAGACGGGAAGAGACGAAGACACTGAGTAGCTGGACTGTAGGTGAAAGTGAGCACTGATGAACATGACAATGTGCATCAGAAGCAACCACAACTTGTGACACACATAACTGATGTCCACGCCAACTGCAGCCAAACAACCAAGAGACTCTCGCATCAGCCCAGTGAAAGTTTCCAGAGCACAAAATTGGATTAAAAGATAAAACTCAAAGCATTACTGAGGTGCAAAGAGCTGAGGGAAAATAACAAGGAAGGCTTTTAAAGGCATTGATATTCACAAAGCTAAGAGTGTCCAGAAAGTGCCCAGGCAGGGGAAAGCCAGACTCTGGTTCCAGAGGAAATTCTTTAGGGAATATATGACAGAAAAACACAAAATAACTCTTAATTAAAAATTAACTGCAATGAGTTCTAGACTAAAAAAATAATTTTTCCACATATTGCATAATCAGAATTATGACAAGATATAATTGATCATTATTGCTTTCAAGAATCCCAGAGTAAATGGTTGATGAGCACATCTCAAATTTGATTGATTGAAATCACTGAAAAAGTCAGAAATCCTCATGCTTAAGGATATCAGTTTCCTAATATCATAAAAAATGCAAACAGACCTTACTTTTCTCCTGCTAAGGAAGTGCCAGGTGTGCAAGTTGGAGCACTTTATCCCTCTGTAACACATACTGATTTCTTACATAAGCAATTACTAGCAGATGTATACGATACTGACTTTACCCAAGTACTATACACAAGAAGTGCTCATAGGAGAACAAACTGTGATCATATTTGAATGGGAAAATGGTTGCTGCACGTTAAGAAGCTTAACCACATTTACTGAGGCTTTCTAAATTTACTTGACAAGAAGCATAATTTATGATGAGCAAGCCTTGAAAATTTCAAGATTAAATCCAGACTCCATCTTCAGTATGTGAATTCATCAGTAGAAGCTCTTTCTGGTATATGAAATGAGCAGCAAGAAGCTCTGACAGTTTGTACTGGCTACAGGGTACACTCCCCGAAACACCCTAGGGACTGCTCTTCCTAAGTTACACCACAAAATTTAGCAATCCTAAAGATGGAGGGTCAGAAAAAAGCCAAACCCCAAAGTTTACCCAAGTTCTCCACAGCAGTCACCTAAATCCAAGCGATGAAACAATGGCATGCTTCCTGACGCATCTGGGAAGTCTGGAAGAGATGCACAACAAGAACAGAAGTACATGTTGTGCTGTACCCCAGAGGGTGAAAAGATGAGCGGTGAAAAGTTTTGGATGTAGAAATAATATTTGCATTAGGCCAAGAATACTTTTAACATCTAAGTTTTTAAATGTATAATTACTTTCTTAGCTGAACTAGATAAACAACTCACATGATCTATTTCTTCATACCACAAAATTGAGCAATAAAGTCCTTCATATTAAGTCATCCCCAAAATGGAATGCTTCCATCTGTGGGCAGAACCAGAGAAAGGGGGAACAGCAAAAAGCAGTTACACTTACCAGGAGCCTAATTTTAGCCCCACTTACCAGGGGCTACGGAGCTTCCAAAATCTTGTAACACACACACAAATAATTTGAACATAACATTACACAGAAAAATATTTTCTAATTAATTAAGATAGCAATTAGTTATGCATTATAACTGTTCATCATCATGTATTTTCAGAAAAATAATATCCAGAGAAATAGCATGCTTGTGCCTACATTTTTTTTGTGTCAGTACAAGACTCCTGATAAAAGGGTCACTTCAGTAGAGCTAAAGAACAGACTGAAGCTAACAGAACTGATAAAGCATTTATTCACTGTCATGACCTAAGAAATTCCTCCGCAGAGAGAACCTTGACAAAGAACCCTGACAACAGATTAACAAAAATCAACACGCTTTATTTATACTTCTATTACAGATACCATAAAAAAAATAATCAAACTCCACCACAATGCCATTTATCAGCTTATCAAGCTTGTTTAGTAATGGAGACCAGCTATGGCAAATTTTAGTTACATGAGTAATTGCTTTAAGGCCTAATAGGAGCACTTTAGGAATATTTCTATATTGGCTTAGTGCCCCAGAATCAGGAGAGATACAACATATACCTTTTAATTGCAGACATTAAAGAAAGAAAAAATAAGCTTAGTACATCAGCAGTAACTCTTGGCATATATAGATCAGCACAACATTTCATACAGCTAGCAAATCTAAAAACAGCATGCAAGGAATCTAGATTTAAAAATAGGCTGGTTTTCCTCATTTACTTGCTTAATTTAATCCTGCTATAAAAAGACTGGTTGCTTGAAAACTGTATTAAAATAATTTTTCAGAAAGCAAACCTAGACAATATAAAGACAGTAATATTTTTGTTTGAGAAATGTTCATGATTTTCAGCAAAAATTACAGGGCTAAAAATCAGTGTAGATTTCAACTCAGTAGTGCCTTACCCCTCCACTGCTATTGAGCCAAACAAATGCTATAATTATAATTAATATCATAATTATGCCCTAGCTTTATTTCTAAAATAATTAGGTAAAAGGTAATATTTTCTAGTGCACTAAGGTCAAGGACAAAAGCTAAACTGTATGAAATTCTCCATTTTCCTACCAATACTGCTCTACTGAGGCATACAGTTTGCTCCAGAGAAAGAAGTTTGCATAGAATAGGCACACATTTTTTCTTTCCTCCAATTCCCTATCTGTAACAAAGATCTACATCACCACCTAATAAGATACTGCAAAGTTTTTAACAATTAAGGGCTGGTACATTGCTTGGTACATATGCAGAAGAAAACCAAACAGTTAAACTGGTTTTCATATATAAGCTGTTTTCCCAGACACCAGCATAAAATCCTGATTTCACTGAAGTCAACAGCAGAACCCTCATTTATTTCATTGCTGGCCATGATTTCATTCCAAGACTTTGTTACTTGTCAAACACAGCTTTCCATTCTTGGACTTTAAACCCGCAGATGCTACATTCAGTGGTCTTTACCCTGCCTTGGAATGCCAAAGCAGAGATTCCTTGTGGTTCCTAACTCTAGCTCCTGAAACCCACATTTGTCACTCTGGAAGGCAGTGAAATGCAAACAAACTTAAAGAACACTGTATCCCTGACTTCAGCCCATGATCAGCACAGGGATAAAGTATGTGAAAGCAATCTAATTCATTATTATAAAAATAAGTCCACCTACAATTCAAATTCAGCTCGCAAGAAAGCAGCTATGAAGAATTTCTGACATACGGCTGAACCAACAATGTCTGGAGGAACTTGGATCTCCTACTCCAAACCTCTTTGCCTACTTTAAAAAAAAATAAAAATACTGTGACCAAAAGCCCAGACTGCATTCCAGAGGTCTAGGAATAGCTTGTTTTCCTATTTGCAGTTGGTAAATTTGAAGTCTGTGAGGCATTCCTCCGGTTTTTAAGGATGTCTCCGATTTCTCCTCAAAAATTCACTTCGCTTCTTTCACTACATGTAAAATTTTGATCTCCTTACAACTAAACTACAGGCTTTTTTATATGAAATATTTTTCAGAGTCAATTTTGAGAAAATGTAATTCAATACATTCCTTTCTGATGCTGTCCCAGTCCTTAGTTTTGGTACAATATACCAGGCATATATTTCAACTTGCTGAAGCTTGTGACTTACAGGCTCATGTTATACACAGGCATAACAGTAAACCACATTTCACAATACTTATTTCTTTTTCTCCCTGTTGCATAAGGGACAGGTTTCAAACATAAGCTGAATACTGTCATCCCAACAAGTCTAAACTATAAAAAGGACGGGTTATGAAGTGTTTGAAATTACATCCCTAGGGCTCAATTTAGAATCTTCTCCTCACATTCTTTTGATTTGTGAGCTTCGTTATTGAAATTGTCTGCTAGAGTTCTTTTTCTTTCCTCATTAATGACTTCAAAGAAATACATGCTTGAACTCCTAAATATATTAAACTAATTTAAATTATCTTAAAACATCCAGTGACTGCTCAGCAAACCAGAAAAAGTAGACTGCACTTCTGGAAATAATACACTATTTAGGTAGGGAACTGCATGCATAATGAATTACAAAATAAACACATGTAATTAAAGAATACCATCAATATATATTTCATATAATTTGCATTTGTTAAAGCTGCTAAATCATCACAGTAACATAGAAACATAAAAAGAAATTTAAAAACAGAAATTAACTATTTCCTAATTATTTTTATTTTAAAAAAATGTTTTCATGACATTATTTATGCTTTTTATTTTCTAGGGGGTAAAATAAAAGAAAAAGGCAAGCAGTTATGCACCTTTCGCAAAAAAACAATTCAGGTGTACAATTCACCTCTAAAAACTCTTTGGTTTATTGTATAATTTGAAAGACTGTGTGTTATGTCTAGGTTTATTAACTTGAAAAATTTAAGTACAGCATTACCCTGTAAAATTCTATTATGGAATTCTGAAAATTAAAGCATGGTTTCAACCGAAATGAAAAACCATCCTTAATGTGGCCATACTTTGGGCTCTATAGAAAAAGATAAAATTATTCTGCTACTGAAAAGAGGTATCTTAACTACAAACCAGATCAGAACTTTTATCTTCAAATAAGATGATTGACAGTGACAACTTCCTGCCAAAACAAACACAGAACTTACTGTTCACAATATTTGCATAGGCTAATGCACGTTGAATCACAAACTGATCAAACAACCTTACGAACATACTAAAACTTGCAACCTTATGAACATACATAGACAACTTGCAAACAAAATCCACTGAGATAATTTGTCATGGTAGGAATATAAGTAAAATAGTACCATCTCAGGACCACTGATAATAGCCTATGTTTTGGAAACATCCTGTTCTATGGTGCCAACTGGTCTGTGAATTACACAACCTCAGCGGCCTGGCTGAACTTGTTCCTCTGAACTTTTGGAAACTGGCATTCCTGCCAAAGAGACATGTTGGTTCCACATAAGGCAAATTCACCTCTACCTTGGTAAAGCAACCAGGATTTCAGAAAACTCTGGATACTGCTAAAAAACCGACATTACACATTCCCAGGCCACTTCACTAATTTGAATCACGATGATGCTGAGCACATTCTTCCTGTTTCCAGCACTTGAATGTTCCTGTAATTGCCTAGTATTTCTCAACACTTTGTGAGTTCTTTGGCAGGACTTACTGCTCAGCGCTATTTTTAGAAACTCCAGCAATAAATACCATAGGTACCTACTCTTATACAGATTTTAATGATGAAAATACATAGCTGTTTGGAATCCCTGGGCTTCACACACTACTTTTGAACAAAGAGTGAAAGATGGAGCAGTTACTATTCATCTCCAGTACTCTAAACTCTGCTTTGGACTCAGCTTGTTCAAATGCCTTCATTCTCTTGGCTGATCACATATATGACCAATGAGCAAACACTCTCAGCACCACTATGCACAGCCACAGACAAGAGGGTTGAATGATGAAGGCCCTGGTTCTGCCCTTCCAGCTGACTAGAAGTGACCAAAGCCCTGCAATCTCTCCTGCAGCCTGTCATGTTGAGATTGGCTCCTGTTCTCAGGCGGGACATGGCTGACTCACCCACGCAGCCTGCCTTCCAGGGGAGATACCCAGAACTGGATTGGTGCAAGACTCCACTTCCTTCCAGCAATGGGGAGATACCAGGAGCATCCTACACACAGAGATGGTTTGCCCAACTACCCCACTCAGGATAATGATAGGTGACTACTGATACTATTAGTAGGCAGATGGCGATCCTCTGCTGCCAGTATTAGCCTCACAACAGAACAAACTGGAACTGGGGGCTGGAAATGAAACATGAGGTTGGGAGAGGGTAAAAAAGCAAAAAGCCCCACACAGGAGCCACAGTATCCCTATGTTATTTGGCTTTGGATGTTCATGAGCAGAGCTGACTGACCTTTTATAATCCTTACACAGCCTGCTGCTTCTTAGTTTTTAAGAAGTTTTATCTCATACACAGAGTTCTATACACATGGAAATAGAAACTGTTATAGTAAAGTCTTGTTTTCACAATTAAAGCAGTCTAGTTACACCAAAATATCTCCTGTGCCTACTTGTTCTCAAAGAGCAGCTTTTTTTAGTTCAGCTTAACTCTTGATACAGAACAAATGTACTTAACAATTAGTCAAGAAATATCCCAACTACCTTCCTTGACAGAAATGAAGATAAAATCCACCAAGCACCTGAAAAAATACCCAATTTCAAACTACAGGACACACTGCAATTTCCTACTACAATTAATCACCTGGATGCTGAGAATATTTTGATTTTCAAAGTACCCTTAAATTTGTTTGTATTCTCTATTCTGTAGTTCACACCATGACTTGCTGTAATTCTTAAAAGTTGCTCTTATTCTGTACTGTATGAGGCTCTGCATATTATTAATAACTGTGAAATAACACACAATGATAAAAAGAACAGTATTTTATAACAACATACCAAAGGGTAAAATTTGGGCTGCACTTCCAGCCACATCTACTTTTCCTGCCTAGTGTAGTGAAGAACTTGTGTTTTTAACTACAGCTCCTGTGAATGCCAAAACATTCTGTATGAGGCTGACACACAAAGTACTGCATGCAAACTGCAATAATTTAATTTTACTAAATTATAAAACAATTTTAAAAAACAACTACAATAAATACAGTGCACAACAACTGCAACTGATTTAAATTATACAGGATATTGGGGTTTTTGGTTTAATTTGGTTTTTCCCCCAATAACATAGGAGGAGATGGGAGGAAGAGAAGCAGAAAGGATCAGAAAAGCCAAGAGCTGATATCTGAATTTTACAATAGAGGCACATATTACTTCTTCAATTCTCTGTAACAAGTTTGACAATTAAAATTATATATTTTCAGAAGACAATCACTGTAATTCACAGTTTAACAATTTAAAACTATTTACATGAGTTTTATAGCCCCAGCCAAAACCAGCTATGGCTCCTCATAGCATGTGTTTAAGAGTACAGCAGAAATAACAGTTCTGGAAGCTTGTGTCAAGCATGCTAAAAGTTGACAAATAAGCCTTTTCTAGCAGGCACTACCATGCTAGGAAGATTTTAAGAACACATGCATTCTGCTTTCTATACAGTTAGGGAAGTTAATAAAACTGTTCTGAATGACTACAACTCCATGTACCAGGAGGATGTTGAATCAGAACAGCAACTACTTCCAATGTGAGTCACTGTCTTTCAGAACTTCACAAGTATAATCAAGAGACACAAACCTACGAGAGCCACATCAAATTCAACACGTCAAGAAACCTGACAACAAATACGCACAGACCTTATGATCTACCCCTCACAGCATCAAAAACTAACTCCAGTTTTGAAGTGAGCTCGTAGAAATAGAAACATTTAACAAGCCTTCCCACAGTATTTTCTATCTAGAACAGTGCAGCCGCCAAACTTCACAGTCCAGACTTCACAGAAAGAAAAGTGTGGCAATCAGCAGCTTTTATTGACTCTTCGGTTTCTTTCTTTCAAATTGGAAGAATCTCCCCCCCTCCCCTTTCTCTTTAACGAGAAAATAACTACTCAAGTATTTTTCTAAATGTCACTATCTAAGTAAAATTGTACTGTTAAACCATTTGTGTTAGAGATGTAATGCAAATGGTGTAATCTAAGAAACTGGAAGTTATGCCCCCTAAACTCTGCACCTTCAAGTCTAGGAACACAACTCCTGTAGCCTTCAGGACATGTTTTGTAACATACATGAGACAAGTCTTTTGTCTTAAATGACTTAAAGCTGTAATTTGGCACTCTTGGTCTTGTTTCAGGAAGAAAAGTTTCTTTAACCAGATATTTCCAGCTTGGAAGAGAAAAAAGATTCTATTTATGACTTTAAAAAAAACAAACAAAGCTAAGAAAACAGCAGTCTTATGTTTTAAAACTCTAACATATCTTAATCAGGATGAATATTTTGCCCATTTAAAGAAAATTAAATTAATTAGAAACGTTGTAGAGTGCCTGTGAAGCATGTCAGTTTCAAGAAGGGAGCACAGCCAATGAAAGCAATGAATGTTCATATTAAATTGAGAATCATCTAGTTTCCATAGCTACTTTTTAAACAATTGTAAGCTCTTATCATTTCTTAGAATGGCCTTGTTTACTATGAATAACTTTAAAATGGCTGTTCTCAGAAAGAGGTATTTAAAAGCATTTAGAAAAAAGTATAATAATCAGCAGCAGTTGCTGCTTTAAACTTTTAAAACAGACAAATAGGTAGTGTTAAAATACAAAAGAACAGTAGATAATGGCTTTACCTTTTTCATAATATTACTTGTAACAGAGTATAAGCCTTAGACATCTCAACCTGGATTCCCACCTTGCCATGGAAAACACTTCAAAAACACCTAGCAATGTAAAAATTACAGTGCAAGGATCATACAGGCCACATGGTCACCACAAAAAGTGGGAATTAAAGAAGAGGAGCTCCACAAGCATAACAAACACCTCAAAGTGGAAATTGGTCACCAGAGCTCCCCCCAGGTAATTTTTGTAAGTATTTGTTTAGTTTTCAACAAAGCCAACTTAATGAAAGTAAATATCAGTTAAGCAGATAGCAGCTATGAAGTCTCATGCTGGTATGAATTAACTATGCATCATGTAGAAAAAGCATCACGGTACACGACAACACATGACAACGTGCTGCTAACCCTGAACAGAGCAACCCTGACAGTGTGTAACTTAACAGAACTCAGGATTTCCATCGACTTCGATTCACCTCAGGGACAGTAAGTCTGGGACTTTCCTCTCACTTGGCTGAATAGGAAGACTGTTCCTTACTCCAATGGGAACCTGAAAAACATATGCAATGCCATCCCTTCAAGGAGACTGTTATAGAAAGGACTGACAAACTGACTACTCTGGAATTGCCCCAAAATGATCTCCTTTACAAGGAGCACATAGAATTACCAGTTCTCCTCTACTCTTTCAACTATAGTGGAAATTGGCAATGGATGGCAGGAAAGGAAGAAGGGAAAGAGGAAAAAAATAATTGCATCGCTGAATTTATACACCTCTTTTTCCTTTTACAATCTCAGTCTTCTTCACCTGAATTCCCATTAGAAATGTTCTGTGTATAGCTGTGGGTTATATTTATTTCTAATATCACTTCCAGAAGCACATCAACAGACAATCCAATTTAGGAATTCACTGGATTTCTAAATAGAACATCAGAACAAAAAAAGTTTATAGATACAGCCCTCCAGGGTGCAACAGAAGGAAAATTCTTCAGGATGCAAAGAGTACTCTGTAGTGAAAAGCCGCTATAAGCCACTGGAATAGCAAAAGGGGAAATGTGGGGGAGTTGGCTTCTTCTTAAAGATCTGCATGTGTGCAACAGCTGGAATACCCAAACAGGCATCATATAATAACAACAGAAGCTGTTCGAAGCAGTAAGGAGGCACAGCTGGGACTACAGCGACCAGCAGTTGTCCTTCATTTTAGAGCTTTGAGGTTCCAGTTCAGGAAGCAAGACAGACACCAGAGCTTTTGCTCCAGTATGCAAATGTATATACATATATCTGCTTCACTATTGTTATTAATTTGGCAGTGGCATCAATTCTACAACTATCCTTGTCCACCATGCTGAAACCAGAATACAATCCATATCATAGTAGTAATTAAGATCAGATTATTCATCAGCTGAACACAGTTTACATCTGTTTGCTACCTTTTCCAGAAGCACACAGAGGTTATAAACTACAAAATGGTCTAAGGAAAGAGCTCCCCCAATGTAAAACCCATACAAAGGTAAGAACTTTAAGCTCCCAAAAACTGTCACATCCTAAAAGTACTTTAAAAAGTGCTTAAAGCTAAAGGGATTCTAGACTCGGATATTGCTGTCCAGAGGCAATTGCTGAAGATTACCAAAGTATTAACTTTGCTCCAAAGCAATCTGGGAATGTAGCTCAGAAAGCAGTTGAGCAGTATCCTGTTGGGAATGTGTGTGTAGAATCACAGTGAAATTTTTTTCAAAAAAAGTAAACGTATTAAGACTGTAAATTTTATAACGAGGAAGCTGATGTAAAAACAGAAGTACTGACTGCAGCCTGTAAGTTTAGATCTTGGTTGACTGTTCCCCTTACCACAATTTCAGACTACTTAAGAACATGATATCTGTAACATATTGTGTTATAAAATATTGCAGAATCATGTATCTTATATAGAGGCATTTACTTGTTATGTGTTATCACAACCTCAGCTATTGAAAGGGCAGGGGGCAACTGAACTGAAAGAGGGACATAAAAAATAACTTATTATGATGAGGGTGGTAAGGCAGCATAACTGGTTGCCCAGAAAAGTTGTGGATGCTCCATTCCTAGAAGAGTTCAAGGCCAGACAGGGCTTTGAGCAACCTGTTTTAGTGAAAGGTTCCCTGTCTATGACAGGGAAGTTGGAACAAGATGGTCTTTAGAGGTCCCTTGCAAACCAAACCATTCTGGGATTCTGGGAAAGTGCCAAATGACGGTACATTTGTCTCATGCACTAAAATTTAACATTTTGCTAAGTCTGCACAAACAAGGTGCCAGAGAGGTTGACAGTTTTGGTGCATGGCTCAGAAAATGGTACAAACATAGGGGACTTCAGAGTTGTCAGAAACTGGAACAGAGAATGCTCTATGGAAGACAAAACTCCATTTAAGCTTGATGGAACTGACAAGTACCACAGGAGAATTTTTAAATCAGAAACTGGGAAAGAAAGTATACAGCTCTGAATGATGCAGCCACAACTTTTAGTCAAGTCACCACACTCAAGTAAAGAACAAAGCAAGAGGTGGGAACAAACAGGTAACAATGAGAAACAAAAAACTGAAAGCTTTTTAAACAATGTGCTTTTTAACAGAGAAGGCAACTGAATCAAAAGGATCTGTGCTTCTTGTAGGAAACACAGAAGCAAATACTTCTGCAGTTGATGGTGGGTTTGATCTGCAGCCCTGGAAGAAGCTTGGGCTGGTGTAATAACAGAAATATATAGACCTTAAGCAAGAGAATTGCAAACCTGTGTCTCTATAGTGATAAGTAGGAACATGCATTGGGTGTTATGGTAAAGGGTTTTAAGTATAATAATGTGATTTTATAGTTTAAGTTAAGAATTTAGATGTTACAATAGAAGGATATGTGTGTACGTGACCTGAAGAATTATTGGTTAAGAGACAGCCGCATTGCAGTAAAAAGTACTACAGGTGATAGGTCATAAAGTCAAAACAAAGTTTCGTGTTAATTGCTTATTGGATTAGAAAGTTATAAATTGCCATGTAACCTTGAATCTTGTGACTATTCTGCGTTATGGCGACTTGTTACCAAATCTCACGACCTCTGAGACTGATGCCTTGTTTGTTATTTTAAGTAATAAATCGCGTATAACCACGATAGTCCCATCTCTTTAATAAGAGCTCCGACGGTGCTGAGAAGGGCTGACAAAAGTGCCCGAAATCCAGCACAGAAAATTTACACTTCCACATGAAGCATTATAAGTTCAAGAAATAGAACTGAGAAAGAATGACCAGACTTATCAGGAAGGAACCATTCCTATCTTAGGAAAGTAAAACTAATGGGAAGACTGGGAAAAATCCATGTACTATCCTGATATGAAACAGCACCTGGTGAAGGAGTGATGCTACTTAAAGAGTAGCCTGTCAAATTAGATCAGCAAGTTAACCATATCAGTCACTAACAGAGCATCTCTGTGATCTGTAATTTCAATAAAAAGGAGAGAAAACACAGCATTAGGACTATGTTATTAGCTGCCTAAGATGGTGACAGCTATCGTATCACTGAAGGTAGAAAGTCAGGAAACAGTGGTAGTATGAAGTTTCAGCTACCTTCCAAAGCAACAACACAACACTAAACCAAAAATTTTAGATGTAATTAACATCATCTTCAGGGATCAGCTCATTCAGGAATGCAGAAGAAAATAATAAAATGTTGGTTTGGCCTAACCTGTGTACAGGATCCAATTCAGACATTACCACTGAAGAGACGCTTCACTAGTGAGCAAAACAGAGTTATCAACACTGATGGGGAAAAAAGCCAAAGATTCTCTATAGCAGTTCATAGTTCCAAAACAGAAGAATGAACATAAAATGGAAGCTAGTTTAAAAAAAGTTAATGAACTGAAAAACTGTCCAAAAGTCTTTAGACCCAATTAAGAAGTGTATTAAAGGAATGCACACAGAAGAAAAGACCAAAGAAGACAGTCCAACTAATTCTTCTCATCTAAGCTCATAAATGCACTTAGAAAGGTCCTTATGCCTTTCTCCATGAGGGATTCTCAGGATCTGTTTCAGATTGAAGCACAAGAGAAGGTGGCAGAACAGACAGGTAACACCAATAGGTCATTAGACCAGACAATTCTCATACAAAACTTGTAGAAGTTAAACAAGATTCTACTTCTCTATTTTCTAGTACTCTGGGCACAACAAAACCCAATAGAGAAGAATACAGTAACTTTCAACAACAACAAAAAAACCCACACCAAAATTAGATGGGCTTTAACTTTTCGTACTACTCATGTGGAACACAAATTTTTTGTATAGTTTGTTACAAATGCACAGTGCCTGGAGAGGTTAATCAAACACAGTAAGCTCTTACAGACTGACTGGAATCTTGACAGAGCTGTTTTCTCTCTCTTACTGTAATGAAGGTTGTCTGTTTTGGCTTTCTGACAGATGAGTTGTGAATGACAGGGGAAGGGGTGGAGAATTCTCCTACAAGCATTTAGTTGATCCTTCCCTCACACACAAGATGAAATTAGTAGTGGAAATTGTACAACACGGCCAGGCAACAACTTCCCTGCTAGTACTCCAACAATGACCACCCTTTTCTTGCACCAAAGCTTTACTCAGGCAAGTGATGTCATATAGCCACAAAAAAAACCATAAACCAACTGGCTGTTGCCATCACACAGAATAGCTTTCTCCTCCTCTCTGGAATAAGTTCTGGTTGGCTTGAGATCCCTGTTGGCTCCCTATAATTTAAGTCTCTGTGTCAAAAAGATTTAATTTCTGAGAATCCTTCTCCTGTCAAAGATACTAATGAAAACACTGAATATCCTCTAACAGCTGTTTGTGAGATCTCCACTTAACCAGAGGATAGCTAAAGTGTGGCTAAAACAAGATGTTCACAAAAAGGTAGGCTACATCATCACAGGAACAATAATTTGAGGTATAGGACTGCAGCTGCATGTAGTGAGTGCCTTGCATGCTGCTACAGTGGTGAAACTTAGTATTTTCAACATTCTTTCCAAGATATCTCTGCTTTTCTGGTGGACACAAGTTTACTGCATATGCACAGTGCTAGACGTGGCCAGATGCCATCTGGGTTCAGTCCATTGAAAAGAATCTATGTGAGACTCTCAACAGAAGGGAAGCGGATACTTGCAGCCCCAAAGATTTCAGCCCAAACAGGTGTAGTGGAAATCGCAAATGTTCACATTCTAAAGGTCTTACAAACAAGTCATTAGAACAGACTGGACTTTGTCCACCAAAACACCAAAGGCTTCGCTCAAGGCAATTTGCCATAATGATCTGCCCATTTCTCATACCACTGTGAGCTAACAAGATCTATAAAATGATCAGCCCATTTTGTAATAGTTACAGGAGTTCTGCCTTTCACACCACACTTAAGGCCATGGTCTTTAGACCCAGGTCTACTACAACCCAATTAACAGCAAGTACTCAATCCAACAGAGGTAACTACAAATTATCTGTCATCCTAATGGATTAGCACTGAAGGGTGCACTAGTACTGTTCAAAAAGGACACCAAGACAAGACTGACATTATTGTCATCAAAAAAATCATCATCTTTGCTGCCAACACAAATGATCCCAGTCCTGAGGGAGACCAGCCCTTTGAACTAAGGAGTGACTTCAGCTCCTGCAGCCTGATGACTACATTTCCCTAGAATGATGAATAGAGGTGTTCTTGAGGGATGACTCAGTGCCTGGCAGCACAAAGAGATGAGTAACTACCTTTGAACCAGTTTTTGTTCTAGCACACATAGATCATAGCGCTGCCAAAGACTACGGAAGTGAGAGTTAACCACAGTATCAGAATCTCAAAACACTGGTCTCGATTTACCAATAGTTGATGCCAAAGATCCTTTTAGCCTAGTGCTCCTTCAGCAATGAAATTAATCATGCCCTCAACTGACAGTTCAGATCTGCATTACCAGTCCCAAAACACTTCTGATCTTCATTAGGAATTGTGTGAGGACAGAAAGCTTCAGCAGTGAAAATGTAAATTCATATGGAGCCTCTGTGTACATAAGGAGACTCCCCCCCTGTGCAGAATGCCCTGACATAGTAAGAAGAAAATGTTAATTACTGTTTTAGAATTTCTAGAATGACATAATTGAATGAATATGCTGGTGTTTGGGATCAAGGATATCCAAGACAGCTGATCTTCCTCAGAGAAATTATTATAAAGTGCACATAGGATGGAGTGACTGAGAATGAGAGGCGTGTAAATTTTTTAATCCAGAACAAACTTGCCCAAAACTTCAATAGCAAAGCAAGAAGAACTCTAACTCATTCATTATGAGGAAACTCAAAGAACTAACTTGGCTAATGGGTAAAAATTGTTCTAGAAAACAGCTGAGAATGTCTAAGCTGGAAAACAGCTGAGATGAACTGCATAGGAGTAGATATTCTACAGCCCTGGTATCCTTGGTAAAGATATAGAGCTGATCACTAATTCATCAGCTGCCAGGTCATTTGCCCTAGGCAAGAAGTCTGAGCAGATAAGGGGCATTAACAGTCACCCCCAACACAAAGTTCCTTAAGACAAGCACTCAAGCATTGCCCTCTCTACACAACCTTAGTTTTAGCTGGACAATTTGCTGCTGCTGTTTTACTGTCCCCATGCTGAATGCTACACATCAGCAGAGCAGGCTGAGTTTGAGAGGACAGCTACAGCAATCCATGGGGGAATGAAGGGGAGGATGTGAGCACACAGACCAGAACAGGACATGACACATCATAAGGACGAATAACTATTCTATTATTTTTTCTTTAGATTTATTAGCTACAGGGATAGAAGTAAAATGGAAAAATATTGTGTTAAAAGAGGGTGTTGTCCCCTCTTGCCCCTAGATGTACTGTGGTCCACAACAGAAATTGAACAGGAAGATCCCAAATAATTTCAGATTGACTGTGACTTCACCTCATTTGTATAATATTTATCAGTAATCTGCCCACAAAAGTCATGAGATAGTCATGTTGACAAAAGTCAGAGCTCACATTTCTTGATTTGCATCCATCTGTCATGTGAAAAGAAGCTTTCCTTCAATATTCAATAGCCAGACAATTATCCACAATGAACAAAAGAGATTGTTAAAAAAATGTGCTGCCAATAAATGACATAATCCAGTGAATTTAAACCACTCCTCTAAAAATTCTGGCATTCTACAAGATGAAAATAAACCTTAAGCAGAAGGAAAAGCAAAGCTTGCCACCTACTGCCCAATGACATAATAGTATGTAGTAATATTGTCTATCTCCTTTTAACAGAATCTCTTTTCTTGACACAGAACATACAGAACTGCATCTTAAGTTGTTTTTTTAATGAAACAAAATATAAAACCAGTGCATGGACTATCCAAAAGCAGTCTTTTCTATAAAACCACTTATAAAATCCCTGACAAGCCAGAAACATCATTTCTCACAGCATCCAAGCTGACAAAGGAGTCCTTCTAATATCCTCCAATGGGGCTAGAGGCTTTAATAAAGTCTGTTCCCCAGCTGCATGGTAAGTTTTAAAGACAGTACTTTAAAAAAAATTATTACAGTAGATAAAGCCTATCAGAAAACATTTTTTTCCTGTATACATTTGAAGGAGATCTTTTCAAAGCTATAGATTACATTAGTAAAAAAAAAAAAATAGGGCTGTAGCAAACACTGGCTTATTGCAGATACTTTATTTGTTCTACAAACTTCATGTCAGCATCAGAACTGATACTTGGCTATGTTTTCAAGCAGAGAGAAATTCTCTTCAGTAATTACAATGCTTAGCTGAGCTATTACTACAAATAATATCTATTTTCCTAATATATCACATACAAAAATTCATTTCTGAATAACAGTAGGTCCTTTGCTTAGTGTAGGAAGTTGCTTAACTCAAAGTCAAGTAGTCACGATTCAGTCGCCTACAAAACTTTTGAGCACATCTGCAGACTCATCTTCAGAAACAACACCATGGTGCACACTGCAGTTAGCCAACAGTTCACCTCCTGGTCCTCCAGCCCTGCTCTCTGAGGCTATGGGATAATTTAGGGGAAATTTGATAAAGAGGGAAACAAACAAGGATTTACTGCAGAGTCCCTCTAATAGACTGCTGGCTGGTTACAAAGTCTCAATGGATATTCGAACAATAACTTGAGGAGAAGAGCCCACCTTCTCCATCTGCCTCGTGTTCTTCACCAGTTACACTCACACAAAAAGAACTATCAGTCTCAACAGATACTGACGAACAGTAGCCCCTAAACTTTAGCACAAGATGACATGTGTAATAAACCTCCTTAGAAGTGGCTAGATTAGCAACTGATTACACATTGTATAAAACAGTAATTTTGGATTCCTGGGCAAAATTGATCAAAGTACAAGGATACATGGCATACAGCTGTTATGGAGCTTAGGTAAAGTGGAAACTGCTTCTCAGTGAAGTACTCGGACTCTAGCACTGAAGAAAATAAGTTCACTGGAGATGAAATATATGTCTCTCAGGGTTCCTAAATCGTGAGCAGAACAGGCTATTCATAACAATGAAATCGATGAGGCATTTGTAATTAATCAGACAGGCCCAACCCTGAAGATACATCTGCCTTTGTCTAAGGCCAGTCCACTTCATCTTAATGAAGATTCTTAATCCATTTAGTTATCTGCTACACTAGCAAAATGCTAAGACTAAGTAAACCCCCTGAAGAGGGGTTCTTTATGTCTTTGTTATCTATTTAATAAGGTTATTAACAACGGAGACTCAATATCCACTGGAAATTAAGACAATACCAAAAGTTATATTGATACACAAGACATATAAACCGGCTACCAGGTGCAGCTAATATTATTTTAAAGGACTTTAGACCAAATATTCCGCAAGATTTCTGATAAAATGACCAAAGACATCTACAAACATTTTCAAGTTCAAAATACCTGAAACAGACAAAAATGTCCCTGCTTCAGTGATCATTTGATCATTACAACACTAAACCAAGACACACAGATTTTTCTAAAGATGGAATATTGCTACATCATATTTCTATACCTGAAATCAGTAATAAAACCTATTCTCACTTTGCTTTTCTTCCTTTGAAAGCTAAAGGTATAGATGTATTTTGACAGGAGACAGTTTTCCAAATCAAGCTACTGAGATCTATTCACAGCTCTAAAGAAGGGAATAAAAAATCACATGAAACCTATTCCCATTTTCTGAAGGGAAAATGGCTTTTGCAACATTGTTTTTATTTCAGCCACATCCAATAATCATTATTGTTGCACAGTAGTTTGCTTAGAGTAACCTGGGTTACTGGTTATGGAATGGGTTACTTTTATCTGTTTGGCTAAAAAGACTCAGCTAAATATAAAATTGTTGCATAATTTTTTTACAATCAAAACCACTTGCTAACAGAGAAACTTGTTTAATAGCAAGGTTCTGAATGCCACAATGTTGTGAATGACACAACAGCAATACATCAAGCCAAACTTAAATGATACAAATGTATCTCTGTGAAACTGAAAACACACCGTCATGCTTTCCAAGAAAAGCTGTGCTCCTTCAGCCCTGGCAAGCCCCTGGAAAGAAGTTCTTCTGACAGTTTCCCCAACATCTCCTGAAATAATTGTTTGATGATAAGTAGTAAAAGTTCCAATAGTTACAGAGAAAAAAAAGCAAAACAAACCAAAAAACAAAACCATAACCTGAAAAAGCCACTTTGGAAGAGAACACAGCATATTGCAAAACAGTAACAAATATTAAAGCCTCATTAAGCCCTCCCTATGCATTCAAACATTGTGTGAACACTGAATGGTCAGGCATGTGTTTTTAAGCTAGAAAAAAAAAATTAAAACCGCTATGGCTTGAAATGGTAGCTTACTGTCTGCTTTTCAGCTAAGCTGACAGCACCAGTACAGTCTAGAGGCAATTTTCTTTCCTGAAAAGCAGTGCCTCGAAAGCAAGACAATTATTTCCACACACATGGACTATGCCTAAATCACACTCTCTTTTTGCTGTACTGACATACAGGAGCATAAGCGTATTCCAGTAGCACTCAAAAAACCCCCAAACTTAATGACAAGTTAATTAAAAAGTTGACTTTACCTCATGGAGCGTGTTCAAGTTGCTGGGATTGTGGGAGGGAAGTGTATGATGATATTCTCAAGAGGAATATGCCTTACAGGATAATATGGATAACTGGTCTGCATAAACTCCTTACAAGTCTATTAGGAAGAACATGAATAACCTGATGGCTAATAGGGCACACTGTTTCCTTGCAGCAAGTCTCTCACTGAAAGCACTGTGCAAAAGGCATCTCAGAGTCTACCCCAAATAGCTCACAATGGGAAAGTTATTTTCCTGATTCTCCCTGGAGCCACCTTGCACTAGCAAACCTAAAACAAGCACACCCTGAGCTCATTATATGTTAGAAGTCTATACTGAAGGGATGCAGTCATCAGCGTAACCTGCAGACAGAATGCCAGTTTTTCATCTCCCTGACACAAAGCAGTGAGCTCAAGAACTGCTGGAAAAATCTCACCTCTGACCACTGCAGTTAAATGTTTAAGTCTGTGAACAGTAACACCCCAGTGTTGCAAAGCACGTGGTGCTAATACAAGCTCAAACATCTACGTCACCGGGCTCTAGGAGGGCAGAATGAGTAGCCCATGACTTACAGACCAAAGCTCTGAAGCACCAGGTAACAATCCATGGCTGTATCTTAACA
This sequence comes from Aleadryas rufinucha, assembly GCA_013397815.1. Classification (NCBI taxonomy): domain Eukaryota; kingdom Metazoa; phylum Chordata; class Aves; order Passeriformes; genus Aleadryas; species Aleadryas rufinucha. The sequence goes on from VZTH01005161.1 coordinate 348,474, forward strand.
GTGTAGTCGTGGCTGGCTCAACACCCTCAAGTACACACTTAGGTGTATCAGCTCTGAGCACAAATATATGCATGTGCCTAAGAACATCTGAAAAACCAGATTTAAAAATACTAATATGGAATATTTAGCCTATAATCAAAAATAATACTTTCCAAGATATCATCACTGGAACTACACTTCAGTTGCTTCCAGCTCCTCTGTATAGACCAAGAGAACATATGATATCCTCTCCTGAAGAAAGAATGCAGTGTATTGCACAAGTTCCTGGCTTCGAAGGGAAAGAGCATCACCAACAGAGAACAACAACAACTGAACTAAAACTTCCAGAAGTCAGGAAGTCAAACACTTTCTAGTTTTCAGATTGAATTAAAGTTGGTTTTTTTTGTTTGCTTGGATTTTGTTTGTATTTTATGATGAGATGACTAGCTCAATGCACGAAAAGAGCATGATCTATCTTTTTAACCTGGATTTTAGTGAGGTGTTTGACATAGTTGTCTCTTTATGCAAAAACTGATGAAATATGGATCACTATAACTGGGTGCAAAAACTCTGTCTGAATAGGTGGTATTCAGTGATACAAAATCCAACTCATAGGATATTAAGTGACTTTTTTTTTCCTTAGAGATCAATACTGGATCAATATTGTTCAATGACTTGATGACCTGGAGAAGGGGAAAAATACAGTCTTAGCAATTATACACACTTCCAATATGGAGGAGCAATTGTTACACTGAGGCCTGAGGAATTCTGACGGGCCGGAGAAAAGGGCTTGTAGAGTTCAAAGGCAAACACAAAGAGCGATACAGCAACTCTATGCAAGAGTGTAGATTTGGCACCAAAACGGCTGGAAAGCAGCCCTACAAAAAGTGGGGGTCCTAGTGGACGAGGTGAACACATGTCAGCAGCATATCTGCATGTGAAGAATGCCAGTCATATACCGGGAAGCTCTAGCAGCAGCACAGCCATACAGGGCAAGGGAATGATTACTCCCGCCATCAGGCACTTGTGAAACAGCATCTCAAATACTGTGACCAGTTTCGGACTCCCCAAATCAAGAAAGACACCAGCACAGTGGAGCAAGGCCAGCAGAGGGCCACCAAGGCTGTCAGGGACTGGAACACACAGCATATGAGGAGAAAGATTTCTCAGCTCTAAAAAATAAAAAAACAGCTCAAGGGGGTGATATTGCAATCAACAACCGCCTCTTGAGAATCTGCAGAGGAGACTGAGCCACATTTCTTAGAGCCATACAGCAAAAAGACACAGGGTAACAATAAATGTGTAACAATGCAAACTTCAACTATTAAAGGAGAATACTCTTCTTTTCCTGAGGGTGGTCAAACACTGCAACAGAAGCGCACAAATACCAGAGATCTCCAACCTTGCAATCTTGAAAGTATTCAAAGCTCAACCGCACAAAGCCAAGAGTAGCCACTTGTAAGTGATCCTGCTACAAGTGAAGGGTCAGACCAGATTGCTTTGTACTTTCAACCTAAGTTTTATCCCTCCTCTTCTCAAAAAAGTTTCCTTAAAAAAAAAGTCAAGATCTCTTTGGACAAAAGTTCAATATTATCAAGAGCTTCCATAAAGTATTTTCAAACAGACCTCACAAGTTCAAGTAAGTAAGTACTCTCTTGTAAGTAGAGAGTTTCACCTGCTCTGTGCATCTTTACTACAAAACTATCATAATGGTGGTAAAAAAAAAGATGTCCTCTAGAAATATTTACTTTTACACTAGCTACTAACCTTCAAAAAGCCTGTCTATAATCTTTTTTAGACCATCACCTGACACATCATCATATTAACCAATCTTAGAACCAGAAGTTCGAAAAAAATAAATTACATGCAATCAAAGATACAAAAAAGAACTAGTATGCAAGACAGGAAATAGCCAAAAGAGCAGTCTCTTATACTTTACAGTAATCCTCAGCCTACAGGAATTTGTACAATAGAAAGCAAATAATCTCTACAGATTTTAAGTATATATAATTTACAATTATATATTATACAAAGAATGTATTCTATTTTCAGTTACGACTGTCCAACATGGTTGATTTCAATAGGGTCACAAAAGCATGCCCAGTTCTTCTCTCAGGCACTTTTTTTTTAATCTAAATTCACGCTGATATACCATCAGCTAGTTAAAACTGGGAAAAAATAGTTTAAACTGGAAAAAATACTATATCTTTGAATAGAAGTTAAAAACCCGCTTTAAGACACCAGTTGATAGGCTTACTAAAATTAGCAGGCAATACATCTGCCTGTAACAGCATGGGACTAGACCCAGTGACCCAGGAACACAGGTTTGGAGGGGACCTCTCAGCAAAGATATCTGGGCACATAAGACACACCAGTAAGTCCAAATCTGTCACCTGAAGTCTGTGCATTCATCACTCCTTTGATGAGCTTTTGCTTTGCCCAACATTAAAGCAAACTTCCACATTTCATCACCAGCTGCCTCCAAAAGAGGCTGAAGGAGCAATGCTGTGACACTTCAGTGTATCATTGAGTTCCAGCTGGTTGATGCTGTACTCCTTCTGGTGACCATTTCCAAAACTGTACTAGAAAGGGCCCTTTAAAAAACAAAAAAAAAAGTTCTACTCACACAGATGGTAAATGCACAAAATCAAGCTGTTGGAGCTATCCTGTTGCTAACAAGTAAGAACATGAGATGTGAAAGGAACACCCAGAGTTACTGGAGAGCTATCACAGGAATTCAGGCCCACAAAGCATGCCTGTTACTGAGATCAGAAATCCCTACAGGTTCCAATAAGAAGCAGATTTTTGTTTCTGAAACACCACTTGTTTTCAATTACAGCCATCTATACCTTCTGCTAACATTTTTCTGAGATGAGACCTTGTACCTGACGGTATATCCATCTTCAGAGCAGAGCTATGACAGACTTGCTGAACTCAGGATATTCCAGGAAATTAATCTCTCTCCAGCTTTCCTTCTGTTCAGGACCTTATTCTTCAAAAAAAGATACCTGAAAAGAAATAAATTCCCTGCTTTCCTAAATATCACTTCCACCATGATCCTAAGAAAACATGCATGAACACATTTTGATGACTCTAGCTGGAAAAATTGCATTCCTATACAGAACACAAAAAAATTTACAGAGGATGGCAAAACAGAAGCTCTGTAGAGGCAAGCCCCCTCTAGGAGCTAATTTAGGTGTTCCAGGTTGGGTTCTGCCCTGGCTCTCACCAGTTCAGTCCTTGACTGCACAGCAGTAGTGTCCAGATCAGCACACCAACCACACTGACAGTGGATGACTCCACTTTCTAGGAGTGGGAAAAGAAAAAGCCATTCCAAAAGCATCTGGCCAGCCTCACACAACATACAAGATCACAAGGTATTCAAACAACTATCATAGTAAGAAGGAAGAGGAAAAAAGTCTGATGATTTTACTGGAAATTACCCCTTCATATTGGTCACTTCAATAGCCCTTGCTTCACTGATAGGAATGAAACTGGACTCAGAGTACCATGAAATACTAAAATTGGGTAGCAATTTCTCCGTCTTTCAAGACTGTGGATGTATTTCTACCTAAAGCCCCCACTGCTCTACCTTCTGCCTTTCTCAAAGAACATACTGGCTTAGGGCTTAGAACTCCAAGGGAACTCAGGTAAATATCTCTTCTTATTACACAAGACATGTAGGAACCCAGTTTAGCTTGTGGATCCACAGTTAGATGACCTAGGAAACAGTACAAAGAATTAGAAGGGTTTAGGAGGAAAAAAAACCTGATAAAGAGGTTATGAGACAACAAATAGCAACATTGGCCATGTCCAATGATCTCTGTTCTCAGATGCAGATTTGGAAAGGAAGTGGCAGGATGAACTTTGTTGTCAGGAGCCTATGACTACTCAGGTGCAGAACTCTATAATCACACACCACCCTTCCACATTTATTTTTACAGTTCTGAACACAGGAAAACACAATTTATTTCCTAGTCCTTATTATCTTGCTCTGGAGACTAGAAGCTAGACAGACCACACCCTCCTTACAGCTCTCCAAAAGCAACACCTGTTACAGGACAGAAACACTTTTTGTCACTGACTTCACCTGAAAGTGGAAGGACAACAGTAGCTGAAAACACCTAAAATTGTTCACATTCGACTTGACAGCCACCCTGCTGTGCACCTCCCTCCCCTCATATCAAACGGGGTCTAGAAACAAATTGAGGTCGGACTCATCAATAAAAACAAGAGTACAATTAGGGAAATTTCAGACTCACATTAAGTACTTAAAGCTCAGAGAAATAATATCAAAGACCGGCTAAGCCACGAGCTACTAAAGAGCCAGAGAAAAAAATCCCCTACAAGATGGGTGTTTCCTTGTTGCTTATGACAGTCAGATACAATCCTGAACCTCAAACACAAACAAGCAGAAGTAGCACAGCCCTGTACATTTTTATTAAAAGAGAAAACATAATGCAAATACAAGAAACCAAAACAGAACACAAGCACCAAAGGTGTCAGAATTCCATGTCAGACTCTGTTCTAGGCTAAACTCAAAAGGTGACCAGTGTAAATTAAGAATAATTCCTCCAAAATTAGCATAGCAGTATCATTCTAAGGAAAACAGAAGCTGACTGATATCATGGGATATTCTGTTCAGGTAAGGAAATCTGGCTCATAAGTAATAGAAGTCTAAACATCCACTGAAATCTTACAGTCAAAACAAGAAGCTGTTTTAAAAAATCTGTCAGTTTCCAAGTATGATTTTTCGAAAACATTTGCAAGGAACAACTTTTTATAAATCTGACATACTGGACTTCCTTGAAAACGAAGAAAACACTTACTGTGGTTGCATTTGCTGAGTTAACCCAACAGGAGGCTTCTGCTTGATTGTGAATGCCATCTGAGTCATAGGGCCAACCTTTGGTGGGACCTGCACTTTCTGAGAGAAGGACTGCTGGGCAGCCTGCTGGGGTATGGGCCATGGGGGAACAGCAGGGCTCCGGCCTCCAGTGGAAGATGTGTCTTGCACGACTGTATCCTCACAGGAATTACCTTTGGTTCCTGGTTTACACACACAAAGCTGAGGTCGCAGGCACATCCCTCCATTCTGGCACGGTGGTGCACAGTTAGCTAAGAAAAGACATTTTAAAAAGTACCTGTGAAACAAAGCATGAAGGAAAATGCAAACCCTCCCCACAATAAAAGAAGGTATTAATTGTTAATGTTAATTGGAGTAGGAGAGAGCAACGGTGCTAAGCTCCACAGAAGATAATATACAAGTTGGTATAGCTTTTACTGATTTTTTGTACAACAGACATGCACAACATTTGAACAACTTCAAAAAGTAAAATGCTGGATCTAAACAATAGGAAATGCGCTAGTTAAATCAAGAAATATAGCATTATTTCAAATCTTCCTCTTTTCTTCTCAGCATCCCTCCCCCTCATACTTTAACACCTCAAACTGCATCCAATGAAACAGTATTACACAGATTATAGAATTTTACTACTATCCAGGCTGGGATTCATTTTACTACTATTTTAAACTCAGATGCTGCATAGGTACCCAGACTGAATCCCTACAGCCACATTATAGATCATCAAAACAATGCAGAGAAGCACAAAGCAATTCAACCCTTCCCCCTCTAAAGCCCAAATGCAGTATCCCTGCAGTACCCCCACTGTAACACCACAAGAGACGTGAACTGCTGCTACAAAGACACTGCTACACCTAGGAAGAAACAGACAGGTGCTTGTGATTATCCCAGACCAGCTTCTATACATTCTTTGTACCACCAGTGAAAAGGGATCAGATTCTTCAAAATGCAATTCGCCTTCGGAGAGGATTAATTACACTGCTTTGTGTTGCTCTACCTAGTGACTACAGAGGGAGTCTGAATAACCAGCCTAGACTCAACACCCAGCTCTTAGACCTAGTAAATGTAGGATCAATTCCACTCTGAATAAACAAGAAACTTGGAGAAGCAGCATATCCCATCCAAAAAATGGAGGGGTGAAAAAAGCAAAAGCAGTTGCTAATCATATATATATATATATAATACTGCAAAGGCATGTCTAATTTGAGGATTTATTTTGGATGCTTAAATTTACATCACATAAAGATGGCAAAACAAATTAATTCTCTAATCCAAAGGACACAATTTAACATTAAAATATGATTTTAAGCTAGCCAACAAAGTAATTTCTTCATTAGTCACATTAAAGATGGCATACAATGAAGCATGCATTAAAAAAAAATCATGGCTGAGCTACTTCGTTCCTACAAACTAAGCATATTTTTAATATTGTTAAAGATCCTTTAACATCAACAAAATTGTATGTCAGGTGATAAATTTTTTACTAGAATAGGTAAGATCATATCTTAAACTATAACATGTGATTCTGCACCATATTCAGACACATCCAACTGCACAATTATATTATTAAAAAAAAGTCAGTCCACAGCCCTTGACCAAATAAATTAGAGTACGTGACACTTCAATCAAGTTCTAATATATACTTCTATGCATAAAAATAAATTAAATGCACAAGAATATATATTAACTCATTAGGATGGGACTGTGTTAGTTTGGAGGACTAGTTTGTCAGCTGGCAGATGTATCATATACACCAACTGCACATGACACCAGAATTGCCCTACAACTTAAACCTGCATTTTCCATGGGGTTTTTCTCACATATACTTTCCCCTCCATGTGAAACTTATCATCTTTTCAATAATACTTTGCTCGGCTACCTTATTTGCATATTATGCATCTCCCTGGCAACACAAAAGGATTCATTTGCTCACTTCTACTTGTTTATTTTTGAGACTCTGTCTTGTCTTTGACTGCTGGAAGACTGAAGACCATTTTCACTGCAAACTTGAGAAGGGATTTGCAATAAGCATGTGCTGTAATATACGAGCCAAGTCTTCCTCGTGCCTTATTTCTAAAACATAGATTTTGCTAGAAACAGTGAAAACTCATTTATAGGCACATGACTGCAATAAATCATATATTGGAAAATAAATTCAGGAGCCTAAAATTCTAAATAAATTTCACTGGCATTGGAGAGACTCCTAAGACCAGAAGAGTGATGCCATCACCTGGGTGATCTGTAGGAAACATGCAAAAATCACAGTAAAGAATTTGGGCACAGTTGAGAGTGCTTTAGAAAAACATCTCAAAAAAATTCTTAAAAAAAAAAAGCAAGACTTTCAGAAGTCCCATTTTTACATTAACAAAACATTCATACTGAACATATATTTCTGGAGGTTTATGGGCATGCACCTATATTAACCACTAAGTTTCTTGAGAAGTTATTTAAAAACCAATGACTCAACACAGAATAAACTAACAAGACCACACCAAAAGTCAATACGACAAAATATCCACTCTGCTAGTACACTGATCACAGTATATCTCCTCACAAAAGTGAAGTAACAATGTATACACACACAAAAGACAACCCTGAAAAATCTGCAACTCTTTTTCCTGCAGTTAAGAACCGAACTTGTACTTCAGAAGCCTACGAAAACTTGAGTTTCTACTTATTAAAGTGAAGGTTGCAGTAAATTTAAAACTAGAAAGCTAAAAACAGAACCTGTTTTGCAATTACCTCATCTTTTTTGCCCACACAGACTTGAACATTCTTACTTCACTGACAGCAATGTAAACCCTGGAAGTTTGTACACACATTACATGTACATGAAGCAAGTGCTCTGCAGGACAAACTGCATTATTCTAACTGGCATTTAATAAAACAAACATCAGGAGATCCAGCAACTATGTTATAAAACAACGGTGACAACAGGTTGAAAACCCCATCCATTAGATCTTCACAGCAATGAACCGTTTGATTGAAGTCCTTCATTAATGTTGCATAATAGAAGATCACAAAACTGGATAAAAGATCACGTTTTTAGGAAAGAATTAAAAAGAACATTTTAATTGACATAATACAGCAGTTTAGTTTCTAAAATGTCCAAGACAGCTGTAGTGTGCCAAATGAATGACCTAATTATTTTGTTTGAAGACAACAATAATGGCCTATAAAACTGAAAACACCAGTATTTTCCATAAAGCTAAGCTTCCAAAAACTGAAGTGTGGAAGTATTAAGTTCAAAACTGAAAAGCAGGCCAATATACTGCTGTTAAAGGCTATTGCCTTGGTCCTATTCAATTCAAGGAGGTCATGACTGGAAATTCAAAATGGAGCTTGGCAAAGATGCAAATAATGAGACTAAGCTTAGTGGGTAAGATTAAAGATCCACTTAGAACAGTCTTCTCCCTCCATTACTAAGGTGGCTGTTTAAGGACAGGGTGAGACACAATAAAAGTTAATACCACTACAGCCTTTAAGAATTAGAGGCTCAGCAACTTCCTGAGCAAGAGTGCTGGTTTTGTGTTTAATACGTCTCAATAGATTTTTCTGTCAGAGGTTGACTGATCTGCTCTTTGAGCCACTTCGCTTCAACATCCAAAACTTGCTGTGCCACAGAAGTTGGCCACATTGAAAGGCCAGGCATAGACAACATAACCAATTTTCCCTCACTTTCCAGAAGTGTGGTTTGTGGTGAGGTTGACCTTGGCCAGATGCCCACTAAGCTGCTCTATCAGTCCCCAGCTAGACAGGGGAAAGAAAATAAGATTGAAAACAACTTGTAGGTTGAGATAAGGCAGTTTACTAAAGCAAAAGTTTGCGTGCACACAAGTAAAGAGAAGAAAAAAAAAAGGTTTATTTTTCACTTCCCATCAGCAAGCGATGTTCAGCCACTTCCCAGGAAGCAGGGCTTCAGCACGCGTAGGGGGTGCACCAGAAGGCAAACACTGCAAATAACAAATGCCCTCTGTTTCTTCACCTTTCCTTAGCTTTTCTATCTGACCGGATGTCATATGATATGGAACATCCCTTTGGATACTTTGGGTCAGCTGTCCCAGTTGTGTCCCCTCCCAGGATCTTGCCCACCCCCAGCCTATTGATGGAGGGGAGGGAATGTTGAGAGACATCACTGGTGCTGTGCCAGCACTGCTCAGCAACTGCCAAAACCCTGGAGTGTTACCAACACCATTGTAGGTACCAACGCAAAGCACAGCGCTCTGAGGGCTGCCATGGGAAAAGGAGCTCCAGCTCAGCCAGACCCAATCCAGAGAGGAAGGAACAAGGTTTCTTTCATATTGGTTTTGTGTTTTAAGACCATGCAATCTGTATCTACTAAAATTAAAGCCACAGTGACATATTTGCCTTGGAAGTACCTCAATCACAAAAAGCCTAAAACTGTACCCCAAAATGCTCATCCTTTTTATGCATCTTTCCCTAATCTGCTCACCACTCTCTCACACAGACAACTACTGGGTTTGACAAATGTGTATCAGGCCTGGTATGGTTGTATTTGTGACATTCTTTCAGAAAAGCAGGGGTAAAACAACATCACCATTAGGTTTAAACACACCCCTTCCAAAACATCTTATGCTGGTTTGGGACTGATCTATACATACACACTTTTCAGCCCATGTGTTCATGTCATTACAGTTAAAGTGTATATAAATATTTGCAGAAGAAAGACCTGAAATAAAAGGTTTATAACCGTTTCAAAACACACAAATATTTTAAAACCTCTACATACATAGAATGTATTTGTTGTAATACATTCTAAATTAAGCATAATTTATTATCTGGAAGCACTAAGAATAAAACATTGTCATGCATGGAATGAGTTTAGATAAAAATTTCTCTTTTGTCCCTTCAAATGAATTAAAATACAAATATAACTGACTCCACTTGTCCTAAAAATGTTTGTATTAAACTAATATTAAACTAATGCTAATTCTTGGATTAAGATCATTGCAATCTCATCCCTATGCTAACCACTTATTTTAACTTCTTCAAAAGTAACACCATATTTACAAGTTTATTTCCCTGTGGAGAAGAGAAATTCACAAAAATGTATTTTTCAGTGAGAAACTCACAATAAACGAATTTAAATGTCCCAAAAGTTTCCTGCACCCAAGTTTCTAGCCTTTTAGCCCCAGCTCCACCTTTAAGCATTTCCTTTAACAAGCAACTGCTGTTGGTTTGTACTTAAATGTCCACAAACATTTTTCAGTGTCATTCCTGAATTTCTAATACTTCAACACAATTACACTACAACAGTGTTGTATTCTGCTATTTCTAATGATCCATCCACCTGATTTCTTTCTTTTTTCCACATGAAATTTACCTTTTTTTCCTCCTCTTGAGCACACATAGTAGTCCAGCACCAGTTTAAGCAGAATGCACTGACTTCCAACAAATTTCATCACAGTGCACATTGGCACAGTATAAATCAACTTCTCTCATAGGAGTGCCTAAATCCTATTGGGCACAACACATGCCAGAGGGCAAAGAATAGAAAATATAGCAATTGGAAAGAGGATTTCAAGTACAGAGCTGTTTCACATTCCAGCATAAAATGGTTGAGGAATGATGCAGGCACCAATTTACAGAAAAGGGAAAAAACAATACTATGACATAGATACATCTGTGCTGAGGGTGGAATGTTCAAGTTCCTTTACATGCAACATAGGAATACTGTTAAAGGCGTAACAAATACTGCCTTATTTCATTAATTCAAGATTTTTATTCCTCAAGCACACAAGAAAACCAAACCAAAGCTCATCTTGGTTGAGTGCACATCCTTAACAAAAAGCTGTGATACAAAGGCACCTTTAACTCCTGCTGGGTTGAAAGACAGAGTGATGATCCCCCACTGATTCCGCAAGAAAAGCAGTGAAGCGCTTTCCTTGGAAGGCGACAAGCTGTGGGTTCTGAAAGGAAAGAGGCATATTCCAGCTTCCCTCAGAAAAATCTGGATATGGTGCTGACATCCTGAAGAAGAGCAATGGTTTTTACAATTTCCTGTTCTCCAAATTACCCTACTGCTTAGCTCACCACTAAATTTTATGCTTTTATTCTGAACACTATTTTAAGTATTAAGTCATTGTCCAGACTGAGGATGCAACTGGAGTCTAGAAACCCAAAAGCTAACTGAAGCTAATGCTTTTGTGGGAAGCTAGTGCTCCGAGTATCTCACACCAAAGAGGTTTCAAAAATTGAAAAGTTTAACAGAAATACATCCAGTAATTTTAAATATTCATTGAGAAGGGGAAGAGAGGAATTTGCAACCAAGAGTGATACAACCTTGTTGTAAGGCCATTCTACTAAAAAAAAAAAAAGTTGAAATTACCTTATATAATCCTAAGAAATTGCATTAACTGCAGAAAACCTGTGTGACCTCTACACTACTAATGGAGGTAGTATTACAACCATCTGTGTCTTTCTACACAGGAACTTGTTTTTATCATAACTATATGGTCTTAAGGAATTCTCTTCCTAAATATACTTCAAATGAAAGCATGTGTTGGAATTCTTTGCTGTCCACTTCAAACCACCAGATTCGTTCCCACACTGGCATGTAAACATGACCTCCAGGAAGGGAGGGAAACAAAAAACAATGCTTTTAGCATACATATTTCTTTTAAAACAAACACACAAAAACCCCCAGTTTCTCTCCTAACCTAATGGCAACATAAAGTACTTTATTAGTATTATTTTCTATGTATCTTCATAATATAATCTCTAAATGCCAAGACTTAGCAGAATTGAATAGCAGCTGTACTCAAATACTTCAAAAGCTTAACTTCAGCAAAAGGATGCATTATTCTATCAGTAACAAGAATACAACTGGCTGTGTGATACTTGGCATTTTCATTCATATTGTGTTTACTGGAATTTATTTAATATAAATAGTTAAGACTGTACAATCTGAGAGACATTTTAAAGTATTTAATTTTAGAATATCATAACTATGCATATTCTGACAATACAAACATTTCACATGCTGCAAATCCCTTTATCATTCCAGTGCCAACAAATAAAAATTGTTCACTACAGAATGGGCTAAGCCAAGGAAATCACCATATTCACATGTTACACACTATTTTGCTGCTGGAGTGGTTAACACTCCAGTATGCACTCCTTTTAATTCTCTTAACATTTCTCAGGACAGTGCTTACTCATTTTGTTACAAAATACTTCATATTAAATATGCAAGATACTGAACAAACTAAGACAAGCTCAGTAAAAAGGCAACTGGAAATATTTAACTGGATGCAGGATTCAGACAACTGAAGTGCTACAAAAAAAGAAAAAGACTGGAGAAAAAACTATTGATCACAATAGAGTAAGCAAAACACTAAGTACAATAAAGTTTTTCCTAAAACAAACCAACTCTCAGTAAGAGTTCACAGTTCGGTTGAGCTTCTCTGAAAATCCAGGCCTAAACTGCCATCTAGAGATAATAAAAACCTGATCTAAAATATAAAAAAAAGCAAATCTTGCCACAGGACACAAAACAATTCCCCATATGCAGGGATTACTACATGCACTTCACAAAAAAAAAAGAACATGCCCAAGCAGACCTATTTTTAGCTCTGTATTTAAACGAACATCTTGCCTTACTAACATGTAAAATGCTTGCTCCCCCTCTGTGTGCAGTCATAGATGTGGAGAAATACTAAAGATTTGCTTTCTTTCTATAGTCAATGCACAGGATTTATATTCTAGGAACAAATTAGGCTACACAAGTACTGCTGCTTTTAAAGGCAAAACAAAAAATCAACTGAAAAAGAAACCTCAAACCCAAGCCAATATCAGTCTAACAACTAACATATCAGTTACAGAACATGGACTGACTTGACAACCTGAACCATCGATCATCTGCTAATACCCAGTACTGCAGAATTTGAACAAGGAGGCAGTTGAGGGAGGTGTGTGCCCCTCTTCATCCACCCTCCACAAATCCTATAGCTCCCAGGCAATCCAAGCTTGCTTTAAGGCAGGATCAGTTGGCACAAGCAGCCCTTCATGGTGAAGGCTGCACTCTTCTCCTCAAGGCCTCACAGAGCAGAACCCCATCCCTCATTACAGCCCTGCTTTTCCAAAGGTTGGGAAGCCCACTGATCCCATACACACAGCCACTTTGCCCTGCTCTCTCACTTCACAGGAGAGGAAGGATAGGGGAGCATGCTCCCTTCCAGCTCTTCCCTTCTCCCTGCTCAGGAAGGGTGGCTGTAAGAAGAGAGGTGCAAGACTAGTACTGCAAGTATCAAAGCATCGCTTCACTGTCAATACATCATTTTGTTCCTGCACATGTGCAGAACCAGACAGTGCACAATTGATGGATGAGCCACAGCTTTCCCTGGCACCTACACAGCTTTCTACTGCACTTCTACATTACACACTGAAAAAAAAACAGCCAACAAACTGAAAGGGAGGAGGAAAAAAAAACCCCAAACACCTCAGTTTTCTGTGTTCCTTCTGATTCTCCATTAATAAGGACTGTGTTCAGGACTTTTTATCCACTGTAGATTTACAACAACTTTACTGCAGGTCCTGCTTCTTTTGTTAACACTAACTGCTGCAGTGAGCTGAACAAGTCCACTATCAATCTGTCATCTGCTCCAGCGTGGGAGCACAATATCTTGACAAGTTTCTTTTAAGGTTCTTTTTTTTTTTGTTCTGTCTTAATTCTATACACACTTGTAGCATTTGTATGAAACAGACTATGTACCATTTTAAGCTTGTTTCCAGTAAAGTCCCAAGTGTCTCACAAAGAAAAGGCTGGGTAGGTTTCGCTTCATACTAATTGTGGACTTAAGTTTCCTCACCAAAATGAGGGAATGGCACATGGCATGGTCACATGTGTACAGCAGGCAGCAGCTAACAGCTCCCCCATCTTCTCACAGCTCTATTATAGCCTTGTCTCACAGGAGGGAGGTTGGCTGCCAACCACGGCCAGGAGACAGACATTGTGCTCAAAGTCTGCACTACTGCTGATTGAGGTCAGTCTCTCTTGAAGATGTCATACCAGTTGCACTTACAGAGGTTTGGTTTGTGTTGTGGGACCATCTTTAGGTATGTGCACTTTATTTCTTTTAGGATGTAAAGGAAAAAATATGTCTAAATAATAAAAAGCTAAACTCAAAACATGAGCACTCCAAGAAGCACTCAGCCTCATACTGGCGTTCATTCCACAAGACCAGACTACACCTTGTCCAAAATAAAACACCAAGCCCTGAAACACACATACCCTGGGCCTCAGGTCATCAGACCCAAAGGGTTTTGTCTATAGATCAGCTCCATGCTGCTTGCTAATGTAGACAAAGACTACAAGAATTTGGACCCTGTCATTCCACCCCCTTCCCAGGGCAGTAAGTGAAAACTAAAGCAGAGTAAAATTACCACCAAGGGCTAACATGAGCCCTTTCCCACTGCGAAAGCCCATCTATTTCCTGTACGTGAAATTCAAAAGTTTTATTCACATATTACAGCAGCAAGCACAGCAAAGACAAAACCAAGCTTCTCAAGCTTTCAGTTTTCCAATTCTGAATTGTTTAAAAACCACATCAAGGGATAGATTAAAAAGGACTAATGTATAGGTCAGTCACATGGGGTCAAAACAATTTGTTCCTTCAGAACTCAGACATTAAATTTTGATGTAGACATAATTTGAAGGAGATTGATACTGCTTTTACTGAGATAATGGTCTTAGAATGAAAAGAAACAACATTTGGGGACAGTATGTTATAGTTAGGCTTTGTATACACAATGTAAATAAATAGAACTTGGTAAAACTCAAAGCCACAAAACTGATTAAGCACAAGCCTCTGGAACTGGTTGTGACCAGAAAACCTCCAAGAAGCACAGCTGCAAACATTTGAACTGCTCAGTTCCAATGATCGAAAGTACAGCTCTCCTGGATACCATCATTTCTAAGAGCTGAAGACAGAAAAAGTAGATTCTGAGCAACCAATACTGCAATATTTAGTGATACTGAGTTTTATGTCTAAACTGGAGGACTCATGTATGCTTCTAAGTTTCCAGGTCTGGATCCTAACCCTATTTCAGAACAGAAATTTCAGAACCTAACCCTATTTCAGAACCCTAAGCATGCAACCTTTCCCTCACCTTCCCCGAGAAAACCAGAAGCACAACCTGGAAGCAACCTGGGGCACACTCCCATCCAGGTGATCTAGAATCACTGGTCACACCATCAAGTGCCCATGCCCTGAAGGAGACACGGAGCTGTAGCATGCTAACTCAGGCACAGCAAGAAGTAGAGCTCTGGAAGTTTAGGGAGGAGGTGGCTCAAATTGAACAGCAGTACACAAGCAGAGGCCAAGCAGATTCAGAAAATGAACAAAGGGGACCCTTCCTCAGGGCAAGTATTTACACAACTTTCTAGTCTCCTGCCTCTACAGCAACAAGTATCTACTGTTGTGTATTTTCTTATTCTGAAAAATAAATTAAACCTCAATAACGTTTTTATTTAATGTTGAGTCAGGCAGTCTTTTTTAAAAGAGAATTATCAAGACAATCTTTTAATACAAAGAAAAAAGACAACAGACTGCTTTCTCATTTCTGATGACCTTCCCAAGGTGCCCAAGCACAAGACAGACAGTTCATGTTCAAACTCTTAGAATTCAGTCCAGTTCCAACACCAAAATACTACCCCTATGCCTATGCATGGAATACATGCATGCATACACACAACACCTTCAGCTAAGAAACACTTAAGACCCTTTTTATCTTAAATGACAATGATGGCACACCTGGGTTCTACATAGACAGCAAATCCTCTCACTATAGGAAATTTACTCTAAACATGCTCCTGCAAAATCCACTTCCTCACCTCTTTGCCCTGTGAGCCATTCTTACATCTTTGCAGTAAGGAGCTCATGCCATTAAAAACTGCCAGCTCTCTCCTTCCCATTTTTTTAACCATCCAGTTTACATTGAGAACACTCACAAACAACTGCTATTAACACTCCAGACAAAACCTATTATACATTTTACATGGGGTTTATATTACAACAAGGTGATTCTTCTCATTTATCTTTTTAAGATATCAGATTCTACACACAATAGGTAATTTTCTCTTACGTTCCCAACATGAAAAATAGCTCCTTGTACCATTAGGCAAACAAAACCAGAACAAACAGAAGAGCATATTTTGTAGAAGTAGTTTTAACTAACAGAAATTTAGTAGTAAGCAACAAAGTAGGAGACAACAGATTTCAACAGGATAAACACACAGTTGGGTGGTGGGAACTCCTGATTTCCAGCACAGGCCTTCCTGACAGTTGTTATAACTTGTCCAAGACCACATTTAACCTATAGTTTAATTTCCATAAATGAAATAATAAAAACCCCACACTCTAAGCTTTACTTGCCTTACGGACATGTTACAGCGCTAATTAATGTTTCTATAAAGCTCTGTTATGCAACAAGTACTAACAAAACATGGTGTCTCCAGCCTTGGTGGTATCTTATTACTGCACTTGCACAGATTATAACCTATGATAACTATGACTGGAAGACAATCCTCATCCTAAACCCTTTCACATGCTTCTAACTTTCCAAGATGTTTACTGTTGTGGTTCAATTTTTCCCACCTTTGTCTTTACCCAAAAGGTTCAAAAAGGTTGGTTTTGATTGTTAGGCATCATATGCCCAGCATAAAGCAATTCTGAATACTTTTACACTGAGTGTTATCATTTCATCTTTTTAATTAGAATGATGCAGCTCTTCATAATTTAAGTCACGCTGAGTTTGAAAAAAGTTCTTAAAACTTTACAATGTAAAACAAATATTAGGGACAGAGCGGGGAAAACCCTACATGCCTAAACTGGATATGGTAGGCACTCTCATACAGTTTACAGAAAGACAGCAGCTCACCTTCTGAGGACTATGAGGCTTCCAAGAGAATATGAATAAATGTAAACACAACAGGCAGTTCAGCTTCAGACTAAAACTTTTTTAAAAGGGCTTGAAAAGTTCCCTTGCCTCCTCCATACAGATGCTGCCCTCTGACCTGCACAGAAACACTTCAAACACCCCCTGTTGCTGCTACTGAGGGAAAAGCGATGTGGCCACCACTGCTCCCAGCCAGAGTGCCACCCACCTGGGCGGAAGTCACCCGAGGGAACGGCAGCCTCAGCCTCATGCGGGAGAAAGCAGGACTAGCAACCAGCACCACGCAGGGCAAAGGGAAGGGAAGGCAGCCTGGCTGCAAGGCCATACCTCTGCCCTTCAGCCCTCTTTCTGTGGGTTCCAGGCAGGCTTATTCACACAGGTGCAGCAGAGCAGAAACACATGCTGCTTGCTCCAGCCTGGGATTACACCTGAGCTAATAAACCTCGCTGATCAGAGCTGGCTCTCAGCACTCTGGTTCTGGAAGCACGATGCAGACAAATGGAAGTTGGCTCTGGAAAGAGCCAGTATGGGTCTGGGGTTTATTAGCTCAGGCTTCACACCAGGCAAAAGAATAGAATCTGGCCCTAGAGACTAAATAGCTTATTAAAGTGATACTGAGCCTGAACTAATAAAGCCTGACAGAATCAAACTGACTTTGCATCAAGTCAGCTCAGGTGTGCCAGCATCTGTGGCACAGTTAATCCACTGCTGCAATAGCCACTCAAAACCAATGGAGCCCGCTATCTGAATTTAAAAAAATCACTTAATTTTACAGGAAACAAAGGGGTTAACTGTTGTTCAGCTATAGGGTTTCTTTTCTTCTGAAAGGAACATCAGGAGCTTCCAGAAAAGGTGATATCTGGCTTTTATGACTGTGAGACTAATCTTCCATAGCTGAATCAAGTCAATGCTATCTCATGGTTTGCCTAAGCTACAAAACAGACAACTTCAGTACATTCAGTGCTTCCCTTGGCCTGCCAAGAGAGGGGTGAAACTGAGAAAATCCAAGCCAAGTGCATTATACCACTGCTAGGAGGAATTAGAGTAGCATCAGAGCAGGGAGTAAAAATATTTAATGCTACGGACAGCCTAATATCAGAGGCACAAAATGAGAAAGGTCATGGAGAAAATCCCCCCACCTTTCTTTAACTCTGTCTCTGCTACTCCATTCCTCCAGTAACTGTATGAGCTAATGAAGTAATTAATGGATTTAAAATAAATTCTACATAGCTATCCCATGAAACTCCAATTGTCTGACTTAGTCCTTATTGAAGGCTCTAAAAATACAAAGGAATCAAAAAACAGATGAATGAGAATCAGAAAAGTGAAAAAGACAAAACTTAAAGGACAAAAAAGCAAAGAAAATGACTTAATTTACAAACAAAAAAGTAACCTGGAAATGAAAGTTACTAGAAGACAGAGAAAAAGCCATAAAAAAAAAGAACATTGTTTGGGTTTTGTTCAAAATAGTGAAAATAAAATTGGTTGAAAATAGCACAGTTAAAATACATTTTTCACTTAATCTCCTGAAATTACTAAGATTTTTTTTTTTCTTTTTGATTAGTCTTTAAGCCAAGGAAGGTGTTTATCAAGCTCTGCAATTAGCTTCAAAATACCACTGTAAGCTGAAGGAAATCGTTCTAGTACTTGTAAGGTGTTAAGCATAAAAAGTGACTAACCTAACCCAGCAGCATGTATTTGAAAATGTTAATTTAGGAGAGCGCATCTTAAATACACATCTGAGTTGGTAGGGAAATTGTGAAGTTTTGTCTTTAACTACTGTCATAAAGTCTTTTCTTCTTAGCAACAGGTCCATGCAGGTCAAAGGTACGTGACCTTAGTCAGAATTACAAAAGTGATTGCTCTCCCTATTGTGAAAAATCCCACACAGGGACAAAAGCCACCAAAAAAAAAAAAAAATCTTGAAAGCATTGTTTATTCCAACTCTCTCAGGGACAGTAGTCCTGCTGAACTACACCAATATTTCAAGATCTGCCCAATCTCACTGATGCTCACAGGGGTTTCCTGAAGAGCTATGCCATTCCAGTCTTTCCTGACCTCATGACATCACTCCAGTTCAGCCATTTGCAACCATACCGAATCTTGCCTAAAGTAGCAGAAATTCTTCTGCTTTCCCGTTACAAAGAACAACCAGTGTGTAGCAGGATTGACTTGATCAGTGTTATTTTATGCACATACTTTGTGTTTCTAGTTATCCCAGTAAAGGTACATCACTCTACAGCACCATCACCAAACCCACTTCTTTCGTGTTGTTCAGTGCTTCAAAAATTCCATGCCCTAAGCATGGGATCACTCACATGGGCTACTGGTGAAGGGACAGTGTGAGTAGATGGTGATTCCTCACTCCCCACCTGTGCTCCTCTGGTAGATTCTTTACCCTGTTAAGCCCCCATTCTAAAAACTCCTAAAAACCAAGCACTGATGGGGAGAGGATGTTCACATACACAAAGCTCTTTCCAAAAATGTCACTATCTGGGCTGAGAATAAATGTAAGAGGCACCCACTAGTCATCCTTTACCAAAAGTGAAGGTTAGAAAGGAGGGATTTAAGGACGGAAAGAGCGTTACATCTGTCCTGTGGGTTTCGTAGCTCAGCCAGCACCTCTTTGCCCAGAGATGAACCCAGTATACACCACCTCGCCTACCATCCCACCACATCTCCTACCACACCCCCCTCCCGGACCGCACGGCTACTCACGTTTGATGCACCGCTGGGAGCCCGTGGCCTTGCTCCAGCCGTGGCAGCACTGTCCCCCGCACACATTGACCCTGCGGGAACAGCAAACAAGGACCAGTGTCCGGCGGGGCACCCCAGCTCCCCATCCCGAGCCGGGCCGCGGGGCGGGCGCTGGGCCGGGGAGACAAAGGGCGGGAAGAATTAAATCTCCCGATTGAACTCGACGCCTCACCCCGGGCGCGGGGCCCGCCGC